>OZ010746.1:50439522-51039522 GCA_963932245.1 Tachinus rufipes
TATTGGAGAAATAACTAAAAAACACATTATTTAATATAGAAATAACTAAAATACACTTTATTTAATAGAGAAATAACAAAAAAACACATTATTTGATAAAGAATAAACTAAAATACACATTATTTATTGGAGAAATAACTAAAATACACAATATTTAATAAAGAAATAACAAAAAAACAAATTATTTACTAGAGAAATAACAAAAAAAACACATTATTTATTAGAGAAATAACTAAAATACTCATTATTTAATAGAGAAATAACAAAAAAACACATTATTTAATAGAGAAATAACTAAAATACACATTATTTAGTAGAGAAATATAAAAAAAACACATTATTTAATAGAGAAATAACTAAAACACACATAATTTATTAGAGAAATAACTAAAATACACATTATTTAATAGAGAAATAACTAAAATACACATTATTTAAAAAAGAAATAACAAAAAAACACATTATTTAATAGAGAAATAACTTAAATACACATTATTTATTGGAGAAATAACTAAAATACACATTATTTATTAGAGAAATAACTAAAATACACATTTCTTAATAGAGAAATAACAAAAAAACACATTATTTATTAGAGAAATAACTAAAATACACATTATTTATTGGAGAAATAACTAAAATACACATTATTTAATAAAGAAATAACTTAAATACACATTATTTAATAGAAAAATAACTAAAATACACATTATTTAATAGAGAAATAACAAAAAAAGACATTATTTAATAGAGAAATAACTAAATTACAAATTATTTATTGAAGAAATAACTAAAATACACATTATTTAATAGAGAAATATCTAAAATACACATAATTTAATAAATAAATAGCTAAAATACACTTTATTTATTAGAAAAAAAAAACACATTATTTATTAAAAATATAACTAAAACACACATAATTTATTAGAGAAATAACTAAAATACACATTATTTAATAGAGAAATAACTAAAATACACATTATTTAATAAAGAAATAACAACAAAACACATTATTTAATAGAGAAATAACTTAAATACACATTATTTATTGGAGAAATAACTAAAATACACATTATTTAATAGAGAAATAACTAAAATACACATTATTTAATAGAGAAATAACAAAAAAACACATTATTTATAAGAGAAATAACTAAAATACACATTATTTATTGGAGAAATAACTAAAATACACATTATTTAATAAAGAAATAACTTAAATACACATTATTTAATAGAAAAATAACTAAAATACACATTATTTAATAGAGAAATAACAAAAAAAAACATTATTTAATAGAGAAATAACTAAATTACACATTATTTATTGGAGAAATAACTAAAATACACATTACTTAATAGAGAAATATCTAAAATACACATAATTTAATAAAGAAATAGCTAAAATACACTTTATTTATTATAAAAAAAAAAACACATTATTTATTAGAGAAATAACTAAAATACCCCTTTTTTAATAGAGAAATAACAAAAAAACACATTATTTAATAAAAAAATAACTTAAATACACATTATTTATTAAAGAAATAACTAAAATACACATTACTTAATAGAGAATTAACAAAAATACACATTCTTTATTGGAGAAATAACTAAAATACACATTATTTATTGGAGAAATAACTAAAATACACATTATTTAATAGAAAAATAACAAAAAATTATTTAATAGAGAAATAACTTAAAAACACATTATTTATTGGAGAAATAACTAAAATACACATTATTTAATAAAGAAATAACAAAGAAACACATTATTTACTAGAGAAATAACGAAAATACACATTATTCAATAGAGAAATAACAAAAAAAAACACATTATTTAATAGAAAAATAACTAAAATACGCATTATTTATTGAAGATATAACTAAAATACACATTATTTAATAGAAAAATAACTAAAATACACATTATTTAATAAAGAAATAACAAAAAACACATTATTTGATAGAGAAATAACTAAAATACACATTATTTATTGGAGAAATAACTAAAATACACATTATTTTATAAAGAAATAACTAAAATACATATTATTTAATAGAGAAATAACAAAAAAACACATTATTTAATAGAGAAATATCTAAAATACACATTATTTATTGGAGAAATAACTAAAATACACATTATTTAATAAAAAAATAGCTAAAATACACATTATTTAATTGGGAAATAAAAAAAAAAACACATTATTTATTATAGAAATAACTAAAATACAAATTATTTAATAGAGAAATAACAAAAAAACACATTATTTAATAAAGAAATAACTAAAAAACACATTTTTTAATAGAGAAACAACTAAAATACCCATTATTTAATAGAGAAATAACCAAAATACACATTATTTAATAGAGAAATAACAAAAAAACATATTATTTAATAGAAAAATAACTTAAATACACATTATTTATTAGAGAAATAACCAAAATACACATTATTATATTGAGAAATATCTAAAATACACATTATTTAATAGAGAAATAACAAAAAAACACATTTTTTAATAGAGAAATAACTAAAATACACATTATTTAATAGAGAAATATAAAAAAACACATTATTTAATAGAGAAATAACTAAAACACACATAATTTATTAGAGAAATAACTAAAATACACATTATTTAATAGAGAAATAACTAAAATACACATTATTTAATAAAGAAATAGCTAAAATACACTTTATTTATTAGAAAAAAAAAAACACATTATTTATTAGAGAAATAGCTAAAATACCCCTTTTTTAATAGAAAAAAAAACAAAAAAACACATTATTTAATAAAAAAATAACTTAAATACAAATTATTTATTAAAGAAATAACTAAAATACACATTACTTAATAGAGAATTAACAAAAATACACATTATTTAATAAAAAAATAACTAAAATACACATTATTTATTGGAGAAATAACTAAAATACACATTATTTAATAGAGAAATAACACAAAAACACATTATATAATAGAGAAATAACTTAAAAACACATTATTTATTGGAGAAATAACTAAAATTCACATTATTTAATAAAGAAATAACAAAGAAACACATTATTTACTAGAGAAATAACGAATATACACATTATTCAATAGAGAAATAACAAAAAAAAAAACACATTATTTAATAGAAAAATAACTAAAATACGCATTATTTATTGAAGATATAACTAAAATACACATTATTTAATAGAAAAATAACTAAAATACACATTATTTAATAAAGAAATAACAAAAAACACATTATTTGATAGAGAAATAACTAAAATACACATTATTTATTGGAGAAATAACTAAAATACACATTATTTAATAAAGAAATAACTAAAATACACATTATTTAATAGAGAAATAACAAAAAAACACAATATTTAATAGAGAAATAACTAAAATACACATTATTTATTGAAGAAATAACTAAAATACACATTATTTAATAAAGAAATAACTAAAATACACATTATTTAAAAGAGAAATAACAAAGAAACAAATTATTTATTAAAGAAATAACTAAAATACACATTATTTAATAGAGAAATAACTAGAAAACACATTATTTAATATAGAAATAACTAAAATACACATTATTTAATAGAGAAATAACAAAAAAACACATTATTTGATAAAGAATAAACTAAAATACACATTATTTATTGGAGAATTAACTAAAATACACAATATTTAATAAAGAAATAACAAAAAAACAAATTATTTACTAGAGAAATAACAAAAAAACACATTATTTAATAGAGAAATAACTAAAATACACATTATTTATTAGAAAAATAACTAAAATACACATTATTTAATAGAGAAATAACTAAAATACACATTATTTAATGGAGAATTAACAAAAAAACACATTAATTATTAGGGAAATACCTAAAATACACATTATTTTTTTCTGGAGAAATATCTAAAATACACATTATTTAATAGAGAAATAACAAAAAAACACATTTTTTAATAGAGAAATAACTAAAATACACATTATTTTATAGAGAAATATAAAAAAAACACATTATTTAATAGAGAAATAACTAAAACACACATAATTTATTAGAGAAATAACTAAAATACACATTATTTAATAGAGAAATAACTAAAATACACATTATTTAATAAAGAAATAACAAAAAAACACATTATTTAATAGAAAAATAACTTAAATACACATTATTTATTGGAGAAATAACTAAAATACACATTATTTAATTAAGAAATAACTAAAATACACATTTCTTAATAGAGAAATAACAAAAAAACACATTATTTATTAGAGAAATAACTAAAATACACATTATTTATTGGAGAAATAACTAAAATACACATTATTTAATAAAGAAATAACTTAAATACACATTATTTAAAAGAAAAATAACTAAAATACACATTATTTAATAGAGAAATAACAAAAAAAGACATTATTTAATAGAGAAATAACTAAATTACACATTATTTATTGAAGAAATAACTAAAATACACATTATTTAATAGAGAAATATCTAAAATACACATATTTTAATAAATATATAGCTAAAATACACTTTATTTATTAGAAAAAAAAAAACACAATATTTATTAGAGAAATAACTAAAACACACATAATTTATTAGAGAAATAACTAAAATACACATTATTTAATAAAGAAATAACTAAAATACACATTAATTAATAAAGAAATAACAAAAAAACACAATATTTAATAAAGAAATAACTTAAATACACATTATTTATTGGAGAAATAACTAAAATACACATTATTTATTAGAGAAATAACTAAAATACACATTATTTAATAGAGAAATAACAAAAAAACACATTATTTATTAGAGAAATAACTAAAATACACATTATTTATTGGAGAAATAACTAAAATACACATTATTTAATAAAGAAATAACTTAAATACACATTATTTAATAGAAAAATAACTAAAATACACATTATTTAATAGAGAAATAACAAAAAAAGACATTATTTAATAGAGAAATAACTAAATTACACATTATTTATTGGAGAAATAACTAAAATACACATTACTTAATAGAGAAATATCTAAAATACACATAATTTAATTCAGAAATAGCTAAAATACACTTTATTTATTAGAAAGAAAAAAAACACATTATTTATTAGAGAAATAACTAAAATACCCCTTTTTTAATAGAGAAATAACAAAAAAACACATTATTTAATAAAAAAATAACTTAAATACACATTATTTATTAAAGAAATAACTAAAATACACATTACTTAATAGAGAATTAACAAAAATACACATTCTTTATTGGAGAATTAACTAAAATACACATTATTTATTGGAGAAATAACTAAAATACACATTATTTAATAGAGAAATAACAAAAAATTATTTAATAGAGAAATAACTTAAAAACACATTATTTATTGGAGAAATAACTAAAATACACATTATTTAATAAAGAAATAACAAAGAAACACATTATTTACTAGAGAAATAACGAAAATACACATTATTCAATAGAGAAATAACAAAAAAAAAACACATTATTTAATAGAAAAATAACTAAAATACGCATTATTTATTGAAGATATAACTAAAATACACATTATTTAATAGAAAAATAACTAAAATACACATTATTTAATAAAGAAATAACAAAAAACACATTATTTGATAGAGAAATAACTAAAATACACATTATTTATTGGAGAAATAACTAAAATACACATTATTTAATAAAGAAATAACTAAAATACATATTATTTAATAGAGAAATAACAAAAAAACACATTATTTAATAGAGAAATATCTAAAATACACATTATTTATTGGAGAAATAACTAAAATACACATTATTTAATAAAAAAATAGCTAAAATACACATTATTTAATAGGGAAATAAAAAAAAAACACATTATTTATTATAGAAATAACTAAAATACAAATTATTTAATAGAGAAATAACAAAAAAACACATTATTTAATAAAGAAATAACTAAAAAACACATTTTTTAATAGAGAAACAACTAAAATACCCATTATTTAATGGAGAAATAACCAAAATACACATTATTTAATAGAGAAATAACAAAAAAACATATTATTTAATAAAAAAATAACTTAAATACACATTATTTATTAGAGAAATAACCAAAATACACATTATTTTATTGAGAAATATCTAAAATACACATTATTTAATAGAGAAATAACAAAAAAACACATTTTTTAATAGAGAAATAACTAAAATACACATTATTTAATAGAGAAATATAAAAAAACACATTATTTAATAAAGAAATAACTAAAACACACATAATTTATTAGAGAAATAACTAAAATACACATTATTTAATAGAGAAATAACTAAAATACACATTATTTAATAAAGAAATAACAAAAAAACACATTATTAATTAGAGAAATAACTAAAATACACATTATTTATTGGAGAAATAACTAAAATACACATTATTTATTAGAGAAATAACTAAAATACACATTATTTAATAGAAAAATAACAAAAAAACACATTATTTATTAGAGAAATAATTAAATACACATTATTTATTGGAGAAATAACTAAAATACACATTATTTAATTAAGAAATAACTTAAATACACATTATTTAATAAAAAAATAACTAAAATACACATTATTTAATAGAGAAATAACAAAAAAAGACATTATTCAATAGAGAAATAACTGAATTACACATTATTTAATGGAGAAATAACTAAAATACACATTATTTATTAGAGAAATATCTAAAATACACATAATTTAATAAAGAAATAGCTAAAATACACTTTATTTATTAGAAAAAAAAAAACACATTATTTATTAGAGAAATAACTAAAATACCCCTTTTTTAATAGAGAAAAAACAAAAAAACACATTATTTAATAAAAAAATAACTTAAATACACATTATTTATTAAAGAAATAACTAAAATACACATTACTTAATAGAGAATTAACAAAAATACACATTATTTAATAGAAAAATAACTAAAATACACATTATTTATTGGAGAAATAACTAAAATACACATTATTTAATAGAGAAATAACAAAAAAACACATTATATAATAGAGAAATAACTTAAAAACACATTATTTATTGGAGAAATAACTAAAATTCACATTATTTAATAAAGAAATAACAAAGAAACACATTATTTACTAGAGAAATAACGAATATACACATTATTCAATAGAGAAATAACAAAAAAAAAACACATTATTTAATAGAAAAATAACTAAAATACGCATTATTTATTGAAGATATAACTAAAATACACATTATTTAATAGAAAAATAACTAAAATACACATTATTTAATAAAGAAATAACAAAAAACACATTATTTGATAGAGAAATAACTAAAATACACATTATTTATTGGAGAAATAACTAAAATACACATTATTTAATAAAGAAATAACTAAAATACACATTATTTAATAGAGAAATAACAAAAAAACACAATATTTAATAGAGAAATAACTAAAATACACATTATTTATTGAAGAAATAACTAAAATACACATTATTTAATAAAGAAATAACTAAAATACACATTATTTAAAAGAGAAATAACAAAGAAACAAATTATTTATTAAAGAAATAACTAAAATACACATTATTTAATAGAGAAATAACTAAAAAACACATTATTTAATATAGAAATAACTAAAATACACATTATTTAATAGAGAAATAACAAAAAAACACATTATTTGATAAAGAATAAACTAAAATACACATTATTTATTATAGAATTAACTAAAATACACAATATTTAATAAAGAAATAACAAAAAAACAAATTATTTACTAGAGAAATAACAAAAAAACACATTATTTAATAGAGAAATAACTAAAATACACATTATTTATTGGAAAAATAACTAAAATACACATTATTTAATAGAGAAATAACTAAAATACACATTATTTAATGGAGAATTAACAAAAAAACACATTAATTATTAGGGAAATACCTAAAATACACATTATTTTTTTCTGGAGAAATATCTAAAATACACATTATTTAATAGAGAAATAACAAAAAAACACATTTTTTAATAGAGAAATAACTAAAATACACATTATTTAATAGAGAAATATAAAAAAACACATTATTTAATAGAGAAATAACTAAAACACACATAATTTATTAGAGAAATAACTAAAATACACATTATTTAATAGAGAAATAACTAAAATACACATTATTTAATAAAGAAATAACAAAAAAACACATTATTTAATAGAGAAATAACTTAAATACACATTATTTATTGGAGAAATAACTAAAATACACATTATTTAATTAAGAAATAACTAAAATACACATTTCTTAATAGAGAAAAAACAAAAAAGCACATTATTTATTAGAAAAATAACTAAAATACACATTATTTATTGAAGAAATAACTAAAATACACATTATTTAAAAAAGAAATAACTTAAATACACATTATTTAATAGAAAAATAACTAAAATACACATTATTTAATAGAGAAATAACAAAAAAAGACATTATTTAATAGAGAAATAACTAAATTACACATTATTTATTGAAGAAATAACTAAAATACACATTATTTTAAAGAGAAATATCTAAAATACACATATTTTAATAAATAAATAGCTAAAATACACTTTATTTATTAGAAAAAAAAAACACATTATTTATTAGAGAAACAACTAAAACACACATAATTTATTAGAGAAATAACTAAAATACACATTATTTAATAAAGAAATAACTAAAATACACATTATTTAATAAAGAAATAACAAAAAAACACAATATTTAATAAAGAAATAACTTAAATACACATTATTTATTGGAGAAATAACTAAAATACACATTATTTATTAGAGAAATAACTAAAATACACATTATTTAATAGAGAAATAACAAAAAAACACATTATTTATTAGAGAAATAACTAAAATACACATTATTTATTGGAGAAATAACTAAAATACACATTATTTATTAAAGAAATAACTTAAATACACATTATTTAATAAAAAAATTACTAAAATACACATTATTTAATAGAGAAATAACAAAAAAAGACATTATTTGATAAAGAATAAACTAAAATACACATTATTTATTGGAGAAATAACTAAAATACACATTATTTAATAGAGAAATATCTAAAATACACATAATTTAATAAAGAAATAGCTAAAATACACTTTATTTTTTAGAAAAAAAAAAAACACATTATTTATTAGAGAAATAACTAAAATACCCCTTTTTTAATAGAGAAATAACAAAAAAACACATTATTTAATAAAAAAATAACCTAAATACACATTATTTATTAAAGAAATAACTAAAATACACATTACTTAATAGAGAATTAACAAAAATACAGATTATTTATTGGAGAAATAACTAAAATACACATTATTTATTGGAGATATAACTAAAATACACATTATTTAATAGAGAAATAACAAAAAATTATTTAATAGAGAAATAACTTAAAAACACATTATTTATTGGAGAAATAACTAAAATACACATTATTTAATAAAGAAATAACAAAGAAACACATTATTTACTAGAGAAATAACGAAAATACACATTATTCAATAGAGAAATAAAAAAAAAAAACACATTATTTAATAGAAAAATAACTAAAATACGCATTATTTATTGAAGATATAACTAAAATACACATTATTTAATAAAAAAATAACTAAAATACACATTATTTATTAGAGAAATAACCAAAATACACATTATTATATTGAGAAATATCTAAAATACACATTATTTAATAGAGAAATAACAAAAAAACACATTTTTTAATAGAGAAATAACTAAAATACACATTATTTAATAGAGAAATATAAAAAAACACATTATTTAATAGAGAAATAACTAAAACACACATAATTTATTAGAGAAATAACTAAAATACACATTATTTAATAGAGAAATAACTAAAATACACATTATTTAATAAAGAAATAGCTAAAATACACTTTATTTATTAGAAAAAAAAAACACATTATTTATTAGAGAAATAGCTAAAATACCCCTTTTTTAATAGAGAAAAAACAAAAAAACACATTATTTAATAAAAAAATAACTTAAATACAAATTATTTATTAAAGAAATAACTAAAATACACATTACTTAATAGAGAATTAACAAAAATACACATTATTTAATAAAAAAATAACTAAAATACACATTATTTATTGGAGAAATAACTAAAATACACATTATTTAATAGAGAAATAACAAAAAAACACATTATATAATAGAGAAATAACTTAAAAACACATTATTTATTGGAGAAATAACTAAAATTCACATTATTTAATAAAGAAATAACAAAGAAACACATTATTTACTAGAGAAATAACGAATATACACATTATTCAATAGAGAAATAACAAAAAAAAAAACACATTATTTAATAGAAAAATAACTAAAATACGCATTATTTATTGAAGATATAACTAAAATACACATTATTTAATAGAAAAATAACTAAAATACACATTATTTAATAAAGAAATAACAAAAAACACATTATTTGATAGAGAAATAACTAAAATACACATTATTTATTGGAGAAATAACTAAAATACACATTATTTAATAAAGAAATAACTAAAATACACATTATTTAATAGAGAAATAACAAAAAAACACAATATTTAATAGAGAAATAACTAAAATACACATTATTTATTGAAGAAATAACTAAAATACACATTATTTAATAAAGAAATAACTAAAATACACATTATTTAAAAGAGAAATAACAAAGAAACAAATTATTTATTAAAGAAATAACTAAAATACACATTATTTAATAGAGAAATAACTAAAAAACACATTATTTAATATAGAAATAACTAAAATACACATTATTTAATAGAGAAATAACAAAAAAACACATTATTTGATAAAGAATAAACTAAAATACACATTATTTATTGGAGAATTAACTAAAATACACAATATTTAATAAAGAAATAACAAAAAAACAAATTATTTACTAGAGAAATAACAAAAAAACACATTATTTAATAGAGAAATAACTAAAATACACATTATTTATTGGAAAAATAACTAAAATACACATTATTTAATAGAGAAATAACTAAAATACACATTATTTAATGGAGAATTAACAAAAAAACACATTAATTATTAGGGAAATACCTAAAATACACATTATTTTTTTCTGGAGAAATATCTAAAATACACATTATTTAATAGAGAAATAACAAAAAAACACATTTTTTAATAGAGAAATAACTAAAATACACATTATTTTATAGAGAAATATAAAAAAAACACATTATTTAATAGAGAAATAACTAAAACACACATAATTTATTAGAGAAATAACTAAAATACACATTATTTAATAGAGAAATAACTAAAATACACATTATTTAATAAAGAAATAACAAAAAAACACATTATTTAATAGAAAAATAACTTAAATACACATTATTTATTGGAGAAATAACTAAAATACACATTATTTAATTAAGAAATAACTAAAATACACATTTCTTAATAGAGAAATAACAAAAAAACACATTATTTATTAGAGAAATAACTAAAATACACATTATTTATTGGAGAAATAACTAAAATACACATTATTTAATAAAGAAATAACTTAAATACACATTATTTAAAAGAAAAATAACTAAAATACACATTATTTAATAGAGAAATAACAAAAAAAGACATTATTTAATAGAGAAATAACTAAATTACACATTATTTATTGAAGAAATAACTAAAATACACATTATTTAATAGAGAAATATCTAAAATACACATATTTTAATAAATATATAGCTAAAATACACTTTATTTATTAGAAAAAAAAAAACACAATATTTATTAGAGAAATAACTAAAACACACATAATTTATTAGAGAAATAACTAAAATACACATTATTTAATAAAGAAATAACTAAAATACACATTAATTAATAAAGAAATAACAAAAAAACACAATATTTAATAAAGAAATAACTTAAATACACATTATTTATTGGAGAAATAACTAAAATACACATTATTTATTAGAGAAATAACTAAAATACACATTATTTAATAGAGAAATAACAAAAAAACACATTATTTATTAGAGAAATAACTAAAATACACATTATTTATTGGAGAAATAACTAAAATACACATTATTTAATAAAGAAATAACTTAAATACACATTATTTAATAGAAAAATAACTAAAATACACATTATTTAATAGAGAAATAACAAAAAAAGACATTATTTAATAGAGAAATAACTAAATTACACATTATTTATTGGAGAAATAACTAAAATACACATTACTTAATAGAGAAATATCTAAAATACACATAATTTAATTCAGAAATAGCTAAAATACACTTTATTTATTAGAAAGAAAAAAAACACATTATTTATTAGAGAAATAACTAAAATACCCCTTTTTTAATAGAGAAATAACAAAAAAACACATTATTTAATAAAAAAATAACTTAAATACACATTATTTATTAAAGAAATAACTAAAATACACATTACTTAATAGAGAATTAACAAAAATACACATTCTTTATTGGAGAATTAACTAAAATACACATTATTTATTGGAGAAATAACTAAAATACACATTATTTAATAGAGAAATAACAAAAAATTATTTAATAGAGAAATAACTTAAAAACACATTATTTATTGGAGAAATAACTAAAATACACATTATTTAATAAAGAAATAACAAAGAAACACATTATTTACTAGAGAAATAACGAAAATACACATTATTCAATAGAGAAATAACAAAAAAAAACACATTATTTAATAGAAAAATAACTAAAATACGCATTATTTATTGAAGATATAACTAAAATACACATTATTTAATAGAAAAATAACTAAAATACACATTATTTAATAAAGAAATAACAAAAAACACATTATTTGATAGAGAAATAACTAAAATACACATTATTTATTGGAGAAATAACTAAAATACACATTATTTAATAAAGAAATAACTAAAATACATATTATTTAATAGAGAAATAACAAAAAAACACATTATTTAATAGAGAAATATCTAAAATACACATTATTTATTGGAGAAATAACTAAAATACACATTATTTAATAAAAAAATAGCTAAAATACACATTATTTAATAGGGAAATAAAAAAAAAACACATTATTTATTATAGAAATAACTAAAATACAAATTATTTAATAGAGAAATAACAAAAAAACACATTATTTAATAAAGAAATAACTAAAAAACACATTTTTTAATAGAGAAACAACTAAAATACCCATTATTTAATGGAGAAATAACCAAAATACACATTATTTAATAGAGAAATAACAAAAAAACATATTATTTAATAAAAAAATAACTTAAATACACATTATTTATTAGAGAAATAACCAAAATACACATTATTATATTGAGAAATATCTAAAATACACATTATTTAATAGAGAAATAACAAAAAAACACATTTTTTAATAGAGAAATAACTAAAATACACATTATTTAATAGAGAAATATAAAAAAACACATTATTTAATAAAGAAATAACTAAAACACACATAATTTATTAGAGAAATAACTAAAATACACATTATTTAATAGAGAAATAACTAAAATACACATTATTTAATAAAGAAATAACAAAAAAACACATTATTAATTAGAGAAATAACTAAAATACACATTATTTATTGGAGAAATAACTAAAATACACATTATTTATTAGAGAAATAACTAAAATACACATTATTTAATAGAAAAATAACAAAAAAACACATTATTTATTAGAGAAATAATTAAATACACATTATTTATTGGAGAAATAACTAAAATACACATTATTTAATTAAGAAATAACTTAAATACACATTATTTAATAAAAAAATAACTAAAATACACATTATTTAATAGAGAAATAACAAAAAAAGACATTATTCAATAGAGAAATAACTGAATTACACATTATTTAATGGAGAAATAACTAAAATACACATTATTTATTAGAGAAATATCTAAAATACACATAATTTAATAAAGAAATAGCTAAAATACACTTTATTTATTAGAAAAAAAAAACACATTATTTATTAGAGAAATAACTAAAATACCCCTTTTTTAATAGAGAAAAAACAAAAAAACACATTATTTAATAAAAAAATAACTTAAATACACATTATTTATTAAAGAAATAACTAAAATACACATTACTTAATAGAGAATTAACAAAAATACACATTATTTAATAGAAAAATAACTAAAATACACATTATTTATTGGAGAAATAACTAAAATACACATTATTTAATAGAGAAATAACAAAAAAACACATTATATAATAGAGAAATAACTTAAAAACACATTATTTATTGGAGAAATAACTAAAATTCACATTATTTAATAAAGAAATAACAAAGAAACACATTATTTACTAGAGAAATAACGAATATACACATTATTCAATAGAGAAATAACAAAAAAAAAAACACATTATTTAATAGAAAAATAACTAAAATACGCATTATTTATTGAAGATATAACTAAAATACACATTATTTAATAGAAAAATAACTAAAATACACATTATTTAATAAAGAAATAACAAAAAACACATTATTTGATAGAGAAATAACTAAAATACACATTATTTATTGGAGAAATAACTAAAATACACATTATTTAATAAAGAAATAACTAAAATACACATTATTTAATAGAGAAATAACAAAAAAACACAATATTTAATAGAGAAATAACTAAAATACACATTATTTATTGAAGAAATAACTAAAATACACATTATTTAATAAAGAAATAACTAAAATACACATTATTTAAAAGAGAAATAACAAAGAAACAAATTATTTATTAAAGAAATAACTAAAATACACATTATTTAATAGAGAAATAACTAAAAAACACATTATTTAATATAGAAATAACTAAAATACACATTATTTAATAGAGAAATAACAAAAAAACACATTATTTGATAAAGAATAAACTAAAATACACATTATTTATTATAGAATTAACTAAAATACACAATATTTAATAAAGAAATAACAAAAAAACAAATTATTTACTAGAGAAATAACAAAAAAACACATTATTTAATAGAGAAATAACTAAAATACACATTATTTATTGGAAAAATAACTAAAATACACATTATTTAATAGAGAAATAACTAAAATACACATTATTTAATGGAGAATTAACAAAAAAACACATTAATTATTAGGGAAATACCTAAAATACACATTATTTTTTTCTGGAGAAATATCTAAAATACACATTATTTAATAGAGAAATAACAAAAAAACACATTTTTTAATAGAGAAATAACTAAAATACACATTATTTAATAGAGAAATATAAAAAAACACATTATTTAATAGAGAAATAACTAAAACACACATAATTTATTAGAGAAATAACTAAAATACACATTATTTAATAGAGAAATAACTAAAATACACATTATTTAATAAAGAAATAACAAAAAAACACATTATTTAATAGAGAAATAACTTAAATACACATTATTTATTGGAGAAATAACTAAAATACACATTATTTAATTAAGAAATAACTAAAATACACATTTCTTAATAGAGAAAAAACAAAAAAGCACATTATTTATTAGAAAAATAACTAAAATACACATTATTTATTGAAGAAATAACTAAAATACACATTATTTAAAAAAGAAATAACTTAAATACACATTATTTAATAGAAAAATAACTAAAATACACATTATTTAATAGAGAAATAACAAAAAAAGACATTATTTAATAGAGAAATAACTAAATTACACATTATTTATTGAAGAAATAACTAAAATACACATTATTTTAAAGAGAAATATCTAAAATACACATATTTTAATAAATAAATAGCTAAAATACACTTTATTTATTAGAAAAAAAAAACACATTATTTATTAGAGAAATAACTAAAACACACATAATTTATTAGAGAAATAACTAAAATACACATTATTTAATAAAGAAATAACTAAAATACACATTATTTAATAAAGAAATAACAAAAAAACACAATATTTAATAAAGAAATAACTTAAATACACATTATTTATTGGAGAAATAACTAAAATACACATTATTTATTAGAGAAATAACTAAAATACACATTATTTAATAGAGAAATAACAAAAAAACACATTATTTATTAGAGAAATAACTAAAATACACATTATTTATTGGAGAAATAACTAAAATACACATTATTTAATAAAGAAATAACTTAAATACACATTATTTAATAAAAAAATTACTAAAATACACATTATTTAATAGAGAAATAACAAAAAAAGACATTATTTGATAAAGAATAAACTAAAATACACATTATTTATTGGAGAAATAACTAAAATACACATTATTTAATAGAGAAATATCTAAAATACACATAATTTAATAAAGAAATAGCTAAAATACACTTTATTTTTTAGAAAAAAAAAAAACACATTATTTATTAGAGAAATAACTAAAATACCCCTTTTTTAAAAGAGAAATAACAAAAAAACACATTATTTAATAAAAAAATAACCTAAATACACATTATTTATTAAAGAAATAACTAAAATACACATTACTTAATAGAGAATTAACAAAAATACAGATTATTTATTGGAGAAATAACTAAAATACACATTATTTATTGGAGATATAACTAAAATACACATTATTTAATAGAGAAATAACAAAAAATTATTTAATAGAGAAATAACTTAAAAACACATTATTTATTGGAGAAATAACTAAAATACACATTATTTAATAAAGAAATAACAAAGAAACACATTATTTACTAGAGAAATAACGAAAATACACATTATTCAATAGAGAAATAAAAAAAAAAAAACACATTATTTAATAGAAAAATAACTAAAATACGCATTATTTATTGAAGATATTACTAAAATACACATTATTTAATAGAAAAATAACTAAAATACACATTATTTAATAAAGAAATAACAAAAAACACATTATTTGATAGAGAAATAACTAAAATACACATTATTTATTGGAGAAATAACTAAAATACACATTATTTAATAAAGAAATAACTAAAATACATATTATTTAATAAAGAAATAACAAAAAAACACATTATTTAATAGAGAAATATCTAAAATACACATTATTTATTGGAGAAATGACTAAAATACACATTATTTAATAAAAAAAAATAGCTAAAATACACATTATTTAATAGGGAAATAACAAAAAAAACACATTATTTATTATAGAAATAACTAAAATACAAATTATTTAATAGAGAAATAACAAAAAAACACAATATTTAATAAAGAAATAACAAAAAAACACATTTTTTAATAAAGAAACAACTAAAATACACTTTATTTAACGGAGAAATAACTAAAATACACATTATTTAATAGAGAAATAACAAAAAAACATATTATTTAATAGAAAAATAACTTAAATACACATTATTTATTAGATAAATAACCAAAATACACATTATTATATTGAGAAATATCTAAAATACACATTATTTAATAGAAAAATAACAAAAAAACACATTTTTTAATAGAGAAATAACTAAAATACACATTATTTAATAGAGAAATATAAAAAAAACACATTATTTAATAGAGAAATAACTAAAACACAAATAATTTATTAGAGAAATAACTAAAATACACATTATTTAATAGAGAATAAACTAAAATACACATTATATAATAAAGAAATAACAAAAAAACACATTATTTATTAGAGAAATAACTAAAATACACATTATTTATTAGAGAAATAACTAAAATACACATTATTTAATAGAGAAATAACTAAAATACACATTATTTAATAGAAAAATAACAAAAAAACACATTATTTATTAGAGAAATAATTAAATACACATTATTTATTGGAGAAATAACTAAAATACACATTATTTAATAAAGAAATAACTTAAATACACATTATTTAATAAAAAAATAACTAAAATACACATTATTTAATAGAGAAATAACAAAAAAAAGACATTATTAAATAGAGAAATAACTAAATTACACATTATTTAATGGAGAAATAACTAAAATACACATTATTTATTAGAGAAATATCTAAAATACACATAATTTAATAAAGAAATAGCTAAAATACACTTTATTTATTAAAAAAAAAAACACATTTTTTAATAAAGAAATAACAAAAAAAAACATTATTTAATAAAAAAATAACTTAAATACACATTATTTATTAAAGAAATAACTAAAATACACATTACTTAATAGAGAATTAACAAAAATACACATTATTTAATAGAAAAATAACTAAAATACACATTATTTTATTGGGAAATAACAAAAAAACACATTATTTAATAGAGAAATAACAAAGAAACACATTATTTACTAGAGAAATAACGAAAATACACATTATTCAATAGAGAAATAACAAAAAAAAAACACATTATTTAATAGAAAAATAACTAAAATACGCATTATTTATTGAAGATATAACTAAAATACACATTATTTAATAGAAAAATAAGTAAAATACACATTATTTAATAAAGAAATAACAAAAAAACACATTATTTGATAGAGAAATAACTAAAATACACATTATTTATTAAAGAAATAACTGAAATACACATTATTTAATAGAGAAATAACAAAAAAACACATTTTTTAATAGAGAAATAACTAAAATACACATTATTTAATAGAAGAATTATAAAAAAACACATTATTTAATAGAGAAATAACTAAAAAACACATTATTTATTAGAGAAATAACTAAATTACACATTATTTATTGGAGAAATAACTAAAATACACATTATTTAATAAAGAAATAACTTAAATACACATTATTTAATAAAAAAATAACTAAAATACACATTATTTAATAGAGAAATAACAAAAAAAGACATTATTTAATAGAGAAATAACTAAATTACACATTATTTATTGAAAAAATAACTAAAAAACACATTATTTAATAGAGAAATATCTAAAATACACATAATTTAATAAATAAATAGCTAAAATACACTTTATTTATTAGAAAAAAAAAACACATTATTTATTAGAGAAATAACTAAAACACGCATAATTTATTAGAGAAATAACTAAAATACACATTATTTAATAGAGAATAAACTAAAATACACATTTTTTAATAAAGAAATAACAAAAAAACACATTATTTAATAGAGAAATAAGTTAAATACACATTATTTATTGGAGAAATAACTAAAATACACATTATTTAATAGAGAAATAACTAAAATACACATTATTTAATAGAGAAATAACAAAAAAACACATTATTTATTAGAGAAATAACTAAAATACACATTATTTAATAGAGAAATATCTAAAATACACATAATTTAATAAAGAAATAGCTAAAATACACTTTATTTATTAGAAAAAAAAAACACATTATTTATTAGAGAAATAACTAAAATACCCCTTTTTTAATAGAGAAATAACAAAAAAAACACATTATTTAATAAAAAAATAACTTAAATACACATTATTTATTAAAGAAATAACTAAAATACACATTACTTAATAGAGAATTAACAAAAATACACATTATTTATTGGAGAAATAACTAAAATACACATTATTTATTGGAGAAATAACTAAAATACACATTATTTAATAGAGAAATAACAAAAAATTATTTAATAGAGAAATAACTTAAAAACACATTATTTATTGGAGAAATATTTAAAATACACATTATTTAATGAAGAAATAACAAAGAAACACATTATTTACTAGAGAAATAACGAAAATACACATTATTCAATAGAGAAATATTAAAAAAAAAACACATTATTTAATAGAAAAATAACTAAAATACGCATTATTTATTGAAGATATAACTAAAATACACATTATTTAATAGAAAAATAACTAAAATACACATTATTTAATAAAGAAATAACAAAAAACACATTATTTGATAGAGAAATAACTAAAATACACATTATTTATTGGAGAAATAACTAAAATACACATTATTTAATAAAGAAATAACTAAAATACATATTATTTAATAGAGAAATAACAAAAAAACACATTATTTAATAGAGAAATATCTAAAATACACATTATTTATTGGAGAAATAACTAAAATACACATTATTTAATAAAGAAATAACTAAAATACACATTATTTAAAAGAGAAATAACAAAGAAACAAATTATTTATTAAAGAAATAACTAAAATACACATTATTTAATAGAGAAATAACTAAAAAACACATTATTTAATATAGAAATAACTAAAATACACATTATTTAATAGAGAAATAACAAAAAAACACATTATTTGATAAAGAATAAACTAAAATACACGTTATTTATTGGAGAAATAACTAAAATACACAATATTTAATAAAAAAATAACAAAAAAACAAATTATTTACTAGAGAAATAACAAAAAAACACATTATTTAATAGAGAAATAACTAAAATACACATTATTTATTGGAGAAATAACTAAAATACACATTATTTAATAGAGAAATAACTAAAATACACATTATTTAATGGAGAAATAACAAAAAAACACATTAATTATTAGGGAAATACCTAAAATACACATTATTTTTTTCTGGAGAAATATCTAAAATACACATTATTTAATAGAGAAATAACAAAAAAACACATTTTTTAATAGAGAAATAACTAAAATACACATTATTTAATAGAGAAATATAAAAAAAACACATTATTTAATAGAGAAATAACTAAAACACACATAATTTATTAGAGAAATAACTAAAATACACATTAATTAATAGAGAAATAACTAAAATACACATTATTTAATAAAGAAATAACAAAAAAACACATTATTTAATAGAGAAATAACTTAAATACACATTATTTATTGGAGAAATAACTAAAATACACATTATTTAATTAAGAAATAACTAAAATACACATTTCTTAATAGAGAAATAACAAAAAAACACATTATTTATTAGAGAAATAACTAAAATACACATTATTTATTAGAGAAATAACTAAAATACACATTATTTAATAAAGAAATAACTTAAATACACATTATTTAATAGAAAAATAACTAAAATACACATTATTTAATAGAGAAATAAAAAAAAGACATTATTTAATAGAGAAATAACTAAATTACACATTATTTATTGGAGAAATAACTAAAATACACATTATTTAATAGAGAAATAACTAAAATACATATTATTTAATAGAGAAATAACAAAAAAACACATTATTTAATAGAGAAATAGCTAAAATACACTTTATTTATTAGAAAAAAAAAAAACACATTATTTATTAGAGAAATAACTAAAATACCCCTTTTTTAATAGAGAAATAACAAAAAAACACATTATTTAATAAAAAAATAACTTAAATACACATTATTTATTAAAGAAATAACTAAAATACACATTACTTAATAGAGAATTAACAAAAATACACATTATTTATTGGAGAAATAACTAAAATACACATTATTTATTGGAGAAATAACTAAAATACACATTATTTAATAGAGAAATAACAAAAAATTATTTAATAGAGAAATAACTTTAAAACACATTATTTATTGGAGAAATAACTAAAATACACATTATTTAATAAAGAAATAACAAAGAAACACATTATTTACTAGAGAAATAACGAAAATACACATTATTCAATAGAGAAATAACAAAAAAAAAACACATTATTTAATAGAAAAATAACTAAAATACGCATTATTTATTGAAGATATAACTAAAATACACATTATTTAATAGAAAATTAACTAAAATACACATTATTTAATAAAGAAATAACAAAAAACACATTATTTGATAGAGAAATAACTAAAATACACATTATTTATTGGAGAAATAACTAAAATACACATTATTTAATAAAGAAATAACTAAAATACATATTATTTAATAGAGAAATAACAAAAAAACACATTATTTAATAGAGAAATATCTAAAATACACATTATTTATTGGAGAAATAACTAAAATACACATTATTTAATAAAAAAATAGCTAAAATACACATTATTTAATAGGGAAATAAAAAAAAACACATTATTTATTATAGAAATAACTAAAATACAAATTATTTAATAGAGAAATAACAAAAAAACACATTATTTAATAAAGAAATAACTAAAAAACACATTTTTTAATAGAGAAACAACTAAAATACACATTATTTAATGGAGAAATAACCAAAATACACATTATTTAATAGAGAAATAACAAAAAAACATATTATTTAATAGAAAAATAACTTAAATACACATTATTTATTAGAGAAATAACCAAAATACACATTATTATATTGAGAAATATCTAAAATACACATTATTTAATAGAGAAATAACAAAAAAACACATTTTTTAATAGAGAAATAACTAAAATACACATTATTTAATAGAGAAATATAAAAAAACACATTATTCAATAGAGAAATAACTAAAACACACATAATTTATTAGAGAAATAACTAAAATACACATTATTTGATAGAGAAATAACTAAAATACACATTATTTAATAAAGAAATAACAAAAAAACACATTATTAATTAGAGAAATAACTAAAATACACATTATTTATTGGAGAAATAACTAAAATACACATTATTTATTAGAGAAATAACTAAAATACACATTATTTAATAGAAAAATAACAAAAAAACACATTATTTATTAGAGAAATAATTAAATACACATTATTTATTGGAGAAATAACTAAAATACACATTATTTAATTAAGAAATAACTTAAATACACATTATTTAATAAAAAAATAACTAAAATACACATTATTTAATAGAGAAATAACAAAAAAAGACATTATTTAATAGAGAAATAACTGAATTACACATTATTTAATGGAGAAATAACTAAAATACACATTATTTATTAGAGAAATATCTAAAATACACATAATTTAATAAAGAAATAGCTAAAATACACTTTATTTATTAGAAAAAAAAAACACATTATTTATTAGAGAAATAACTAAAATACCCCTTTTTTAATAGAGAAAAAACAAAAAAACACATTATTTAATAAAAAAATAACTTAAATACACATTATTTATTAAAGAAATAACTAAAATACACATTACTTAATAGAGAATTAACAAAAATACACATTATTTAATAGAAAAATAACTAAAATACACATTATTTATTGGAGAAATAACTAAAATACACATTATTTAATAGAGAAATAACAAAAAAACACATTATATAATAGAGAAATAACTTAAAAACACATTATTTATTGGAGAAATAACTAAAATTCACATTATTTAATAAAGAAATAACAAAGAAACACATTATTTACTAGAGAAATAACGAATATACACATTATTCAATAGAGAAATAACAAAAAAAAAACACATTATTTAATAGAAAAATAACTAAAATACGCATTATTTATTGAAGATATAACTAAAATACACATTATTTAATAGAAAAATAACTAAAATACACATTATTTAATAAAGAAATAACAAAAAACACATTATTTGATAGAGAAATAACTAAAATACACATTATTTATTGGAGAAATAACTAAAATACACATTATTTAATAAAGAAATAACTAAAATACACATTATTTAATAGAGAAATAACAAAAAAACACAATATTTAATAGAGAAATAACTAAAATACACATTATTTATTGAAGAAATAACTAAAATACACATTATTTAATAAAGAAATAACTAAAATACACATTATTTAAAAGAGAAATAACAAAGAAACAAATTATTTATTAAAGAAATAACTAAAATACACATTATTTAATAGAGAAATAACTAAAAAACACATTATTTAATATAGAAATAACTAAAATACACATTATTTAATAGAGAAATAACAAAAAAACACATTATTTGATAAAGAATAAACTAAAATACACATTATTTATTGGAGAATTAACTAAAATACACAATAATTAATAAAGAAATAACAAAAAAACAAATTATTTACTAGAGAAATAACAAAAAAACACATTATTTAATAGAGAAATAACTAAAATACACATTATTTATTGGAGAAATAACTAAAATACACATTATTTAATAGAGAAATAACTAAAATACACATTATTTAATGGAGAATTAACAAAAAAACACATTAATTATTAGGGAAATACCTAAAATACACATTATTTTTTTCTGGAGAAATATCTAAAATACACATTATTTAATAGAGAAATAACAAAAAAACACATTTTTTAATAGAGAAATAACCAAAATACACATTATTTAATAGAGAAATATAAAAAAAACACATTATTTAATAGAGAAATAACTAAAACACACATAATTTATTAGAGAAATAACTAAAATACACATTATTTAATAGAGAAATAACTAAAATACACATTATTTAATAAAGAAATAACAAAAAAACACATTATTTAATAGAGAAATAACTTAAATACACATTATTTATTGGAGAAATAACTAAAATACACAGTATTTAATTAGGAAATAACTAAAATACACATTTCTTAATAGAGAAATAACAAAAAAACACATTATTTATTAGAGAAATAACTAAAATACACATTATTTATTGGAGAAATAACTAAAATACACATTATTTAATAAAGAAATAACTTAAATACACATTATTTAATAGAAAAATAACTAAAATACACATTATTTAATAGAGAAATAACAAAAAAAGACATTATTTATTAGAGAAATAACTAAATTACACATTATTTATTGAAACATTATTTAATAGAGTAATATCTAAAATACACATATTTTAATAAATAAATAGCTAAAATACACTTTATTGATTAGAAAAAAAAAACACATTATTTATTAGAGAAATAACTAAAACACACATAATTTATTAGAGAAATAACTAAAATACACATTATTTAATAAAGAAATAACTAAAATACACATTATTTAATAAAGAAATAACAAAAAAACACAATATTTAATAGAGAAATAACTTAAATACACATTATTTATTGGAGAAGTAACTAAAATACACATTATTTATTAGAGACATAACTAAAATACACATTATTTAATAGAGAAATAACAAAAAAACACATTATTTATTAGAGAAATAACTAAAATACACATTATTTATTGGAGAAATAACTAAATTACACATTATTTAATAAAGAAATAACTTAAATACACATTATTTAATAAAAAAATAACTAAAATACACATTATTTAATAGAGAAATAACAAAAAAAGACATTATTTAATAGAGAAATAACTAAATTACACATTATTTATTGGAGAAATAACTAAAATACACATTATTTATTAGAGAAATATCTAAAATACACATAATTTAATAAAGAAATAGCTAAAATACACTTTATTTTTTAGAAAGAAAAAAAAACACATTATTTATTAGAGAAATAACTAAAATACCCCTTTTTTAATAGAGAAATAACAAAAAAACACATTATTTAATAAAAAAATAACCTAAATACACATTATTTATTAAAGAAATAACTAAAATACACATTACTTAATAGAGAATTAACAAAAATACACATTATTTAATAGAGAAATAACAAAAAATTATTTAATAGAGAAATAACTTAAAAACACATTATTTATTGGAGAAATAACTAAAATACACATTATTTAATAAAGAAATAACAAAGAAACACATTATTTACTAGAGAAATAACGAAAATACACAATATTCAATAGAGAAATAACAAAAAAAAACACATTATTTAATAGAAAAATAACTAAAATACGCATTATTTATTGAAGATATAACTAAAATACACATTATTTAATAGAAACATAGCTAAAATACACATTATTTAATAAAGAAATAACAAAAAACACATTATTTGATAGAGAAATAACTAAAATACACATTATTTATTGGAGAAATAACTAAAATACACATTATTTAATAAAGAAATAACTAAAATACATATTATTTAATAAAGAAATAACAAAAAAACACATTATTTAATAGAGAAATATCTAAAATACACATTATTTATTGGAGAAATAACTAAAATACACATTATTTAATAAAAAAAAATAGCTAAAATACACATTATTTAATAAGGAAATAACAAAAAAACACATTATTTATTATAGAAATAACTAAAATACAAATTATTAAATAGAGAAATAACAAAAAAACACATTATTTAATAAAGAAATAACAAAAAAACACATTTTTTAATAAAGAAACAACTAAAATACACATTATTTAACGAAGAAATAACTAAAATACACATTATTTAATAGAGAAATAACAAAAAAACATATTATTTAATAGAAAAATAACTTAAATACACATTATTTATTAGAGAAATAACCAAAATACACATTATTATATTGAGAAATATCTAAAATACACATTATTTAATAGAGAAATAACAAAAAAACACATTTTTTAATAGAGAAATAACTAAAATACACATTATTTATTAGAGAAATATAAAAAAAAACACATTATTTAATAGAGAAATAATTAAAACACACATAATTTATTAGAGAAATAACTAAAATACACATTATTTAATAGAGAATAAACTAAAATACACATTATTTAATAAAGAAATATTAAAAAAACACATTATTTATTAGAGAAATAACTAAAATACACATTATTTTTTAGAGAAATAACTAAAATACACATTATTTAATAAAAAAATAACTAAAATACACATTATTTAATAGAAAAATAACAAAAAAACACATTATTTATTAGAGAAATAATTAAATACACATTATTTATTGGAGAAATAACTAAAATACACATTATTTAATAAAGAAATAACTTAAATACACATTATTTAATAAAAAAATAACTAAAATACACATTATTTAATAGAGAAATAACAAAAAAAGACATTATTTAATAGAGAAATAACTAAATTACACATTATTTAATGGAGAAATAACTAAAATACACATTATTTATTAGAGAAATATCTAAAATACACATAATTTAATAAAGAAATAGCTAAAATACACTTTATTTATTAAAAAAAAAAAGACATTATTTAATAAAGAAATAACAAAAAAACACATTATTTAATAAAAAAATAACTTAAATACACATTATTTATTAAAGAAATAACTAAAATACACATTACTTAATAGAGAATTAACAAAAATACACATTATTTATTGGAGAAATAACTAAAATACACATTATTTATTGGAGAAATAACTAAAATACACATTATTTAATAGAGAAATAACAAAAAATTATTTAATAGAGAAATAACTTAAAAACACATTATTTATTGGAGAAATAACTAAAATACACATTATTTAATGAAGAAATAACAAAGAAACACATTATTTACTAGAGAAATAACGAAAATACACATTATTCAATAGAGAAATAACAAAAAAAAAACACATTATTTAATAGAAAAATAACTAAAATACGCATTATTTATTGAAGATATAACTAAAATACACATTATTTAATAGAAAAATAACTAAAATACACATTATTTAATGAAGAAATAACAAAAAACACATTATTTGATAGAGAAATAACTAAAATACACATTATTTATTGGAGAAATAACTAAAATACACATTATTTAATAAAGAAATAACTAAAATACATATTATTTAATAGAGAAATAACAAAAAAACACATTATTTAATAGAGAAATATCTAAAATACACATTATTTATTGGAGAAATAACTAAAATACACATTATTTAATAAAGAAATAACTAAAATACACATTATTTAAAAGAGAAATAACAAAGAAACAAATTATTTATTAAAGAAATAACTAAAATACACATTATTTAATAGAGAAATAACTAAAAAACACATTATTTAATATAGAAATAACTAAAATACACATTATTTAATAGAGAAATAACAAAAAAACACATTATTTGATAAAGAATAAACTAAAATACACATTATTTATTGGAGAAATAACTAAAATACACAATATTTAATAAAGAAATAACAAAAAAACAAATTATTTACTAGAGAAATAACAAAAAAACACATTATTTAATAGAGAAATAACTAAAATACACATTATTTATTGGAGAAATAACTAAAATACACATTATTTAATAGAGAAATAACTAAAATACACATTATTTAATGGAGAAATAACAAAAAAACACATTAATTATTAGAGAAATACCTAAAATACACATTATTTTTTTCTGGAGAAATATCTAAAATACACATTATTAAATAGAGAAATAACAAAAAAACACATTTTTTAATAGAGAAATAACTAAAATACACATTATTTAATAGAGAAATATAAAAAAAACACATTATTTAATAGAGAAATAACTAAAACACACATAATTTATTAGAGAAATAACTAAAATACACATTATTTAATAGAGAAATAACTAAAATACACATTATTTAATAAAGAAATAACAAAAAAACACATTATTTAATAGAGAAATAACTTAAATATACATTATTTATTGGAGAAATAACTAAAATACATATTATTTAATAGAGAAATAACTAAAATACACATTATTTAATAGAGAAATAAAAAAAAAACACATTATTTATTAGAGAAATAACTAAAATACACATTATTTATTGGAGAAATAACTAAAATACACATTATTTAATAAAGAAATAACTTAAATACACATTATTTAATAGAAAAATAACTAAAATACACATTATTTAATAGAGAAATAACAAAAAAAGACATTATTTAATAGAGAAATAACTAAAATACACGTTATTTAATAGAGAAATAACAAAAAAACACATTATTTGATAAAGAATAAACTAAAATACACATTATTTATTGGAGAAATAACTAAAATACACAATATATAATAAAGAAATAACAAAAAAACAAATTATTTACTAGAGAAATAAATAAAAAACACATTATTTAATAGAGAAATAACTAAAATACACATTATTTATTGGAGAAATAACTAAAATACACATTATTTAATAGAGAAATAACTAAAATACACATTATTTAATAGAGAAATAACTAAAATACACATTATTTAATAGAGAAATAACAAAAAAACACATTAATTATTAGGGAAATACCTAAAATACACATTATTTTTTTCTGGAGAAATATCTAAAATACACATTATTTAATAGAGAAATAACAAAAAAACACATTTTTTAATAGAGAAATAACTAAAATACACATTATTTAATAGAGAAATATAAAAAAAACACATTATTTAATAGAGAAATAACTAAAACACACATAATTTATTAGAGAAATAACTAAAATACACATTATTTAATAGAGAAATAACTAAAATACACATTATTTAATAAAAAAATAACAAAAAAACACATTATTTAATAGAGAAATAACTTAAATACACATTATTTATTGGAGAAATAACTAAAATACACATTATTTAATAGAGAAATAACTAAAATACACATTTCTTAATAGAGAAATAACAAAAAAACACATTATTTATTAGAGAAATAACTAAAATACACATTATTTATTAAAGAAATAACTAAAATACACATTATTTAATAAAGAAATAACTTAAATACACATTATTTAATAGAAAAATAACTAAAATACACATTATTTAATAGAGAAATAACAAAAAAAAGACATTATTTAATAGAGAAATAACTAAATTACACATTATTTATTGAAGAAATAACTAAAATACACATTATTTAATAGAGAAATATCTAAAATACACATAATTTAATAAATAAATAGCTAAAATACACTTTATTTATTAAAAAAAAAAACACATTATTTATTAGAGAAATAACTAAAACACACATAATTTATTAGAGAAATAACTAAAATACACATTATTTAATAGAGAAATAACTAAAATACACATTATTTAATAAAGAAATAACAAAAAAACACATTATTTAATAGAGAAATAACTTAAATACACATTATTTATTGGAGAAATAACTAAAATACACATTATTTAATAGAGAAATAACTAAAATACACATTATTTAATAGAGAAATAACAAAAAAACACATTATTTTTTAGAGAAATGACTAAAATACACATTATTTATTGGAGAAATAACTAAAATACACATTATTTAATAAGGAAATAACTTAAATACACATTATTTAATAGAAAAATAACTAAAATACACAATATTTAATAGAGAAATAACAAAAAAAGACATTATTTAATAGAGAAATAACTAAATAACACATTATTTATTGGAGAAATAACTAAAATACACATTATTTAATAGAGAAATATTTAAAATACACATAATTTAATAAAGAACTAGCTAAAATACACTTTATTTATTAGAAAAAAAAAAACACATTATTTATTAGAGAAATAACTAAAATACCCCTTTTTTAATAGAGAAATAACAGAAAAACACATTATTTAATAAAAAAATAACTTAAATACACATTATTTATTAAAGAAATAACTAAAATACACATTACTTAATAGAGAATTAACAAAAATACACATTATTTATTGGAGAAATAACTAAAATACACATTATTTATTGGAGAAATAACTAAAATACACATTATTTAATAGAGAAATAACAAAAAATTATTTAATAAAGAAATAACTTAAAAACACATTATTTATTGGAGAAATAACTAAAATACACATTATTTAATAAAGAAATAACAAAGAAACACATTATTTACTAGAGAAATAACAAAAATACACATTATTCAATAGAGAAATAACAAAAAAAAACACATTATTTAATAGAAAAATAACTAAAATACGCATTATTTATTGAAGATATAACTAAAATACACATTATTTAATAGAAAAATAACTAAAATACACAATATTTAATAAAGAAATAACAAAAATCACATTATTTGATAGAGAAATAACTAAAATACACATTATTTATTGGAGAAATAACTAAAATACACATTATTTAATAAAGAAATAACTAAAATACATATTATTTAATAGAGAAATAACAAAAAAACACATTATTTAATAGAGAAATATCTAAAATACACATTATTTATTGGAGAAATAACTAAAATACACATTATTTAATAAAGAAATAACTAAAATACACATTATTTAAAAGAGAAATAACAAAGAAACAAATTATTTATTAAAAAAATAACTAAAATACACATTATTTAATAGAGAAATAACTAAAAAACACATTATTTAATATAGAAATAACTAAAATACACATTATTTAATAGAGAAATAACAAAAAAAACACATTATTTGAAAAAGAATAATCTAAAATACACATTATTTATTGGAGAAATAACTAAAATACACAATATTTAATAAAGAAATAACAAAAAAACAAATTATTTACTAAAGAAATAACAAAAAAACACATTATTTAATAGAGAAATAACTAAAATACACATTATTTATTGGAGAAATAACTAAAATACACATTATTTATTAGAGAAATAACTAAAATACACATTATTTAATAAAAAAATAGCTAAAATACACATTATTTAATAGGGAAATAAAAAAAAAACACATTATTTATTATAGAAATAACTAAAATACAAATTATTTAATAGAGAAATAACAAAAAAACACATTATTTAATAAAGAAATAACTAAAAAACACATTTTTTAATAGAGAAACAACTAAAATACACATTATTTAATGGAGAAATAACCAAAATACACATTATTTAATAGAGAAATAACAAAAAAACATATTATTTAATAGAAAAATAACTTAAATACACATTATTTATTAGAGAAATAACCAAAATACACATTATTATATTGAGAAATATCTAAAATACACATTATTTAATAGAGAAATAACAAAAAAAACACATTTTTTAATAGAGAAATAACTAAAATACACATTATTTAATAGAGAAATATAAAAAAAACACATTATTTAATAGAGAAATAACTAAAACACACATAATTTATTAGAGAAATAACTAAAATACACATTATTTAATAGAGAAATAACTAAAATACACATTATTTAATAAAGAAATAACAAAAAAACACATTAATAATTAGAGAAATAACTAAAATACACATTATTTATTGGAGAAATAACTAAAATACACATTATTTATTAGAGAAATAACTAAAATACACATTATTTAATAAAAAAATAACAAAAAAACACATTATTTATTAGAGAAATAATTAAATACACATTATTTATTGGAGAAATAACTAAAATACACATTATTTAATTAAGAAATAACTTAGATACACATTATTTAATAAAAAAATAACTAAAATACACATTATTTAATAGAGAAATAACAAAAAAAGACATTATTTAATAGAGAAATAACTGAATTACACATTATTTAATGGAGAAATAACTAAAATACACATTATTTATTAGAGAAATATCTAAAATACACATAATTTAATAAAGAAATAGCTAAAATACACTTTATTTATTAGAAAAAAAAAAACACATTATTTATTAGAGAAATAACTAAAATACCCCTTTTTTAATAGAGAAAAAACAAAAAAACACATTATTTAATAAAAAAATAACTTAAATACACATTATTTATTGAAGAAATAACTAAAATACACATTACTTAATAGAGAATTAACAAAAATACACATTATTTAATAGAAAATAAACTAAAATACACATTATTTATTGGAAAAATAACTAAAATACACATTATTTAATAGAGAAATAACAAAAAAACACATTATATAATAGAGAAATAACTTAAAAACACATTATTTATTGAAGAAATAACTAAAATACACATTATTTAATAAAGAAATAACAAAGAAACACATTATTTACTAGAGAAATAACGAATATACACATTATTCAATAGAGAAATAACAACAAAAAACACATTATTTAATAGAAAAATAACTAAAATACACATTATTTAATAGAGAAATAACAAAAAAACACATTATTTATTAGAGAAATAACTAAAATACACATTATTTATTGGAGAAATAACTAAAATACACATTATTTAATAAAGAAATAACTTAAATACACATTATTTAATAAAAAAATAACTAAAATACACATTATTTAATAGAGAAATAACAAAAAAAGACATTATTTAATAGAGAAATAACTAAATTACACATTATTTATTGGAGAAATAACTAAAATACACATTATTTAATAGAGAAATAACTAAAATACACATTATTTAATGGAGAAATAACAAAAAAAAACATTAATTATTAGGGAAATACCTAAAATACACATTATTTTTTTCTGGAGAAATATCTAAAATACACATTATTTAATAGAGAAATAACAAAAAAACACATTTTTTAATAGAGAAATAACTAAAATACACATTATTTAATAGAGAAATATAAAAAACACATTATTTAATAGAGAAATAACTAAAACACACATAATTTATTAGAGAAATTACTAAAATACACATTATTTAATAGAGAAATAACTAAAATACACATTATTTAATAAAGAAATAACAAAAAAACACATTATTTAATAGAGAAATAACTTAAATACACATTATTTATTGGAGAAATAACTAAAATACACATTATTTAATTAAGAAATAACTAAAATACACATTTCTTAATAGTGAAATAACAAAAAAACACATTATTTATTAGAGAAATAACTAAAATACACATTATTTATTGGAGAAATAAGTAAAATACACATTATTTAATAAAGAAATAACTTAAATACACATTATTTAATAGAAAAATAACTAAAATACACATTATTTAATAGAGAAATAACAAAAAAAAAAATTATTTAATAGAGAAATAACTAAATTACACATTATTTATTGAAGAAATAACTAAAATACACATTATTTAATAGAGAAATATCTAAAATACACATAATTTAATAAATAAATAGCTAAAATACTATTTATTAGAAAAAAAAAAACACATTATTTATTAGAGAAATAACTAAAACACACATAATTTATTAGAGAAATAACTAAAATACACATTATTTAATAGAGAAATAACTAAAATACACATTATTTGATAAAGAAATAACAAAAAAACACAATATTTAATAGAGAAATAACTAAAATACACATTATTTAATAAGGAAATAACTTAAATACACATTATTTAATAGAAAAATAACTAAAATACACAATATTTAATAGAGAAATAACAAAAAAAGACATTATTTAATAGAGAAATAACTAAATAACACATTATTTATTGGAGAAATAACTAAAATACACATTATTTAATAGAGAAATATTTAAAATACACATAATTTAATAAAGAAATAGCTAAAATACACTTTATTTATTAGAAAAAAAAAAACACATTATTTATTAGAGAAATAACTAAAATACCCCTTTTTTAATAGAGAAATAACAGAAAAACACATTATTTAATAAAAAAATAACTTAAATACACATTATTTATTAAAGAAATAACTAAAATACACATTACTTAATAGAGAATTAACAAAAATACACATTATTTATTGGAGAAATAACTAAAATACACATTATTTATTGGAGAAATAACTAAAATACACATTATTTAATAGAGAAATAACAAAAAATTATTTAATAAAGAAATAACTTAAAAACACATTATTTATTGGAGAAATAACTAAAATACACATTATTTAATAAAGAAATAACAAAGAAACACATTATTTACTAGAGAAATAACGAAAATACACATTATTCAATAGAGAAATAACAAAAAAAAACACATTATTTAATAGAAAAATAACTAAAATACGCAATATTTATTGAAGATATAACTAAAATACACATTATTTAATAGAAAAATAACTAAAATACACAATATTTAATAAAGAAATAACAAAAAACACATTATTTGATAGAGAAATAACTAAAATACACATTATTTATTGGAGAAATAACTAAAATACACATTATTTAATAAAGAAATAACTAAAATACATATTATTTAATAGAGAAATAACAAAAAAACACATTATTTAATAGAGAAATATCTAAAATACACATTATTTATTGGAGAAATAACTAAAATACACATTATTTAATAAAGAAATAACTAAAATACACATTATTTAAAAGAGAAATAACAAAGAAACAAATTATTTATTAAAAAAATAACTAAAATACACATTATTTAATAGAGAAATAACTAAAAAACACATTATTTAATATAGAAATAACTAAAATACACATTATTTAATAGAGAAATAACAAAAAAACACATTATTTGAAAAAGAATAATCTAAAATACACATTATTTATTGGAGAAATAACTAAAATACACAATATTTAATAAAGAAATAACAAAAAAACAAATTATTTACTAGAGAAATAACAAAAAAACACATTATTTAATAGAGAAATAACTAAAATACACATTATTTATTGGAGAAATAACTAAAATACACATTATTTATTAGAGAAATAACTAAAATACACATTATTTAATAAAAAAATAGCTAAAATACACATTATGTAATAGGGAAATAAAAAAAAAACACATTATTTATTATAGAAATAACTAAAATACAAATTATTTAATAGAGAAATAACAAAAAACACATTATTTAATAAAGAAATAACTAAAAAACACATTTTTTAATAGAGAAACAACTAAAATACACATTATTTAATGGAGAAATAACCAAAATACACATTATTTAATAGAGAAATAACAAAAAAACATATTATTTAATAGAAAAATAACTTAAATACACATTATTTATTAGAGAAATAACCAAAATACACATTATTATATTGAGAAATATCTAAAATACACATTATTTAATAGAGAAATAACAAAAAAACACATTTTTTAATAGAGAAATAACTAAAATACACATTATTTAATAGAGAAATATAAAAAAAACACATTATTTAATAGAGAAATAACTAAAACACACATAATTTATTAGAGAAATAACTAAAATACACAGTATTTAATAGAGAAATAACTAAAATACACATTATTTAATAAAGAAATAACAAAAAAACACATTATTAATTAGAGAAATAACTAAAATACACATTATTTATTGGAGAAATAACTAAAATACACATTATTTATTAGAGAAATAACTAAAATACACATTATTTAATAAAAAAATAACAAAAAAACACATTATTTATTAGAGAAATAATTAAATACACATTATTTATTGGAGAAATAACTAAAATACACATTATTTAATTAAGAAATAACTTAAATACACATTATTTAATAAAAAAATAACTAAAATACACATTATTTAATAGAGAAATAACAAAAAAAGACATTATTTAATAGAGAAATAACTGAATTACACATTATTTAATGGAGAAATAACTAAAATACACATTATTTATTAGAGAAATATCTAAAATACACATAATTTAATAAAGAAATAGCTAAAATACACTTTATTTATTAGAAAAAAAAAAAAAACACATTATTTATTAGAGAAATAACTAAAATACCCCTTTTTTAATAGAGAAAAAACAAAAAAACACATTATTTAATAAAAAAAAAACTTAAATACACATTATTTATTGAAGAAATAACTAAAATACACATTACTTAATAGAGAATTAACAAAAATACACATTATTTAATAGAAAATAAACTAAAATACACATTATTTATTGGAGAAATAACTAAAATACACATTATTTAATAGAGAAATAACAAAAAAACACATTATATAATAGAGAAATAACTTAAAAACACATTATTTATTGAAGAAATAACTAAAATACACATTATTTAATAAAGAAATAACAAAGAAACACATTATTTACTAGAGAAATAACGAATATACACATTATTCAATAGAGAAATAACAAAAAAAAAACACATTATTTAATAGAAAAATAACTAAAATACACATTATTTAATAGAGAAATAACAAAAAAACACATTATTTATTAGAGAAATAACTAAAACACACATTATTTTTGGAGAAATAACTAAAATACACATTATTTAATAAAGAAATAACTTAAATACACATTATTTAATAAAAAAATAACTAAAATACACATTATTTAATAGAGAAATAACAAAAAAAGAAATTATTTAATAGAGAAATAACTAAATTACACATTATTTATTGGAGAAATAACTAAAATACACATTATTTAATAGAGAAATAACTAAAATACACATTATTTAATAAAAAAATAACAAAAAAACACATTATTTATTAGAGAAATAATTAAATACACATTATTTATTGGAGAAATAACTAAAATACACATTATTTAATTAAGAAATAACTTAAATACACATTATTTAATAAAAAAATAACTAAAATACACATTATTTAATAGAGAAATAACAAAAAAAGACATTATTTAATAGAGAAATAACTGAATTACACATTATTTAATGGAGAAATAACTAAAATACACATTATTTATTAGAGAAATATCTAAAATACACATAATTTAATAAAGAAATAGCTAAAATACACTTTATTTATTAGAAAAAAAAAAAACACATTATTTATTAGAGAAATAACTAAAATACCCCTTTTTTAATAGAGAAAAAACAAAAAAACACATTATTTAATAAAAAAAAAACTTAAATACACATTATTTATTGAAGAAATAACTAAAATACACATTACTTAATAGAGAATTAACAAAAATACACATTATTTAATAGAAAATAAACTAAAATACACATTATTTATTGGAGAAATAACTAAAATACACATTATTTAATAGAGAAATAACAAAAAAACACATTATATAATAGAGAAATAACTTAAAAACACATTATTTATTGAAGAAATAACTAAAATACACATTATTTAATAAAGAAATAACAAAGAAACACATTATTTACTAGAGAAATAACGAATATACACATTATTCAATAGAGAAATAACAAAAAAAAAACACATTATTTAATAGAAAAATAACTAAAATACACATTATTTAATAGAGAAATAACAAAAAAACACATTATTTATTAGAGAAATAACTAAAACACACATTATTTTTGGAGAAATAACTAAAATACACATTATTTAATAAAGAAATAACTTAAATACACATTATTTAATAAAAAAATAACTAAAATACACATTATTTAATAGAGAAATAACAAAAAAAGACATTATTTAATAGAGAAATAACTAAATTACACATTATTTATTGGAGAAATAACTAAAATACACATTATTTAATAGAGAAATAACTAAAATACACATTATTTAATGGAGAAATAACAAAAAAAAACATTAATTATTAGGGAAATACCTAAAATACACATTATTTTTTTCTGGAGAAATATCTAAAATACACATTATTTAATAGAGAAATAACAAAAAAACACATTTTTTAATAGAGAAATAACTAAAATACACATTATTTAATAGAGAAATATAAAAAAACACATTATTTAATAGAGAAATAACTAAAACACACATAATTTATTAGAGAAATAACTAAAATACACATTATTTAATAGAGAAATAACTAAAATACACATTATTTAATAAAAAAATAACAAAAAAACACATTATTTAATAGAGAAATAACTTAAATACACATTATTTATTGGAGAAATAACTAAAATACACATTATTTAATTAAGAAATAACTAAAATACACATTTCTTAATAGAGAAATAACAAAAAAACACATTATTTATTAGAGAAATAACTAAAATACACATTATTTATTGGAGAAATAACTAAAATACACATTATTTAATAAAGAAATAACTTAAATACACATTATTTAATAGAAAAATAACTAAAATACACATTATTTAATAGAGAAATAACAAAAAAAGACATTATTTAATAGAGAAATAACTAAATTACACATTATTTATTAAAGAAATAACTAAAATACACATTATTTAATAGAGAAATATCTAAAATACACATAATTTAATAAATAAATAGCTAAAATACACTTTATTTATTAGAAAAAAAAACACATTATTTATTAGAGAAATAACTAAAACACACATAATTTATTAGAGAAATAACTAAAATACACATTATTTAATAGAGAAATAACTAAAATACACATTATTTAATAAAGAAATAACAAAAAAACACAATATTTAATAGAGAAATAACTTAAATACACATTATTTATTGGAGAAATAACTAAAATACACATTATTTAATAGAGAAATAACAAAAAAACACATTATTTATTAGAGAAATAACTAAAATACACATTATTTATTGGAGAAATAACTAAAATACACATTATTTAATAAAGAAATAACTTAAATACACATTATTTAATAAAAAAATAACTAAAATACACATTATTTAATAGAGAAATAACAAAAAAAGACATTATTTAATAGAGAAATAACTAAATTACACATTATTTATTGGAGAAATAACTAAAATACACATTATTTAATAGAGAAATATCTAAAATACACATAATTTAATAAAGAAATAGCTAAAATACACTTTATTTTTTAGAAAAAAAAAAACACATTATTTATTAGAGAAATAACTAAAATACCCCTTTTTTAATAGAGAAATAACAAAAAAACACATTATTTAATAAAAAAATAACCTAAATACACATTATTTATTAAAGAAATAACTAAAATACACATTACTTAATAGAGAATTAACAAAAATACAGATTATTTATTGGAGAAATAACTAAAATACACATTATTTATTGGAGAAATAACTAAAATACACATTATTTAATAGAGAAATAACAAAAAATTATTTAATAGAGAAATAACTTAAAAACACATTATTTATTGGAGAAATAACTAAAATACACATTATTTATAAAAGAAATAACAAAGAAACACATTATTTACTAGAGAAATAACGAAAATACACATTATTCAATAGAGAAATAACAAAAAAAAACACATTATTTAATAGAAAAATAACTAAAATACGCATTATTTATTGAAGATATAACTAAAATACACATTATTTAATAGAAAAATAACTAAAATACACATTATTTAATAAAGAAATAACAAAAAACACATTATTTGATAGAGAAATAACTAAAATACACATCATTTATTGGAGAAATAACTAAAATACACATTATTTAATAAAGAAATAACTAAAATACATATTATTTCATAGAGAAATAACAAAAAAACACATTATTTAATAGAGAAATATCTAAAATACACATTATTTATTGGAGAAATAACTAAAATACACATTATTTAATAAAAAAAAAATAGCTAAAATACACATTATTTAATAGGGAAATAACAAAAAAACACATTATTTATTATAGAAATAACTAAAATACAAATTATTTAATAGAGAAATAACAAAAAAACACATTATTTAATAAAGAAATAACAAAAAAACACATTTTTTAATAGAAAATCAACTAAAATACACATTATTTAATGGAGAAATAACCAAAATACACATTATTTAATAGAGAAATAACAAAAAAACATATTATTTAATAGAAAAATAACTTAAATACACATTATTTATTAGAGAAATAACCAAAATACACATTATTATATTGAGAAATATCTAAAATACACATTATTTAATAGAGAAATATAAAAAAAACACATTATTTAGTAGAGAAATAACTAAAATACACATAATTTATTAGAGAAATAACTAAAATACACATTATTTAATAGAGAAATAACTAAAATACACATTATTTAATAAAGAAATAACAAAAAACACATTATTTAATAGAGAAATAACTAAAATACACATTATTTCATGGAGAAATAACTAGAATACACATTATTTAATAGAGAAATAACTAAAATACACATTATTTAATAGAAAAATAACAAAAAAACAAATTATTTATAAGAGAAATAATTAAATACACATTATTTATTGGAGAAATAACTAAAATACACATTATTTAATAAAGAAATAACTAAAATACACATTATTTAATAAAAAAATAACTAAAATACACATTATTTAATAGAGAAATAACAAAAAAGACATTATTTAATAGAGAAATAACTAAATTACACATTATTTAATGGAGAAATAACTAAAATACACATTATTTAATAGAGAAATATCTAAAATACACATAATTTAATAAAGAAATAGCTAAAATACACTTTATTTATTAGAAAGAAAAAAAACACATTATTTATTAGAGAAATAACTAAAAAACCCCTTTTTTAATAGAGAAATAACAAAAAAACACATTATTTAATAAAAAAATAACTTAAATACACATTATTTATTAAAGAAATAACTAAAATACACATTACCTAATAGAGAATTAACAAAAATACACATTATTTAATAGAAAAATAACTAAAATACACATTATTTATTGGAGAATTAACTAAAATACACATTATTTAATAAAGAAATAACTAAAATACACATTATTTAATAGAGAAATAACAAAAAAGCACAATATTTAATAGAGAAATAACTAAAATACACATTATTTATTGGAGAAATAACTAAAATACACATTATTTAATAAAGAAATAACTAAAATACACATTATTTAAAAGAGAAATAACAAAGAATCAAATTATTTATTAAAGAAATAACTAAAATACACATTATTTAATAGAGAAATAACTAAAAAACACATTATTTAATATAGAAATAACTAAAATACACATTATTTAATAGAGAAATAACTAAAATACACATTATTTAATAGAGAAATAACTAAAATACACATTATTTAATAGAGAAATAACAAAAAAACACATTATTTATTAGAGAAATAACTAAAATACACATTATTTATTGGAGAAATAACTAAAATACACATTATTTAATAAAGAAATAACTTAAATACACATTATTTAATAGAAAAATAACTAAAAATCACATTATTTAATAGAGAAATAACAAAAAAAGACATTATTTAATAGAGAAATAACTAAATTACACATTATTTATTGGAGAAATAACTAAAATACACATTATTTAATAGAGAAATATCTAAAATACACATAATTTAATAAAGAAATAGCTAAAATACACTTTATTTATTAGAAAAAAAAAAAACACATTATTTATTAGAGAAATAACTAAAATACCCCTTTTTTAATAGAGAAATAACAAAAAAACACATTATTTAATAAAAAAATTACTTAAATACACATTATTTATTAAAGAAATAACTAAAATACACATTACTTAATAGAGAATTAACAAAAATACACATTATTTATTGGAGAAATAACTAAAATACACATTATTTATTGGAGAAATAACTAAAATACACATTATTTAATAGAGAAATAACAAAAAATTATTTAATACAGAAATAACTTTAAAACACATTATTTATTGGAGAAATAACTAAAATACACATTATTTAATAAAGAAATAACAAAGAAACACATTATTTACTAGAGAAATAACGAAAATACACATAATTCAATAGAGAAATAACAAAAAAAACACATTATTTAATAGAAAAATAACTTAAATACGCATTTTTTATTGAAGATATAACTAAAATACACTATATTTAATAGAAAATTAACTAAAATAAACATTACTTAATAAAGAAATAACAAAAAACACATTATTTGATAGAGAAATAACTAAAATACACATTATTTATTGGAGAAATAACTAAAATACACATTATTTAATAAAGAAATAACTAAAATACATATTATTTAATAGAGAAATAACAAAAAAACACATTATTTAATAGAGAGATATCTAAAATACACATTATTTATTGGAGAAATAACTAAAATACACATTATTTAATAAAAAAATAGCTAAAATACACATTATTTAATAGGGAAATAATAAAAAAACACATTATTTATTATAGAAATAACTAAAATACAAATTATTGAATAGAGAAATAACAAAAAAACACATTATTTAATAAAGAAATAACAAAAAAACACATTTTTTAATAGAGAAACAACTAAAATACACATTATTTAATAGAGAAATATAAAAAAAAACACATTATTTAATAGAGAAATAACTAAAACACACATAATTTATTAGAGAAATAACTAAAATACACATTATTTAATAGAGAAATAACTAAAATACACATTATTTAATAAAGAAATAACAAAAAAACACATTATTTATTAGAGAAATAACTAAAATACACATTATTTATTAGAGAAATAACTAAAATACACATTATTTAATAGAGAAATAACTAAAATACACATTATTTAATAGAAAAATAACAAAAAAACACATTATTTATTATAGAAATAATTAAATACACATTATTTATTGGAGAAATAACTAAAATACACATTATTTATTGGAGAAATAACTAAAATACACATTATTTAATAGAGAAATAACAAAAAAACACATTATTTAATAGAGAAATAACTTAAAAACACATTATTTATTGGAGAAATAACTAAAATACACATTATTTAATAAAGAAATAACAAAGAAACACATTATTTACTAGAGAAATAACGAAAATACACATTATTCAATAGAGAAATAACAAAAAAAAAAACACATTATTTAATAGAAAATAAACTAAAATACGCATTATTTATTGAAGATATAACTAAAATACACATTATTTAATAGAAAAATAACTAAAATACACATTATTTAATAAAGAAATAACAAAAAACACATTATTTGATAGATTATTAACTAAAATACACATTATTTATTGAAAAAATAACTAAAATACACATTATTTAATAAAGAAATAACTAAAATACACATTATTTAATAGAGAAATAACAAAAAAACACATTATTTATTAGAGAAATAACTAAAATACACATTATTTATTGGAGAAATAACTAAAATACACATTATTTATTAAAGAAATAACTAAAATACACATTATTTAAAAGAGAAATAACAAAGAAATAAATTATTTATTAAAGAAATAACTAAAATACACATTATTTAATAAAGAAATAACTAAAAAACACATTATTTAATATAGAAATAACTAAAATACACATTATTTAATAGAGAAATAACAAAAAAACACATTATTTGATAAAGAATAAACTAAAATACACATTATTTATTGGAGAAATAACTAAAATACACAATATTTAATAAAGAAATAACAAAAAAACAAATTATTTACTAGAGAAATAACAAAAAAAACACATTATTTATTAGAGAAATAACTAAAATACTCATTATTTAATAGAGAAATAACAAAAAAACACATTATTTAATAAAGAAATAAAAAAAAAACACATTTTTTAATAGAGAAACAACTAAAATACACATTATTTAATAGAGAAATATAAAAAAAAACACATTATTTAATAGAGAAATAACTAAAACACACATAATTTATTAGAGAAATAACTAAAATACACATTATTTAATAGAGAAATAACTAAAATACACATTATTTAATAAAGAAATAACAAAAAAACACATTATTTATTAGAGAAATAACTAAAATACACATTATTTATTGGAGAAATAACTAAAAAACACATTATTTAATATAGAAATAACTAAAATACACATTATTTAATAGAGAAATAACAAAAAAACACATTATTTGATAAAGAATAAACTAAAATACACATTATTTATTGGAGAATTAACTAAAATACACAATATTTAATAAAGAAATAACAAAAAATTAAATTATTTACTAGAGAAATAACAAAAAAAACACATTATTTATTAGAGAAATAACTAAAATACTCATTATTTAATAGAGAAATAACAAAAAAACACATTATTTAATAGAGAAATAACTAAAATACACATTATTTATTGAAGAAATAACTAAAATACACATTATTTAATAAAGAAATAACTAAAATACACATTATTTAATAAAGAAATAACAAAAAAAAACACATTTTTTAATAGAGAAATAACTAAAATACACATTATTTATTGAAGAAATATCTAAAACACACAATATTTAAAAGAGAAATAACTAAAATACACATTATTTAATAGAGAAATAACAAAAAAACACATTATTTAATAAAAAAATAGCTAAAATACACATTATTTAATAGGGAAATAATAAAAAAACACATTATTTAATATAGAAATAACTAAAATACACATTATTTAATAGAGAAATAACAAAAAACACATTATTTAATAAAGAAATAATTAAAATACACATTATTTATTGGAGAAATAACTAAAATACACATTATTTATTGGAGAAATATCTAAAACACACAATATTTAATAGAGAAATAACTAAAATACACATTATTTAATAGAGAAATAACAAAAAAACACACTATTTAATAAAAAAAATAGCTAAAATACACATTATTTAATAGGGAAATAACAAAAAAACACATTATTTATTATAGAAATAACTAAAATACAAATTATTTAATAAAGAAATAACAAAAAAACACATTATTTAATAAAGAAATAACAAAAAAACACATTTTTTAATAGAGAATTAACTAAAATACACATTATTTAATGGAGAAATAACCAAAATACACATTATTTAATAGAGAAATAACAAAAAAACATATTATTTAATAGAAAAATAACTTAAATACACATTATTTATTAGAGAAATAACCAAAATACACATTATTATATTGAGAAATATCTAAAATACACATTATTTAATAGAGAAATAACAAAAAAACACATTATTTAATAAAAAAATAGCTAAAATACACATTATTTAATAGGGAAATAACAAAAAAACACATTATTTAATATAGAAATAACTAAAATACACACTATTTAATAGAGAAATAACAAAAAACACATTATTTAATAAAGAAATAATTAAAATACACATTATTTATTGGAGAAATAACTAAAATACACATTATTTATTGGAGAAATATCTAAAACACACAATATTTAATAGAGAAATAACTAAAATACACATTATTTAATAGAGAAATAACAAAAAAACACACTATTTAATAAAAAAAATAGCTAAAATACACATTATTTAATAGGGAAATAACAAAAAAACACATTATTTATTATAGAAATAACTAAAATACAAATTATTTAATAGAGAAATAACAAAAAAACACATTATTTAATAAAGAAATAACAAAAAAACACATTTTTTAATAGAGAATCAACTAAAATACACATTATTTAATGGAGAAATAACCAAAATACACATTTTTTAATAGAGAAATAACAAAAAAACATATTATGTAATAGAAAAATAACTTAAATACACATTATTTATTAGAGAAATAACCAAAATACACATTATTATATTGAGAAATATCTAAAATACACATTATTTAATAAAGAAATAACAAAAAAACACATTTTTTAATAGAGAAATAACTAAAATACACATTATTTAATAGAGAAATATAAAAAAAACACATTATTTAATAGAAAAATAACTAAAACACACATAATTTATTAGAGAAATAACTAAAATACACATTATTTAATAGAGAAATAACTAAATTACACATTATTTAATAAAGAAATAACAAAAAACACATTATTTAATAGAGAAATAACTAAAATACACATTATTTATTGGAGAAATAACTAAAATACACATTATTTAATAGAGAAATAACTAAAATACACATTATTTAATAGAAAAATAACAAAAAAACACATTATTTATAAGAGAAATAATTAAATACACATTATTTATTGGAGAAATAACTAAAATACACATTATTTAATGAAGAAATAACTAAAATACACATTATATAATAAAAAAATAACTAAAATACACATTATTTAATAGAGAAATAACAAAAAAAGACATTATTTAATAGAGAAATAACTAAATTACACATTATTTAATGGAAAAATAACTAAAATACACATTATTTAATAGAGAAATATCTAAAATACACATAATTTAAAAAAGAAATAGCTAAAATACACTTTATTTATTAGAAAAAAAAAAACACATTATTTATTAGAGAAATAACTAAAAAACCCCTTTTTTAATAGAGAAATAACAAAAAAACACATTATTTAAAAAAAAAATAACTTAAATACACATTATTTATTAAAGAAATAACTAAAATACACATTACTTAATAGAGAATTAACAAAAATACACATTATTTAATAGAAAAATAACTAAAATACACATTATTTATTAGAGAATTAACTAAAATACACATTATTTAATAAAGAAATAACTAAAATACACATTATTTAATAGAGAAATAACAAAAAAACACAATATTTAATAGAGAAATAACTAAAATACACATTATTTATTGGAGAAATAACTAAAATACACATTATTTAATAAAGAAATAACTAAAATACACATTATTTAAAAGAGAAATAACAAAGAATCAAATTATTTATTAAAGAAATAACTAAAATACACATTATTTAATAGAGAAATAACTAAAAAACACATTATTTAATATAGAAATAACTAAAATACACATTATTTAATAGAGAAATAACTAAAATACACATTATTTAATAGAGAAATAACTAAAATACACATTATTTAATAGAGAAATAACAAAAAAACACATTATTTATTAGAGAAATAACTAAAATACACATTATTTATTGGAGAAATAACTAAAATACACATTATTTAATAAAGAAATAACTTAAATACACATTATTTAATAGAAAAATAACTAAAATACACATTATTTAATAGAGAAATAACAAAAAAAGACATTATTTAATAGAGAAATAACTAAATTACACATTATTTATTGGAGAAATAACTAAAATACACATTATTTAATAGAGAAATATCTAAAATACACATAATTTAATAAAGAAATAGCTAAAATACACTTTATTTATTAGAAAAAAAAAAACACATTATTTATTAGAGAAATAACTAAAATACCCCTTTTTTAATAGAGAAATAACAAAAAAACACATTATTTAATAAATAAATAACTTAAATACACATTATTTATTAAAGAAATAACTAAAATACACATTACTTAATAGAGAATTAACAAAAATACACATTATTTAATAGAAAAATAACTAAAATACACATTATTTATTGGAGAATTAACTAAAATACACATTATTTAATAAAGAAATAACTAAAATACACATTATTTAATAGAGAAATAACAAAAAAACACAATATTTAATAGAGAAATAACTAAAATACACATTATTTATTGGAGAAATAACTAAAATACACATTATTTAATAAAGAAATAACTAAAATACACATTATTTAAAAGAGAAATAACAAAGAATCAAATTATTTATTAAAGACATAACTAAAATACACATTATTTAATAGAGAAAAAACTAAAAAACACATTATTTAATATAGAAATAACTAAAATACACATTATTTAATAGAGAAATAACTAAAATACACATTATTTAATAGAGAAATAACTAAAATACACTTTATTTAATAGAGAAATAACAAAAAAACACATTATTTATTAGAGAAATAACTAAAATACACATTATTTATTGGAGAAATAACTAAAATACACATTATTTAATAAAGAAATAACTTAAATACACATTATTTAATAGAAAAATAACTAAAATACACATTATTTAATAGAGAAATAACAAAAAAAGACATTATTTAATAGAGAAATAACTAAATTACACATTATTTATTGGAGAAATAACTAAAATACACATTATTTAATAGAGAAATATCTAAAATACACATAATTTAATAAAGAAATAGCTAAAATACACTTTATTTATTAGAAAAAAAAAACACATTATTTATTAGAGAAATAACTAAAATACCCCTTTTTTAATAGAGAAATAACAAAAAAACACATTATTTAATAAAAAAATAACTTAAATACACATTATTTATTAAAGAAATAACTAAAATACACATTACTTAATAGAGAATTAACAAAAATACACATTATTTATTGGAGAAATAACTAAAATACACATTATTTATTGGAGAAATAACTAAAATACACATTATTTGATAGAGAAATAACAAAAAATTATTTAATAGAGAAATAACTTTAAAACACATTATTTATTAGAGAAATAACTAAAATACACATTATTTAATAAAGAAATAACAAAGAAACACATTATTTACTAGAGAAATAACGAAAACACACATTATTCAATAGAGAAATAACAAAAAAAACACATTATTTAATAGAAAAATAACTAAAATACGCATTATTTATTGAAGATATAACTAAAATACACATTATTTAATAGAAAAATAACTAAAATAAACATTATTTAATAAAGAAATAACAAAAAACACATTATTTGATAGAGAAATAACTAAAATACACATTATTTGTTGGAGAAATAACTAAAATACACATTATTTAATAAAGAAATAACTAAAATACATATTATTTAATAGAGAAATAACAAAAAAACACATTATTTAATAGAGAAATATCTAAAATACACATTATTTATTGGAGAAATAACTAAAATACACATTATTTAATAAAAAAATAGCTAAAATAACACATTATTTAATAGGGAAATAACAAAAAAACACATTATTTATTATAGAAATAACTAAAATACAAATTATTGAATAGAAAAATAACAAAAAAACACATTATTTAATAAAGAAATAACAAAAAAACACATTTTTTAATAGAGAAACAACTAAAATACACATTATTTAATAGAGAAATATAAAAATAAACACATTATTTAATAGAGAAATAACTAAAACACACATAATTTATTAGAAAAATAACTAAAATACACATTATTTAATAGAGAAATAACTAAAATACACATTATTTAATAAAGAAATAACAAAAAAACACATTATTTATTAGAGAAATAACTAAAATACACATTATTTATTGGAGAAATAACTAAAATACACATTATTTAATAGAGAAATAACTAAAATACACATTATTTAATAGAAAAATAACAAAAAAACACATTATTTATTAGAGAAATAATTAAATACACATTATTTATTGGAGAAATAACTAAAATACACATTATTTATTGGAGAAATAACTAAAATACACATTATTTAATAGAGAAATAACAAAAAAACACATTATTTAATAGAGAAATAACCTAAAAACACATTATTTATTGGAGAAATAACTAAAATACACATTATTTAATAAAGAAATAACAAAGAAACACATTATTTACTAGAGAAATAACGAAAATACACATTATTCAATAGAGAAATAACAAAAAAAAAACACATTATTTAATAGAAAAATAACTAAAATACGCATTATTTATTGAAGATATAACTAAAATACACATTATTTAATAGAAAAATAACTAAAATACACATTATTTAATAAAAAAATAACAAAAAACACATTATTTGATAGATTATTAACTAAAATACACATTATTTATTGAAGAAATAACTAAAATACACATTATTTAATAGAGAAATAACAAAAAAACACATTATTTAATAGAGAAATAACTAAAATACACATTATTTATTGGAGAAATAACTAAAATACACATTATTTATTAAAGAAATAACTAAAATACACATTATTTAAAAGAGAAATAAGAAAGAAATAAATTATTTATTAAAGAAATAACTAAAATACACATTATTTAATAGAGAAATAACTAAAAAACACATTATTTAATATAGAAATAACTAAAATACACATTATTTAATAGAGAAATAACAAAAAAACACATTATTTGATAAAGAATAAACTAAAATACACATTATTTATTGGAGAAATAACTAAAATACACAATATTTAATAAAGAAATAACAAAAAAACAAATTATTTACTAGAGAAATAACAAAAAAAACACATTATTTATTAGAGAAATAACTAAAATACTCATTATTTAATAGAGAAATAACAAAAAAACACATTATTTAATAGAGAAATAACTAAAATACACATTATTTAGTAGAGAAATAACAAAAAAACACATTATTTAATATAGAAATAACTAAAATACACAATATTTATTGGAGAAATACCTAAAATACACCATATTTAATAGAGAAATAACTAAAATACACATTATTTAATAGAAAAATAACAAAAAAACACTTTATTTAATAGAGAAATAACTAAAATACACATTATTTATTGAAGAAATAACTAAAATACACATTATTTAATAAAGAAATAACTAAAATACACATTATTTAATAGAGAAATAACAAAAAAAAACACATTTTTTAATAGAGAAATAACTAAAATACACATTATTTATTTAAGAAATATCTAAAACACACAATATTTAAAAGAGAAATAACTAAAATACACATTATTTAATAGAGAAATAACAAAAAAAACACATTATTTAATAAAAAAATAGCTAAAATACACATTATTTAATAGGGAAATAACAAAAAAACACATTATTTAATATAGAAATAACTAAAATACACATTATTTAATAGAGAAATAACAAAAAACACATTATTTAATAAAGAAATAATTAAAATACACATTATTTATTGGAGAAATAACTAAAATACACATTATTTATTGAAGAAATATCTAAAACACACAATATTTAATAGAGAAATAACTAAAATACACATTATTTGATAGAGAAATAACAAAAAAACACACTATTTAATAAAAAAAATAGCTAAAATACACATTATTTAATAGGGAAATAACAAAAAAACACATTATTTATTATAGAAATAACTAAAATACAAATTATTTAATAGAGAAATAACAAAAAAACACATTATTTAATAAAGAAATAACAAAAAAACACATTTTTTAATAGAGAATCAACTAAAATACACATTATTTAATGGAGAAATAACCAAAATACACATTATTTAATAGAGAAATAACAAAAAAACATCTTATTTAATAGAAAAATAACTTAAATACACATTATTTATTAGAGAAATAACCAAAATACACATTATTATATTGAGAAATATCTAAAATACACATTTAATAGAGAAATAACAAAAAAACACATTATTTAATAAAAAAATAGCTAAAATACACATTATATAATAAGGAAATAACAAAAAAACACATTATTTAATATAGAAATAACTAAAATACACATTATTTAATAGAGAAATAACAAAAAACACATTATTTAATAAAGAAATAATTAAAATACACATTATTTATTAGAGAAATAACTAAAATACACATTATTTATAGGAGAAATATCTAAAACACACAATATTTAATAGAGAAATAACTAAAATACACATTATTTAATAGAGAAATAACAAAAAACACACTATTTAATAAAAAAATAGCTAAAATACACATTATTTAATAGGGAAATAACAAAAAAACACATTATTTATTATAGAAATAACTAAAATACAAATTATTTAATAGAGAAATAACAAAAAAACACATTATTTAATAAAGAAATAACAAAAAAACACATTTTTTAATAGAGAATCAACTAAAATACACATTATTTAATGGAGAAATAACCAAAATACACATTATTTAATAGAGAAATAACAAAAAAACATATTATTTAATAGAAAAATAACTTAAATACACATTATTTATTAGAGAAATAACCAAAATACACATTATTATATTGAGAAATATCTAAAATACACATTATTTAATAGAGAAATAAGAAAAAAACACATTTTTTAATAGAGAAATAACTAAAATACATATTATTTAATAGAGAAATATAAAAAAAACACATTATTTAATAGAGAAATAACTAAAACACACAGAATTTATTAGAGAAATAACTAAAATACACATTATTTAATAGAGAAATAACTAAAATACACATTATTTAATAGAAAAATAACAAAAAAACACATTATTTATAAGAGAAATAATTAAATACACATTATTTATTGAAGAAATAACTAAAATACACATTATTTAATAAAGAAATAACTAAAATACACATTATTTAATAAAAAAATAACTAAAATACACATTATTTAATAGAGAAATAACAAAAAAAGACATTATTTAATAGAGAAATAACTAAATTACACATTATTTAATGGAGAAATAACTAAAATACACATTATTTAATAGAGAAATATCTAAAATACACATAATTTAATAAAGAAATAGCTAAAATACACTTTATTTATTAGAAAAAAAAAAAACACATTATTTATTAGAGAAATAACTAAAAAACCCCTTTTTTAATAAAGAAATAACAAAAAAACACATTATTTAATAAAAAAATAACTTAAATACACATTATTTATTAAAGAAATAACTAAAATACACATTACTTAATAGAGAATTAACAAAAATACACATTATTTAATAGAAAAATAACTAAAATACACATTATTTATTGGAGAATTAACTAAAATACACATTATTTAATACAGAAATAACTAAAATACACATTATTTAATAGAGAAATAACAAAAAAACACAATATTTAATAGAGAAATAACTAAAATACACATTATTTATTGGAGAAATAACTAAAATACACTTTATTTAATAAAGAAATAACTAAAATACACATTATTTAAAAGAGAAATAACAAAGAATCAAATTATTTATTAAAGAAATAACTAAAATACACATTATTTAATAGAGAGATAACTAAAAAACACATTATTTAATATAGAAATAACTAAAATACACATTATTTAATAGAGAAATAACTAAAATACACATTATTTAATAGAGAAATAACTAAAATACACATTATTTAATAAAGAAATAACAAAAAAACACATTATTTATTAGAGAAATAACTAAAATACACATTATTTATTGGAGAAATAACTAAAATACACATTATTTAATAAAGAAATAACTTAAATACACATTATTTAATAGAAAAATAACTAAAATACACATTATTTAATAGAGAAATAACAAAAAAAGACATTATTTAATTGAGAAATAACTAAATTACACATTATTTATTGGAGAAATAACTAAAATACACATTATTTAATAGAGAAATATCTAAAATACACATAATTTAATAAAGAAATAGCTAAAATACACTTTATTTATTAGAAAAAAAAAAACACATTATTTATTAGAGAAATAACTAAAATACCCCTTTTTTAATAGAGAAATAACAAAAAAACACATTATTTAATAAAAAAATAACTTAAATACACATTATTTATTAAAGAAATAACAAAAATACACATTACTTAATAGAGAATTAACAAAAATACACATTAATTATTGGAGAAATAACTAAAATACACATTATTTATTGGAGAAATAACTAAAATACACATTATTTAATAGAGAAATAACAAAAAATTATTTAATAGAGAAATAACTTTAAAACACATTATTTATTGGAGAAATAACTAAAATACACATTATTTAATAAAGAAATAACAAAGAAACACATTATTTACTAGAGAAATAACGAAAATACACATTATTCAATAGAGAAATAACAAAAAAAACACATTATTTAATAGAAAAATAACTAAAATACGCATTATTTATTGAAGATATAACTAAAATACACATTATTTAAAAGAAAAATAACTAAAATAAACATTATTTAATAAAGAAATAACAAAAAACACATTATTTGATAGAGAAATAACTAAAATACACATTATTTATTGGAGAAATAACTAAAATACACATTATTTAATAAAGAAATAACTAAAATACATATTATTTAATAGAGAAATAACAAAAAAACACATTATTTAATAGAGAAATATCTAAAATACACATTATTTATTGGAGAAATAACTAAAATGCACATTATTTAATAAAAAAATAGCTAAAATACACATTATTTAATAGGGAAATAACAAAAAAACACATTATTTATTATAGAAATAACTAAAATACAAATTATTGAAAATCGGTTGTAAATTCTATTTTAAATCATTTTTATTTAAAACATTTTCTTATAAAGTCAAAACCAACCAAATAAAAATTTAATTTTATTAAATTAATTTTACTAAAAAAAATTGTTAAAAAAAATTAAATAAATTATCTGTATAATAAAATCGTCTGTAAATTGCATTCTAAATCACTTTTATTTAAAACATTTTCTTATAAAGTCAAAACCAACCAAATAAAAAATTGATTTTATTAAATTAATTTTACTAAAAAAAATCGTTAAAAAAATTTAAATAAATTATCTGTATAATAAAATCGGTTGTAAATTACATTTTAAATCATTTTTATTTGAAACATTTTCTTATAAAGTCAAAATCAACCAAATAAAAATTTAATTTTATTAAATTAATTTTACTAAAAAAAATTGTTAAAAAAAATTAAATAAATTATCTGTATAATAAAATCGTCTGTAAATTGCATTCTAAATCACTTTTATTTAAAACATTTTCTTATAAAGTCAAAACCAACCAAATAAAAAATTGATTTTATTAAATTAATTTTACAAAAAAAAAATCGTTAAAAAAATTTAAATAAATTATCTGTATAATAAAATCGGTTGTAAATTGCATTTTAAATCATTTTTATTTGAAACATTTTCTTATAAAGTCAAAACCAACCAAATAAAAATTTAATTTTATTAAATTAATTTTAATAAGAAAAATTGTTAAAAAAAATTAAATAAATTATCTGTATAATAAAATCGTCTGTAAATTGCATTCTAAATCACTTTTATTTAAAACATTTTCTTATAAAGTCAAAACCAACCAAATAAAAAATTGATTTTATTAAATTAATTTTACTAAAAAAAATCGTTAAAAAAATTGAAATAAATTATCTGTATAATAAAATCGGTTGTAAATTCTATTTCAAATCATTTTTATTTGAAACATTTTCTTATAAAGTCAAAACCAACCAAATAAAAATTTAATTTTATTAAATTAATTTTACTAAAAAAAATTGTTAAAAAAAATTAAATAAATTATCTGTATAATAAAATCGTCTGTAAATTGCATTCTAAATCACTTTTATTTAAAACATTTTCTTATAAAGTCAAAACCAACCAAATAAAAAATTGATTTTATTAAATTAATTTTACTAAAAAAAATCGTTAAAAAAATTTAAATAAATTATCTGTATAATAAAATCGGTTGTAAATTACATTTTAAATCATTTTTATTTGAAACATTTTCTTATAAAGTCAAAATCAACCAAATAAAAATTTAATTTTATTAAATTAATTTTACTTAAAAAAATTGTTAAAAAAAATTAAATAAATTATCTGTATAATAAAATCGTCTGTAAATTGCATTCTAAATCACTTTTATTTGAAACATTTTCTTATAAAGTCAAAACCAACCAAATAAAAAATTGATTTTATTAAATTAATTTTACTAAAAAAAAATCGTTAAAAAAATTTAAATAAATTATCTGTATAATAAAATCGGTTGTAAATTGCATTTTAAATCATTTTTATTTGAAACATTTTCTTATAAAGTCAAAACCAACCAAATAAAAATTTAATTTTATTAAATTAATTTTACTAAGAAAAATTGTTAAAAAAAATTAAATAAATTATCTGTATAATAAAATCGCCTGTAAATTGCATTCTAAATCACTTTTATTTAAAACATTTTCTTATAAAGTCAAAACCAACCAAATAAAAAATTGATTTTATTAAATTAATTTTACTAAAAAAAATCGTTAAAAAAATCTAAATAAATTATCTGTATAATAAAATCGGTTGAAAATTGCATTTTAAATCATTTTTATTTGAAACATTTTCTTATAAAGTCAAAACCAACCAAATAAAAATTTAATTTTATTAAATTAATTTTACTAAAAAAAAATCGTTAAAAAAATTAAATAAATTATCTGTATAATAAAATCGTCTGTAAATTGCATTCTAAATCACTTTTATTTAAAACATTTTCTTATAAAGTCAAAACCAACCAAATAAAAAATTGATTTTATTAAATTAATTTTACTAAAAAAAATTGTTAAAAAAATTTAAATAAATTATCTGTATAATAAAATCGTCTGTAAATTGCATTCTAAATCACTTTTATTTAAAACATTTTCTTATAAAGTCAAAACCAACCAAATAAAAAATTGATTTTATTAAATTAATTTTACTAAAAAAAATCATTAAAAAAATTTAAATAAATTATCTGTATAATAAAATTGGTTGTAAATTGCATTTCAAATCATTTTTATTTGAAACATTTTCTTATAAAGTCAAAACCAACCAAATAAAAATTTAACTTTATTAAATTAATTTTACTAAAAAAAATCGTTAAAAAAAATTAAATAAATTATCTGTATAATAAAATCGTCTGTAAATTGCATTCTAAATCACTTTTAATTAAAACATTTTCTTATAAAGTCAAAACCAACCAAATAAAAAATTGATTTCATTAAATTAATTTTACTAAAAAAAATCGTTAAAAAACCTTAAATAAACTATCTGTATAATAAAATCGGTTGTAAATTGCATTTTTAATCATTTTTATTTAAAACATTTTCTTATAAAGTCAAAACCAACCAAATAAAAATTTAATTTTATTAAATTAATTTTACTAAAAAAAATTGTTAAAAAAAATTAAATAAATTATCTGTATAATAAAATCGTCTGTAAATTGCATTCTAAATCACTTTTATTTAAAACATTTTCTTATAAAGTCAAAACCAACCAAATAAAAAATTGATTTTATTAAATTAATTTTACTAAAAAAAATCGTTAAAAAAATTTAAATAAATTATCTGTATAATAAAATCGGTTGTAAATTGCATTTTAGATCATTTTTATTTGAAACATTTTCTCTTATAAAGTCAAAACCAACCAAATAAAAATTTAATTTTATTAAATTAATTTTACTAAAAAAAATTGTTAAAAAAAATTAAATAAATTATCTGTATAATAAAATCGTCTGTAAAATGCATTCTAAATCACTTTTATTTAAAACATTTTCTTATAAAGTCAAAACCAACCAAATAAAAAATTGATTTTATTAAATTAATTTTACTAAAAAAAATTGTTAAAAAAATTTAAATAAATTATCTGTATAATAAAATCGGTTGTAAATTGCATTTTAAATCATTTTTATTTGAAACATTTACTTATAAAGTCAAAACCAACCAAATAAAAATTTAATTTTATTAAATTAAATTTACTAAAAAAAATCGTTAAAAAAAATTAAATAAATTATCTGTATAATAAAATCGTCTGTAAATTGCATTCTAAATCACTTTTATTTAAAACATTTTCTTATAAAGTCAAAACCAACCAAATAAAAAATTGATTTTATTAAATTAATTTTACTGAAAAAAATCGTTAAAAAATTTTAAATAAATTATCTGTATAATAAAATCGGTTGTAAATTGCATTTTAGATCATTTTTATTTGAAACATTTTCTTATAAAGTCAAAACCAACCAAATAAAAATTTAATTTTATTAAATTAATTTTACTAAAAAAAATCGTTAAAAAAAATTAAATAAATTATCTGTATAATAAAATCGTCTGTAAAATGCATTCTAAATCACTTTTATTTAAAACATTTTCTTATAAAGTCAAAACCAACCAAATAAAAAATTGATTTAATTAAATTAATTTTACTAAAAAAAATCGTTAAAAAAATTTAAATAAATTATCTGTATAATAAAATCGGTTGTAAATTGCATTTTAGATCATTTTTATTTGAAACATTTTCTCTTATAAAGTCAAAACCAACCAAATAAAAATTTAATTTTATTAAATTAATTTTACTAAAAAAAATTGTTAAAAAAAATTAAATAAATTATCTGTATAATAAAATCGTCTGTAAAATGCATTCTAAATCACTTTTATTTAAAACATTTTCTTATAAAGTCAAAACCAACCAAATAAAAAATTGATTTTATTAAATTAATTTTACTAAAAAAAATTGTTAAAAAAATTTAAATAAATTATCTGTATAATAAAATCGGTTGTAAATTGCATTTTAAATCATTTTTATTTAAAACATTTTCTTATAAAGTCAAAACCAACCAAATAAAATATTGATTTTATTAAATTAATTTTACTAAAAAAAATCGTTAAAAAAATTTAAATAAATTATCTGTATAATAAAATCGGTTGTAAATTGCATTTTAAATCATTTTTATTTGAAACATTTTCTTATAAAGTCAAAACCAACCAAATAAAAATTTAATTTTATTAAATTAATTTTACTAAAAAAAATTGTTAAAAAAAATTAAATAAATTATCTGTATAATAAAATCGTCTGTAAATTGCATTCTAAATCACTTTTATTTAAAACATTTTCTTATAAAGTCAAAACCAACCAAATAAAAAATTGATTTTATTAAATTAATTTTACTAAAAAAAATCGTTAAAAAAAATTAAATAAATTATCTGTATAATAAAATCGGTTGTAAATTACATTTTAAATCATTTTTATTTGAAACATTTTCTTATAAAGTCAAAATCAACCAAATAAAAATTTAATTTTATTAAATTAATTTTACTAAAAAAAATTGTTAAAAAAAATTAAATAAATTATCTGTATAATAAAATTGTCTGTAAATTGCATTCTAAATCACTTTTATTTAAAACATTTTCTTATAAAGTCAAAACCAACCAAATAAAAAATTGATTTTATTAAATTAATTTTACTAAAAAAAAATCGTTAAAAAAAATTAAATAAATGATCTGTATAATAAAATCGGTTGTAAATTGCATTTTAAATCATTTTTATTTGAAACATTTTCTTATAAAGTCAAAACCAACCAAATAAAAATTTAATTTTATTAAATTAATTTTACTAAAAAAAATCGTTAAAAAAAATTAAATAAATTATCTGTATAACAAAATCGTCTGTAAATTGCATTCTAAATCACTTTTAATTAAAACATTTTCTTATAAAGTCAAAACCAACCAAATAAAAAATTGATTTTATTAAATTAATTTTACTAAAAAAAATCAATAAAAAAATTTAAATAAATTATCTGTATAATAAAATCGGTTGTAAATTGCATTTTAAATCATTTTTATTTAAAACATTTTCTTATAAAGTCAAAACCAACCAAATAAAAATTTAATTTTATTAAATTAATTTTACTAAAAAAAATTGTTAAAAAAAATTAAATAAATTATCTGTATAATAAAATCGTCTGTAAATTGCATTCTAAATCACTTTTATTTAAAACATTTTCTTATAAAGTCAAAACCAACCAAATAAAAAATTGATTTTATTAAATTAATTTTACTAAAAAAAATCGTTAAAAAAATTTAAATAAATTATCTGTATAATAAAATCGGTTGTAAATTGCATTTTAGATCATTTTTATTTGAAACATTTTCTTATAAAGTCAAAACCAACCAAATAAAAATTTAATTTTATTAAATTAATTTTACTAAAAAAAATCGTTAAAAAAAATTAAATAAATTATCTGTATAGATAAATCGTCTGTAAAATGCTTTTATTTAAAACATTTTCTTATAAAGTCAAAACCAACCAAATAAAAAATTGATTTTATTAAATTAATTTTACTAAAAAAAATTGTTAAAAAAATTTAAATAAATTATCTGTATAATAAAATCGGTTGTAAATTGCATTTTAAATCATTTTTATTTGAAACATTTTCTTATAAAGTCAAAACCAACCAAATAAAAATTTAATTTTATTAAATTAATTTTACTAAAAAAAATCGTTAAAAAAAATTAAATAAATTATCTGTATAATAAAATCGTCTGTAAATTGCATTCTAAATCACTTTTATTTAAAACATTTTCTTATAAAGTCAAAACCAACCAAATAAAATATTGATTTTATTAAATTAATTTTACTAAAAAAAATCGTTAAAAAAATTTAAATAAATTACCTGTATAATAAAATCGGTTGTAAATTGCATTTTAAATCATTTTTATTTGAAACATTTTCTTATAAAGTCAAAACCAACCAAATAAAAATTTAATTTTATTAAATTAATTTTACTAAAAAAAATTGTTAAAAAAAATTAAATAAATTATCTGTATAATAAAATCGTCTGTAAATTGCATTCTAAATCACTTTTATTTAAAACATTTTCTTATAAAGTCAAAACCAACCAAATAAAAAATTGATTTTATTAAATTAATTTTACTAAAAAAAATCGTTAAAAAAATTTAAATAAATTATCTGTATAATAAAATCGGTTGTAAATTACATTTTAAATCATTTTTATTTGAAACATTTTCTTATAAAGTCAAAACCAACCAAATAAAAAATTGATTTTATTAAATTAATTTTACTAAAAAAAAATCGTTAAAAAAAAATAAATTATTTGTATAATAAAATCGGTTGTAAATTGCATTTTAAATCATTTTTATTTGACACATTTTCTTATAAAGTCAAAACCAACCAAATAAAAATTTAATTTTATTAAATTAATTTTACTAAGAAAAATTGTTAAAAAAAATTAAATAAATTATCTGTATAATAAAATTGTCTGTAAATTGCATTCTAAATCACTTTTATTTAAAACATTTTCTTATAAAGTCAAAACCAACCAAATAAAAAATTGATTTTATTAAATTAATTTTACTAAAAAAAATCGTTAAAAAAATTTAAATAAATTATCTGTATAATAAAATCGGTTGAAAATTGCATTTTAAATCATTTTTATTTGAAACATTTTCTTATAAAGTCAAAACCAATCAAATAAAAATTTAATTTTATTAAATTAATTTTACTAAAAAAAATCGTTAAAAAAAATTAAATAAATTATCTGTATAATAAAATCGTCTGTAAATTGCATTCTAAATCACTTTTATTTAAAACATTTTCTTATAAAGTCAAAACCAACCAAATAAAAAATTGATTTTATTAAATTAATTTTACTAAAAAAAATCGTTAAAAAAATTTAAATAAATTATCTGTATAATAAAATCGTCTGTAAATTGCATTCTAAATCACTTTTATTTAAAACATTTTCTTATAAAGTCAAAACCAACCAAATAAAAAATTGATTTTATTAAATTAATTTTACTAAAAAAAATCGTTAAAAAAATTTAAATAAATTATCTGTATAATAAAATCGGTTGTAAATTGCAATTTAAATCATTTTTATTTGAAACATTTTCTTATAAAGTCAAAACCAACCAAATAAAAATTTAATTTTATTAAATTAATTTTACTAAAAAAAATTGTTAAAAAAAATTAAATAAATTATCTGTATAATAAAATCGTCTGTAAATTGCATTCTAAATCACTTTTATTCAAAACATTTTCTTATAAAGTCAAAACCATCCAAATAAAAAATTGATTTTATTAAATTAATTTTACTAAAAAAAATCGTTAAAAAAATTTAAATAAATTATCTGTATAATAAAATCGGTTGTAAATTGCATTTTAAATCATTTTTATTTTAAACATTTTCTTATTAAGTCAAAACCAACCAAATAAAAATTTAATTTTATTAAATTAATTTTACTAAAAAAAAACGTTAAAAAAATTAAATAAATTATCTGTATAATAAAATCGTCTGTAAATTGCATTCTAAATCACTTTTATTTAAAACATTTTCTTATAAAGTCAAAACCAACCAAATAAAAAATTGATTTTATTAAATTAATTTTACTAAAAAAAATCGTTAAAAAAATTTAAATAAATTATCTGTATAATAAAATCGGTTGTAAATTGCATTTTAAATCATTTTTATTTGAAACATTTTCTTATAAAGTCAAAACCAACCAAATAAAAATTTAATTTTATTAAATTAATTTTACTAAAAAAAATTGTTAAAAAAAATTAAATAATTTATCTGTATAATAAAATCGTCTGTAAATTGCATTCTAAATCACTTTTATTTAAAACATTTTCTTATAAAGTCAAAACTAACCAAATAAAAAATTGATTTTATTAAATTAATTTTACTAAAAAAAATCGTTAAAAAAATTTAAATAAATTATCTGTATAATAAAATCGGTTGTAAATTGCATTTTAGATCATTTTTATTTGAAACATTTTCGTATAAAGTCAAAACCAACCAAATAAAAATTTAATTTTATTAAATTAATTTTACTAAATAAAATCGTTAAAAAAAATTAAATAAATTATCTGTATAATAAAATCGTCTGTAAATTGCATTCTAAATCACTTTTATTTAAAACATTTTCTTATAAAGTCAAAACCAACCAAATAAAAAATTGATTTTATTAAATTAATTTTACTAAAAAAAAAATCGTTAAAAAAATTTAAATAAATTATCTGTATAATAAAATCGGTTGTAAATTGCATTTTAAATCATTTTTATTTGAAACATTTTCTTATAAAGTCAAAACCAACCAAATAAAAATTTAATTTTATTAAATTAATTTTACTAAAAAAAATTGTTAAAAAAAATTAAACAAATTATCTGTATAATAAAATCGTCTGTAAATTGCATTCTAAATCACTTTTATTTAAAACATTTTCTTATAAAGTCAAAACCAACCAAATAAAAAATTGATTTTATTAAATTAATTTTACTAAAAAAATCGTTAAAAAAATTTAAATAAATTATTTGTATAATAAAATCGGTTGTAAATTGCATTTTAAATCATTTTTATTTGAAACATTTTCTTATAAAGTCAAAACCAACCAAATAAAAAATTGATTTTATTAAATTAATTTTACTAAAAAAAATTGTTAAAAAAATTTAAATAAATTATCTGTATAATAAAATCGGTTGTAAATTGCATTTTAGATCATTTTTATTTAAAACATTTTCTTATAAAGTCAAAAGCAACCAAATAAAAATTTAATTTTATTAAATTAATTTTACTAAAAAAAATCGTTAAAAAAATTTAAATAAATTATCTGTATAATAAAATCGGTTGTAAATTGCATTTTAAATCATTTTTATTTGAAACATTTTCTTATAAAGTCAAAACCAACCAAATAAAAATTTAATTTTATTAAATTAATTTTACTAAAAAAAATTGTTAAAAAAAATTAAATAAATTATCTGTATAATAAAATCGTCTGTAAATTGCATTCTAAATCACTTTTATTTAAAACATTTTCTTATAAAGTCAAAACCAACCAAATAAAAAATTGATTTTATTAAATTAATTTTACTAAAAAAAATTGTTAAAAAAATTTAAATAAATTATCTGTATAATAAAATCAGTTGTAAATTGCATTTTAAATCATTTTTATTTGAAACATTTTCTTATAAAGTCAAAACCAACCAAATAAAAATTCAATTTTATTAAATTAATTTTACTAAAAAAAATCGTTAAAAAAAATTAAATAAATTATCTATATAATAAAATTGTCTGTAAATTGCATTCTAAATCACTTTTATTTAAAACATTTTCTTATAAAGTCAAAACCAACCAAATAAAAAATTGATTTTATTAAATTAATTTTACTAAAAAAAATCGATAAAAAAATTTAAATAAATTATCTGTATAATAAAATCGGTTGTAAATTGCATTTTAAATCATTTTTATTTGAAACATTTTCTTATAAAGTCAAAACCAACCAAATAAAAATTTAATTTTATTAAATTAATTTTACTAAAAAAAATTGTTAAAAAAAATTAAATAAATTATCTGTATAATAAAATCGTCTGTAAATTGCATTCTAAATCACTTTTATTTAAAACATTTTCTTATAAAGTCAAAACCAACCAAATAAAAAATTGATTTTATTAAATTAATTTTACTAAAAAAAATTGTTAAAAAAATTTAAATAAATTATCTGTATAATAAAATCGGTTGTAAATTGCATTTTAAATCATTTTTATTTGAAACATTTTCTTATAAAGTCAAAACCAACCAAATAAAAATTTAATTTTATTAAATTAATTTTACTAAAAAAAATCGTTAAAAAAAATTAAATAAATTATCTGTATAATAAAATCGTCTGTAAATTGCATTCTAAATCACTTTTATTTAAAACATTTTCTTATAAAGTCAAAACCAACCAAATAAAATATTGATTTTATTAAATTAATTTTACTAAAAAAAATCGTTAAAAAAATTTAAATAAATTATCTGTATTAAATCGGTTGTAAATTGCATTTTAAATCATTTTTATTTGAAACATTTTCTTATAAAGTCAAAACCAACCAAATAAAAATTTAATTTTATTAAATTAATTTTACTAAAAAAAATTGTTAAAAAAAATTAAATAAATTATCTGTATAATAAAATCGTCTGTAAATTGCATTCTAAATCACTTTTATTTAAAACATTTTCTTATAAAGTCAAAACCAACCAAATAAAAAATTGATTTTATTAAATTAATTTTACTAAAAAAAATCGTTAAAAAAATTTAAATAAATTATCTGTATAATAAAATCGGTTGTAAATTGCATTTTAAATCATTTTTATTTGAAACATTTTCTTATAAAGTCAAAACCAACCAAATAAAAATTTAATTTTATTAAATTAATTTTAGTAAAAAAAATTGTTAAAAAAAATTAAATAAATTATTTGTATAATAAAATCGGTTGTAAATTGCATTTTAGATCATTTTTATTTAAAACATTTTCTTATAAAGTCAAAAGCAACCAAATAAAAATTTAATTTTATTAAATTAATTTTACTAAAAAAAATCGTTAAAAAAATTTAAATAAATTATCTGTATAATAAAATCGGTTGTAAATTGCATTTTAAATCATTTTTATTTGAAACATTTTCTTATAAAGTCAAAACCAACCAAATAAAAATTTAATTTTATTAAATTAATTTTACTAAAAAAAATTGTTAAAAAAAATTAAATAAATTATCTGTATAATAAAATTGTCTGTAAATTGCATTCTAAATCACTTTTATTTAAAACATTTTCTTATAAAGTCAAAACCAACCAAATAAAAAATTGATTTTATTAAATTAATTTTACTAAAAAAAATCGATAAAAAAATTTAAATAAATTATCTGTATAATAAAATCGGTTGTAAATTGCATTTTAAATCATTTTTATTTGAAACATTTTCTTATAAAGTCAAAACCAACCAAATAAAAATTTAATTTTATTAAATTAATTTTACTAAAAAAAATTGTTAAAAAAAATTAAATAAATTATCTGTATAATAAAATCGTCTGTAAATTGCATTCTAAATCACTTTTATTTAAAACATTTTCTTATAAAGTCAAAACCAACCAAATAAAAAATTGATTTTATTAAATTAATTTTACTAAAAAAAATTGTTAAAAAAATTTAAATAAATTATCTGTATAATAAAATCGGTTGTAAATTGCATTTTAAATCATTTTTATTTGAAACATTTTCTTATAAAGTCAAAACCAACCAAATAAAAATTTAATTTTATTAAATTAATTTTACTAAAAAAAATCGTTAAAAAAAATTAAATAAATTATCTGTAGAATAAAATCGTCTGTAAATTGCATTCTAAATCACTTTTATTTAAAACATTTTCTTATAAAGTCAAAACCAACCAAATAAAATATTGATTTTATTAAATTAATTTTACTAAAAAAAATCGTTAAAAAAATTTAAATAAATTATCTGTATTAAATCGGTTGTAAATTGCATTTTAAATCATTTTTATTTGAAACATTTTCTTATAAAGTCAAAACCAACCAAATAAAAATTTAATTTTATTAAATTAATTTTACTAAAAAAAATTGTTAAAAAAAATTAAATAAATTATCTGTATAATAAAATCGTCTGTAAATTGCATTCTAAATCACTTTTATTTAAAACATTTTCTTATAAAGTCAAAACCAACCAAATAAAAAATTGATTTTATTAAATTAATTTTACTAAAAAAAATCGTTAAAAAAATTTAAATAAATTATCTGTATAATAAAATCGGTTGTAAATTGCATTTTAAATCATTTTTATTTGAAACATTTTCTTATAAAGTCAAAACCAACCAAATAAAAATTTAATTTTATTAAATTAATTTTAGTAAAAAAAATTGTTAAAAAAAATTAAATAAATTATCTGTATAATAAAATCGGTTGTAAATTGCATTTTAGATCATTTTTATTTAAAACATTTTCTTATAAAGTCAAAAGCAACCAAATAAAAATTTAATTTTATTAAATTAATTTTACTAAAAAAAATCGTTAAAAAAATTTAAATAAATTATCTGTATAATAAAATCGGTTGTAAATTGCATTTTAAATCATTTTTATTTGAAACATTTTCTTATAAAGTTAAAACCAACCAAATAAAAATTTAATTTTATTAAATTAATTTTACTAAAAAAAATTGTTAAAAAAAATTAAATAAATTATCTGTATAATAAAATCGTCTGTAAATTGCATTCTAAATCACTTTTATTTAAAACATTTTCTTATAAAGTCAAAACCAACCAAATAAAAAATTGATTTTATTAAATTAATTTTACTAAAAAAATTGTTAAAAAAATTTAAATAAATTATCTGTATAATAAAATCAGTTGTAAATTGCATTTTAAATAATTTTTATTTGAAACATTTTCTTATAAAGTCAAAACCAACCAAATAAAAATTTAATTTTATTAAATTAATTTTACTAAAAAAAATCGTTAAAAAAAATTAAATAAATTATCTGTATAATAAAATTGTCTGTAAATTGCATTCTAAATCACTTTTATTTAAAACATTTTCTTATAAAGTCAAAACCAACCAAATAAAAAATTGATTTTATTAAATTAATTTTACTAAAACAAATCGATAAAAAAATTTAAATAAATTATCTGTATAATAAAATCGGTTGTAAATTGCATTTTAAATCATTTTTATTTGAAACATTTTCTTATAAAGTCAAAACCAACCAAATAAAAATTTAATTTTATTAAATTAATTTTACTAAAAAAAATTGTTAAAAAAAATTAAATAAATTATCTGTATAATAAAATCGTCTGTAAATTGCATTCTAAATCACTTTTATTTAAAACATTTTCTTATAAAGTCAAAACCAACCAAATAAAAAATTGATTTTATTAAATTAATTTTACTAAAAAAAATCGTTAAAAAAATTTAAATAAATTATCTGTATAATAAAATCGGTTGTAAATTGCATTTTAAATCATTTTTATTTGAAACATTTTCTTATAAAGTCAAAACCAACCAAATAAAAATTTAATTTTATTAAATTAATTTTACTAAAAAAAATTGTTAAAAAAAATTAAATAATTTATCTGTATAATAAAATCGTCTGTAAATTGCATTCTAATTCACTTTTATTTAAAGCATTTTCTTATAAAGTCAAAACTAACCAAATAAAAAATTGATTTTATTAAATTAATTTTACTAAAAAAAATTGTTAAAAAAATTTAAATAAATTATCTGTATAATAAAATCGGTTGTAAATTGCATTTTAAATTATTTTTATTTGAAACATTTTCGTATAAAGTCAAAACCAACCAAATAAAAATTTAATTTTATTAAATTAATTTTACTAAATAAAATCGTTAAAAAAAATTAAATAAATTATCTGTATAATAAAATTGTCTGTAAATTGCATTCTAAATCACTTTTATTTAAAACATTTTCTTATAAAGTCAAAACCAACCAAATAAAAAATTGATTTTATTAAATTAATTTTACTAAAAAAAATCGATAAAAAAATTTAAATAAATTATCTGTATAATAAAATCGGTTGTAAATTGCATTTTAAATCATTTTTATTTGAAACATTTTCTTATAAAGTCAAAACCAACCAAATAAAAATTTAATTTTATTAAATTAATTTTACTAAAAAAAATTGTTAAAAAAAATTAAATAAATTATCTGTATAATAAAATCGTCTGTAAATTGCATTCTAAATCACTTTTATTTAAAACATTTTCTTATAAAGTCAAAACCAACCAAATAAAAAATTGATTTTATTAAATTAATTTTACTAAAAAAAATTGTTAAAAAAATTTAAATAAATTATCTGTATAATAAAATCGGTTGTAAATTGCATTTTAAATCATTTTTATTTGAAACATTTTCTTATAAAGTCAAAACCAACCAAATAAAAATTTAATTTTATTAAATTAATTTTACTAAAAAAAATCGTTAAAAAAAATTAAATAAATTATCTGTATAATAAAATCGTCTGTAAATTGCATTCTAAATCACTTTTATTTAAAACATTTTCTTATAAAGTCAAAACCAACCAAATAAAATATTGATTTTATTAAATTAATTTTACTAAAAAAAATCGTTAAAAAAATTTAAATAAATTATCTGTATTAAATCGGTTGTAAATTGCATTTTAAATCATTTTTATTTGAAACATTTTCTTATAAAGTCAAAACCAACCAAATAAAAATTTAATTTTATTAAATTAATTTTACTAAAAAAAATTGTTAAAAAAAATTAAATAAATTATCTGTATAATAAAATCGTCTGTAAATTGCATTCTAAATCACTTTTATTTAAAACATTTTCTTATAAAGTCAAAACCAACCAAATAAAAAATTGATTTTATTAAATTAATTTTACTAAAAAAAATCGTTAAAAAAATTTAAATAAATTATCTGTATAATAAAATCGGTTGTAAATTGCATTTTAAATCATTTTTATTTGAAACATTTTCTTATAAAGTCAAAACCAACCAAATAAAAATTTAATTTTATTAAATTAATTTTAGTAAAAAAAATTGTTAAAAAAAATTAAATAAATTATCTGTATAATAAAATCGGTTGTAAATTGCATTTTAGATCATTTTTATTTAAAACATTTTCTTATAAAGTCAAAAGCAACCAAATAAAAATTTAATTTTATTAAATTAATTTTACTAAAAAAAATCGTTAAAAAAATTTAAATAAATTATCTGTATAATAAAATCGGTTGTAAATTGCATTTTAAATCATTTTTATTTGAAACATTTTCTTATAAAGTCAAAACCAACCAAATAAAAATTTAATTTTATTAAATAAATTTTACTAAAAAAAATTGTTAAAAAAAATTAAATAAATTATCTGTATAATAAAATCGTCTGTAAATTGCATTCTAAATCACTTTTATTTAAAACATTTTCTTATAAAGTCAAAACCAACCAAATAAAAAATTGATTTTATTAAATTAATTTTACTAAAAAAATTGTTAAAAAAATTTAAATAAATTATCTGTATAATAAAATCAGTTGTAAATTGCATTTTAAATAATTTTTATTTGAAACATTTTCTTATAAAGTCAAAACCAACCAAATAAAAATTTAATTTTATTAAATTAATTTTACTAAAAAAAATCGTTAAAAAAAATTAAATAAATTATCTGTATAATAAAATTGTCTGTAAATTGCATTCTAAATCACTTTTATTTAAAACATTTTCTTATAAAGTCAAAACCAACCAAATAAAAAATTGATTTTATTAAATTAATTTTACTAAAACAAATCGATAAAAAAATTTAAATAAATTATCTGTATAATAAAATCGGTTGTAAATTGCATTTTAAATCATTTTTATTTGAAACATTTTCTTATAAAGTCAAAACCAACCAAATAAAAATTTAATTTTATTAAATTAATTTTACTAAAAAAAATTGTTAAAAAAAATTAAATAAATTATCTGTATAATAAAATCGTCTGTAAATTGCATTCTAAATCACTTTTATTTAAAACATTTTCTTATAAAGTCAAAACCAACCAAATAAAAAATTGATTTTATTAAATTAATTTTACTAAAAAAAATCGTTAAAAAAATTTAAATAAATTATCTGTATAATAAAATCGGTTGTAAATTGCATTTTAAATCATTTTTATTTGAAACATTTTCTTATAAAGTCAAAACCAACCAAATAAAAATTTAATTTTATTAAATTAATTTTACTAAAAAAAATTGTTAAAAAAAATTAAATAATTTATCTGTATAATAAAATCGTCTGTAAATTGCATTCTAAATCACTTTTATTTAAAGCATTTTCTTATAAAGTCAAAACTAACCAAATAAAAAATTGATTTTATTAAATTAATTTTACTAAAAAAAATTGTTAAAAAAATTTAAATAAATTATCTGTATAATAAAATCGGTTGTAAATTGCATTTTAAATTATTTTTATTTGAAACATTTTCGTATAAAGTCAAAACCAACCAAATAAAAATTTAATTTTATTAAATTAATTTTACTAAATAAAATCGTTAAAAAAAATTAAATAAATTATCTGTATAATAAAATCGTCTGTAAATTGCATTCTAAATCACTTTTATTTTAAACATTTTCTTATAAAGTCAAAACCAACCAAATAAAAAATTGATTTTATTAAATTAATTTTACTAAAAAAAAATCGTTAAAAAAATTTAAATAAATTATCTGTATAATAAAATCGGTTGTAAATTGCATTTTAAATCATTTTTATTTGAAACATTTTCTTATAAAGTCAAAACCAACCAAATAAAAATTTAATTTTATTAAATTAATTTTACTAAAAAAAATTGTTAAAAAAAATTAAATAAATTATCTGTATAATAAAATCGTCTGTAAATTGCATTCTAAATCACTTTTATTTAAAACATTTTCTTATAAAGTCAAAACCAACCAAATAAAAAATTGATTTTATTAAATTAATTTTACTAAAAAAATCGTTAAAAAAATTTAAATAAATTATCTGTATAATAAAATCGGTTGTAAATTGCATTTTAAATCATTTTTATTTGAAACATTTTCTTATAAAGTCAAAACCAACCAAATAAAAATTTAATTTTATTAAATTAATTTTACTAAAAAAAATTGTTAAAAAAAATTAAATAAATTATCTGTATAATAAAATCGTCTGTAAATTGCATTCTAAATCACTTTTATTTAAAACATTTTCTTATAAAGTCAAAACCAACCAAATAAAAAATTGATTTTATTAAATTAATTTTACTAAAAAAAATCGTTAAAAAAATTTAAATAAATTATCTGTATAATAAAATAGGTTGTAAATTGCATTTTAAATCATTTTTATTTGAAACATTTTTTTATAAAGTCAAAACCAACCAAATAAAAATTTAATTTTATTAAATTAATTTTACTAAAAAAAATCGTTAAAAAAAATTAAATAAATTATCTGTATAATAAAATTGTCTGTAAATTGCATTCTAAATCACTTTTATTTAAAACATTTTCTTATAAAGTCAAAACCAACCAAATAAAAAATTGATTTTATTAAATTAATTTTACTAAAAAAAATCGTTAAAAAAATTTAAATAAATTATCTGTATAATAAAATTGGTTGTAAATTGCATTTTAAATCATTTTTATTTGAAATATTTTCTTATAAAGTCAAAACCAACCAAATAAAAATTTAATTTTATTAAATTAATTTTACTAAAAAAAATTGTTAAAAAAAATTAAATAACTTATCTGTATAATAAAATCGTCTGTAAATTGCATTCTAAATCACTTTTATTTAAAACATTTTCTTATAAAGTCAAAACCAACCAAATAAAAAATTGATTTTATTAAATTAATTTTACTAAAAAAAATCGTTAAAAAAATTTAAATAAATTATCTGTATAATAAAATCGGTTGTAAATTGCATTTTAAATCATTTTTATTTGAAACATTTTCTTATAAAGTCAAAACCAACCAAATAAAAATTTAATTTTATTAAATTAATTTTACTAAAAAAAATTGTTAAAAAAAATTAAATAATTTATCTGTATAATAAAATCGTCTGTAAATTGCATTCTAAATCACTTTTTTTTATTTAAAACATTTTCTTATAAAGTCAAAACTAACCAAATAAAAAATTGAGTTTATTAAATTAATTTTACTAAAAAAAATCGTTAAAAAAATTTAAATAAATTATCTGTATAATAATATCGGTTGTAAATTGCATTTTAAATTATTTTTATTTGAAACATTTTCGTATAAAGTCAAAACCAACCAAATAAAAATTTAATTTTATTAAATTAATTTTACTAAATAAAATCGTTAAAAAAAATTAAATAAATTATCTGTATAATAAAATCGTCTGTAAATTGCATTCTAAATCACTTTTATTTAAAACATTTTCTTATAAAGTCAAAACCAACCAAATAAAAAATTGATTTTATTAAATTAATTTTACTAAAAAAAAAATCGTTAAAAAAATTTAAATAAATTATCTGTATAATAAAATCGGTTGTAAATTGCATTTTAAATCATTTTTATTTGAAACATTTTCTTATAAAGTCAAAACCAACCAAATAAAAATTTAATTTTATTAAATTAATTTTACTAAAAAAAATTGTTAAAAAAAATTAAATAATTTATCTGTATAATAAAATCGTCTGTAAATTGCATTCTAAATCACTTTTATTTAAAACATTTTCTTATAAAGTCAAAACTAACCAAATAAAAAATTGAGTTTATTAAATTAATTTTACTAAAAAAAATCGTTAAAAAAATTTAAATAAATTATCTGTATAATAATATCGGTTGTAAATTGCATTTTAAATTATTTTTATTTGAAACATTTTCGTATAAAGTCAAAACCAACCAAATAAAAATTTAATTTTATTAAATTAATTTTACTAAATAAAATCGTTAAAAAAAATTAAATAAATTATCTGTATAATAAAATCGTCTGTAAATTGCATTCTAAATCACTTTTATTTAAAACATTTTCTTATAAAGTCAAAACCAACCAAATAAAAAATTGATTTTATTAAATTAATTTTACTAAAAAAAAAATCGTTAAAAAAATTTAAATAAATTATCTGTATAATAAAATCGGTTGTAAATTGCATTTTAAATCATTTTTATTTGAAACATTTTCTTATAAAGTCAAAACCAACCAAATAAAAATTTAATTTTATTAAATTAATTTTACTAAAAAAAATTGTTAAAAAAAATTAAATAAATTATCTGTATAATAAAATCGTCTGTAAATTGCATTCTAAATCACTTTTATTTAAAACATTTTCTTATAAAGTCAAAACCAACCAAATAAAAAATTGATTTTATTAAATTAATTTTACTAAAAAAATCGTTAAAAAAATTTAAATAAATTATCTGTATAATAAAATCGGTTGTAAATTGCATTTTAAATCATTTTTATTTGAAACATTTTCTTATAAAGTCAAAACCAACCAAATAAAAATTTAATTTTATTAAATTAATTTTACTAAAAAAAATCGTTAAAAAAAATTAAATAAATTATCTGTATAATAAAATTGTCTGTAAATTGCATTCTAAATCACTTTTATTTAAAACATTTTCTTATAAAGTCAAAACCAACCAAATAAAAAATTGATTTTATTAAATTAATTTTACTAAAAAAAATCGTTAAAAAATTTAAATAAATTATCTGTATAATAAAATCGGTTGTAAATTGCATTTTAAATCATTTTTATTTGAAACATTTTCTTATAAAGTCAAAACCAACCAAATAAAAATTTAATTTTATTAAATTAATTTTACTAAAAAAAATTGTTAAAAAAAATTAAATAAATTTTCTGTATAATAAAATCGTCTGTAAATTGCATTCTAAATCACTTTTATTTAAAACATTTTCTTATAAAGTCAAAACCAACCAAATAAAAAATTGATTTTATTAAATTAATTTTACTAAAAAAAATCGTTAAAAAAAATTAAATAAATTATCTGTATAATAAAATCGGTTGTAAATTGCATTTTAGATCATTTTTATTTGAAACATTTTCTTATAAAGTCAAAACCAACCAAATAATAATTTAATTTTATTAAATTAATTTTACTAAAAAAAATCGTTAAAAAAAATTAAATAAATTATCTGTATAATAAAATCGTCTGTAAAATGCATTCTAAATCACTTTTATTTAAAACATTTTCTTATAAAGTCAAAACCAACCAAATAAAAAATTGATTTTATTAAATTATCTTTACTAAAAAAAATTGTTAAAAAAATTTAAATAAATTATCTGTATAATAAAATTGGTTGTAAATTGCATTTTAAATCATTTTTATTTGAAACATTTTCTTATAAAGTCAAAACCAACCAAATAAAAATTTAATTTTATTAAATTAATTTTACTAAAAAAAAATCGTTAAAAAAAATTAAATAAATTATCTGTATAATAAAATCGTCTGTAAATTGCATTCTAAATCACTTTTATTTAAAACATTTTCTTATAAAGTCAAAACCAACCAAATAAAATATTGATTTTATTAAATTAATTTTACTAAAAAAAATCGTTAAAAAAATTTAAATAAATCATCTGTATAATAAAATCGGTTGTAAATTGCATTTTAAATCATTTTTATTTGAAACATTTTCTTATAAAGTCAAAACCAACCAAATAAAAATTTAATTTTAATAAATTAATTTTACTAAAAAAAATTGTTAAAAAAAATTAAATAAATTATCTGTATAATAAAATCGTCTGTAAATTGCATTCTAAATCACTTTTATTTAAAACATTTTCTTATAAAGTCAAAACCAACCAAATAAAAAATTGATTTTATTAAATTAATTTTACTAAAAAAAATCGTTAAAAAAATTGAAATAAATTATCTGTATAATAAAATCGGTTGTAAATTCTATTTTAAATCATTTTTATTTAAAACATTTTCTTATAAAGTCAAAACCAACCAAATAAAAATTTAATTTTATTAAATTAATTTTACTAAAAAAAAATTGTTAAAAAAAATTAAATAAATTATCTGTATAATAAAATCGTCTGTAAATTGCATTCTAAATCACTTTTATTTAAAACATTTTCTTATAAAGTCAAAACCAACCAAATAAAAAATTGATTTTATTAAATTAATTTTACTAAAAAAAATCGTTAAAAAAATTTAAATAAATTATCTGTATAATAAAATCGGTTGTAAATTACATTTTAAATCATTTTTATTTGAAACATTTTCTTATAAAGTCAAAATCAACCAAATAAAAATTTAATTTTATTAAATTAATTTTACTAAAAAAAATTGTTAAAAAAAATTAAATAAATTATCTGTATAATAAAATCGTCTGTAAATTGCATTCTAAATCACTTTTATTTAAAACATTTTCTTATAAAGTCAAAACCAACCAAATAAAAAATTGATTTTATTAAATTAATTTTACAAAAAAAAAATCGTTAACAAAATTTAAATAAATTATCTGTATAATAAAATCGGTTGTAAATTGCATTTTAAATCATTTTTATTTGAAACATTTTCTTATAAAGTCAAAACCAACCAAATAAAAATTTAATTTTATTAAATTAATTTTAATAAGAAAAATTGTTAAAAAAAATTAAATAAATTATCTGTATAATAAAATCGTCTGTAAATTGCATTCTAAATCACTTTTATTTAAAACATTTTCTTATAAAGTCAAAACCAACCAAATAAAAAATTGATTTTATTAAATTAATTTTACTAAAAAAAATCGTTAAAAAAATTGAAATAAATTATCTGTATAATAAAATCGGTTGTAAATTCTATTTCAAATCATTTTTATTTGAAACATTTTCTTATAAAGTCAAAACCAACCAAATAAAAATTTAATTTTATTAAATTAATTTTACTAAAAAAAATTGTTAAAAAAAATTAAATAAATTATCTGTATAATAAAATCGTCTGTAAATTGCATTCTAAATCACTTTTATTTAAAACATTTTCTTATAAAGTCAAAACCAACCAAATAAAAAATTGATTTTATTAAATTAATTTTACTAAAAAAAATCGTTAAAAAAATCTAAATAAATTATCTGTATAATAAAATCGGTTGAAAATTGCATTTTAAATCATTTTTATTTGAAACATTTTCTTATAAAGTCAAAACCAACCAAATAAAAATTTAATTTTATTAAATTAATTTTACTAAAAAAAAATCGTTAAAAAAATTAAATAAATTATCTGTATAATAAAATCGTCTGTAAATTGCATTCTAAATCACTTTTAATTAAAACATTTTCTTATAAAGTCAAAACCAACCAAATAAAAATTTAATTTTATTAAATTAATTTTAATAAGAAAAATTGTTAAAAAAAATTAAATAAATTATCTGTATAATAAAATCGTCTGTAAATTGCATTCTAAATCACTTTTATTTAAAACATTTTCTTATAAAGTCAAAACCAACCAAATAAAAAATTGATTTTATTAATTTAATTTTACTAAAAAAAATCGTTAAAAAACCTTAAATAAATTATCTGTATAATAAAATCGGTTGTAAATTGCATTTTAAATCATTTTTATTTGAAACATTTTCTTATAAAGTCAAAACCAACCAAATAAAAATTTAATTTTATTAAATTAATTTTACTAAAAAAAATTGTTAAAAAAAATTAAATAAATTATCTGTATAATAAAATCGTCTGTAAATTGCATTCTAAATCACTTTTATTTAAAACATTTTCTTATAAAGTCAAAACCAACCAAATAAAAAATTGATTTTATTAAATTAATTTTACTAAAAAAAATCGTTAAAAAAATTTAAATAAATTATCTGTATAATAAAATCGGTTGTAAATTGCATTTTAGATCATTTTTATTTGAAACATTTTCTCTTATAAAGTCAAAACCAACCAAATAAAAATTTAATTTTATTAAATTAATTTTACTAAAAAAAATTGTTAAAAAAAATTAAATAAATTATCTGTATAATAAAATCGTCTGTAAAATGCATTCTAAATCACTTTTATTTAAAACATTTTCTTATAAAGTCAAAACCAACCAAATAAAAAATTGATTTTATTAAATTAATTTTACTAAAAAAAATTGTTAAAAAAATTTAAATAAATTATCTGTATAATAAAATCGGTTGTAAATTGCATTTTAAATCATTTTTATTTGAAACATTTTCTTATAAAGTCAAAACCAACCAAATAAAAATTTAATTTTATTAAATTAATTTTACTAAAAAAAATCGTTAAAAAAAATTAAATAAATTATCTGTATAATAAAATCGTCTGTAAATTGCATTCTAAATCACTTTTATTTAAAACATTTTCTTATAAAGTCAAAACCAACCAAATAAAAAATTGATTTTATTAAATTAATTTTACTAAAAAAAATCGTTAAAAAAATTTAAATAAATTATCTGTATAATAAAATCGGTTGTAAATTGCATTTTAGATCATTTTTATTTGAAACATTTTCTTATAAAGTCAAAACCAACCAAATAAAAATTTAATTTTATTAAATTAATTTTACTAAAAAAAATCGTTAAAAAAAATTAAATAAATTATCTGTATAATAAAATCGTCTGTAAAATGCATTCTAAATCACTTTTATTTAAAACATTTTCTTATAAAGTCAAAACCAACCAAATAAAAAATTGATTTAATTAAATTAATTTTACTAAAAAAAATTGTTAAAAAAATTTAAATAAATTATCTGTATAATAAAATCGGTTGTAAATTGCATTTTAAATCATTTTTATTTGAAACATTTTCTTATAAAGTCAAAACCAACCAAATAAAAATTTAATTTTATTAAATTAATTTTACTAAAAAAAATCGTTAAAAAAAATTAAATAAATTATCTGTATAATTAAATCGTCTGTAAAATGCTTTTATTTAAAACATTTTCTTATAAAGTCAAAACCAACCAAATAAAAAATTGATTTTATTAAATTAATTTTACTAAAAAAAATTGTTAAAAAAATTTAAATAAATTATCTGTATAATAAAATCGGTTGTAAATTGCATTTTAAATCATTTTTATTTGAAACATTTTCTTATAAAGTCAAAACCAACCAAATAAAAATTTAATTTTATTAAATTAATTTTACTAAAAAAAATCGTTAAAAAAAATTAAATAAATTATCTGTATAATAAAATCGTCTGTAAATTGCATTCTAAATCACTTTTATTTAAAACATTTTCTTATAAAGTCAAAACCAACCAAATAAAATATTGATTTTATTAAATTAATTTTACTAAAAAAAATCGTTAAAAAAATTTAAATAAATTATCTGTATAATAAAATCGGTTGTAAATTGCATTTTAAATCATTTTTATTTGAAACATTTTCTTATAAAGTCAAAACCAACCAAATAAAAATTTAATTTTATTAAATTAATTTTACTAAAAAAAATTGTTAAAAAAAATTAAATAAATTATCTGTATAATAAAATCGTCTGTAAATTGTGAAAATTGCATTTTAAATCATTTTTATTTGAAACATTTTCTTATAAAGTCAAAACCAACCAAATAAAAATTTAATTTTATTAAATTAATTTTACTAAAAAAAAATCGTTAAAAAAATTAAATAAATTATCTGTATAATAAAATCGTCTGTAAATTGCATTCTAAATCACTTTTAATTAAAACATTTTCTTATAAAGTCAAAACCAACCAAATAAAAAATTGATTTTATTAATTTAATTTTACTAAAAAAAATCGTTAAAAAACCTTAAATAAATTATCTGTATAATAAAATCGGTTGTAAATTGCATTTTAAATCATTTTTATTTGAAACATTTTCTTATAAAGTCAAAACCAACCAAATAAAAATTTAATTTTATTAAATTAATTTTACTAAAAAAAATTGTTAAAAAAAATTAAATAAATTATCTGTATAATAAAATCGTCTGTAAATTGCATTCTAAATCACTTTTATTTAAAACATTTTCTTATAAAGTCAAAACCAACCAAATAAAAAATTGATTTTATTAAATTAATTTTACTAAAAAAAATCGTTAAAAAAATTTAAATAAATTATCTGTATAATAAAATCGGTTGTAAATTGCATTTTAGATCATTTTTATTTGAAACATTTTCTCTTATAAAGTCAAAACCAACCAAATAAAAATTTAATTTTATTAAATTAATTTTACTAAAAAAAATTGTTAAAAAAAATTAAATAAATTATCTGTATAATAAAATCGTCTGTAAAATGCATTCTAAATCACTTTTATTTAAAACATTTTCTTATAAAGTCAAAACCAACCAAATAAAAAATTGATTTTATTAAATTAATTTTACTAAAAAAAATTGTTAAAAAAATTTAAATAAATTATCTGTATAATAAAATCGGTTGTAAATTGCATTTTAAATCATTTTTATTTGAAACATTTTCTTATAAAGTCAAAACCAACCAAATAAAAATTTAATTTTATTAAATTAATTTTACTAAAAAAAATCGTTAAAAAAAATTAAATAAATTATCTGTATAATAAAATCGTCTGTAAATTGCATTCTAAATCACTTTTATTTAAAACATTTTCTTATAAAGTCAAAACCAACCAAATAAAAAATTGATTTTATTAAATTAATTTTACTAAAAAAAATCGTTAAAAAAATTTAAATAAATTATCTGTATAATAAAATCGGTTGTAAATTGCATTTTAGATCATTTTTATTTGAAACATTTTCTTATAAAGTCAAAACCAACCAAATAAAAATTTAATTTTATTAAATTAATTTTACTAAAAAAAATCGTTAAAAAAAATTAAATAAATTATCTGTATAATAAAATCGTCTGTAAAATGCATTCTAAATCACTTTTATTTAAAACATTTTCTTATAAAGTCAAAACCAACCAAATAAAAAATTGATTTAATTAAATTAATTTTACTAAAAAAAATTGTTAAAAAAATTTAAATAAATTATCTGTATAATAAAATCGGTTGTAAATTGCATTTTAAATCATTTTTATTTGAAACATTTTCTTATAAAGTCAAAACCAACCAAATAAAAATTTAATTTTATTAAATTAATTTTACTAAAAAAAATCGTTAAAAAAAATTAAATAAATTATCTGTATAATTAAATCGTCTGTAAAATGCTTTTATTTAAAACATTTTCTTATAAAGTCAAAACCAACCAAATAAAAAATTGATTTTATTAAATTAATTTTACTAAAAAAAATTGTTAAAAAAATTTAAATAAATTATCTGTATAATAAAATCGGTTGTAAATTGCATTTTAAATCATTTTTATTTGAAACATTTTCTTATAAAGTCAAAACCAACCAAATAAAAATTTAATTTTATTAAATTAATTTTACTAAAAAAAATCGTTAAAAAAAATTAAATAAATTATCTGTATAATAAAATCGTCTGTAAATTGCATTCTAAATCACTTTTATTTAAAACATTTTCTTATAAAGTCAAAACCAACCAAATAAAATATTGATTTTATTAAATTAATTTTACTAAAAAAAATCGTTAAAAAAATTTAAATAAATTATCTGTATAATAAAATCGGTTGTAAATTGCATTTTAAATCATTTTTATTTGAAACATTTTCTTATAAAGTCAAAACCAACCAAATAAAAATTTAATTTTATTAAATTAATTTTACTAAAAAAAATTGTTAAAAAAAATTAAATAAATTATCTGTATAATAAAATCGTCTGTAAATTGCATTCTAAATCACTTTTATTTAAAACATTTTCTTATAAAGTCAAAACCAACCAAATAAAAAATTGATTTTATTAAATTAATTTTACTAAAAAAAATCGTTAAAAAAATTTAAATAAATTATCTGTATAATAAAATCGGTTGTAAATTACATTTTAAATCATTTTTATTTGAAACATTTTCTTATAAAGTCAAAACCAACCAAATAAAAAATTGATTTTATTAAATTAATTTTACTAAAAAAAAATCGTTAAAAAAAAATAAATTATTTGTATAATAAAATCGGTTGTAAATTGCATTTTAAATCATTTTTATTTAAAACATTTTCTTATAAAGTCAAAACCAACCAAATAAAAAATTGATTTTATTAAATTAATTTTACTAAAAAAAATCGTTAAAAAAATTTAAATAAATTATCTGTATAATAAAATCGGTTGTAAATTGCATTTTAAATCATTTTTATTTGAAACATTTTCTTATAAAGTCAAAACCAACCAAATAAAAATTTAATTTTATTAAATTAATTTTACTAAAAAAAATCTTAAAAAAAAATTAAATAAATTATCTGTAAAATAAAATCGTCTGTAAATTGCATTCTAAATCACTTTTAATTAAAACATTTTCTTATAAAGTCAAAACCAACAAAATAAAAAATTGATTTTATTAAATTAATTTTACTAAAAAAAATCGTTAAAAAATTTAAATAAATTATCTGTATAATAAAATCGGCTGTAAATTGCATTTTAAATCATTTTTATTTGAAACATTTTCTTATAAAGTCAAAACCAACCAAATAAAAATTTAATTTTATTAAATTAATTTTACTAAAAAAAATTGTTAAAAAAAATTAAATAAATTATCTGTATAATAAAATCGTCTGTAAATTGCATTCTAAATCACTTTTATTCAAAACATTTTCTTATAAAGTCAAAACCAACCAAATAAAAAATTGATTTTATTAAATTAATTTTACTAAAAAAAATCGTTAAAAAAATTTAAATAAATTATCTGTATAATAAAATCGGTTGTAAATTGCATTTTAAATCATTTTTATTTTAAACATTTTCTTATTAAGTCAAAACCAACCAAATAAAAATTTAATTTTATTAAATTAATTTTACTAAAAAAAATCGTTAAAAAAATTAAATAAATTATCTGTATAATAAAATCGTCTGTAAATTGCATTCTAAATCACTTTTATTTAAAACATTTTCTTATAAAGTCAAAACCAACCAAATAAAAAATTGATTTTATTAAATTAATTTTACTAAAAAAAATCTTTAAAAAAATTTAAATAAATTATCTGTATAATAAAATCGGTTGTAAATTGCATTTTAAATCATTTTTATTTGAAACATTTTCTTATAAAGTCAAAACCAACCAAATAAAAATTTAATTTTATTAAATTAATTTTACTAAAAAAAATTGTTAAAAAAAATTAAATAATTTATCTGTATAATAAAATCGTCTGTAAATTGCATTCTAAATCACTTTTATTTAAAACATTTTCTTATAAAGTCAAAACTAACCAAATAAAAAATTGATTTTATTAAATTAATTTTACTAAAAAAAAATCGTTAAAAAAATTTAAATAAATTATCTGTATAATAAAATCGGTTGTAAATTGCATTTTAAATTATTTTTATTTGAAACATTTTCGTATAAAGTCAAAACCAACCAAATAAAAATTTAATTTTATTAAATTAATTTTACTAAATAAAATCGTTAAAAAAAATTAAATAAATTATCTGTATAATAAAATCGTCTGTAAATTGCATTCTAAATCACTTTTATTTAAAACATTTTCTTATAAAGTCAAAACCAACCAAATAAAAAATTGATTTTATTAAATTAATTTTACTAAAAAAAAAATCGTTAAAAAAATTTAAATAAATTATCTGTATAATAAAATCGGTTGTAAATTGCATTTTAAATCATTTTTATTTGAAACATTTTCTTATAAAGTCAAAACCAACCAAATAAAAATTTAATTTTATTAAATTAATTTTACTAAAAAAAATTGTTAAAAAAAATTAAACAAATTATCTGTATAATAAAATCGTCTGTAAATTGCATTCTAAATCACTTTTATTTAAAACATTTTCTTATAAAGTCAAAACCAACCAAATAAAAAATTGATTTTATTAAATTAATTTTACTAAAAAAAATCGTTAAAAAAATTTAAATAAATTATCTGTATAATAAAATCGGTTGTAAATTACATTTTAAATCATTTTTATTTGAAACATTTTCTTATAAAGTCAAAATCAACCAAATAAAAATTTAATTTTATTAAATTAATTTTACTAAAAAAAATTGTTAAAAAAAATTAAATAAATTATCTGTATAATAAAATCGTCTGTAAATTGCATTCTAAATCACTTTTATTTTAAACATTTTCTTATAAAGTCAAAACCAACCAAATAAAAAATTGATTTTATTAAATTAATTTTACAAAAAAAAAATCGTTAAAAAAATTTAAATAAATTATCTGTATAATAAAATCGGTTGTAAATTGCATTTTAAATCATTTTTATTTGAAACATTTTCTTATAAAGTCAAAACCAACCAAATAAAAATTTAATTTTATTAAATTAATTTTAATAAGAAAAATTGTTAAAAAAAATTAAATAAATTATCTGTATAATAAAATCGTCTGTAAATTGCATTCTAAATCACTTTTATTTAAAACATTTTCTTATAAAGTCAAAACCAACCAAATAAAAAATTGATTTTATTAAATTAATTTTACTAAAAAAAATCGTTAAAAAAATTAAAATAAATTATCTGTATAATAAAATCGGTTGTAAATTCTATTTCAAATCATTTTTATTTGAAACATTTTCTTATAAAGTCAAAATCAACCAAATAAAAATTTAATTTTATTAAATTAATTTTACTAAAAAAAATTGTTAAAAAAAATTAAATAAATTATCTGTATAATAAAATCGTCTGTAAATTGCATTCTAAATCACTTTTATTTAAAACATTTTCTTATAAAGTCAAAACCAACCAAATAAAAAATTGATTTTATTAAATTAATTTTACTAAAAAAAATTGTTAAAAAAATTTAAATAAATTATCTGTATAATAAAATCGGTTGTAAATTACATTTTAAATCATTTTTATTTGAAACATTTTCTTATAAAGTCAAAATCAACCAAATAAAAATTTAATTTTATTAATATAATTTTACTAAAAAAAATTGTTAAAAAAAATTAAATAAATTATCTGTATAATAAAATCGTCTGTAAATTGCATTCTAAATCACTTTTATTTGAAACATTTTCTTATAAAGTCAAAACCAACCAAATAAAAAATTGATTTTATTAAATTAATTTTACTAAAAAAAAATCGTTAAAAAAATTTAAATAAATTATCTGTATAATAAAATCGGTTGTAAATTGCATTTTAAATCATTTTTATTTGAAACATTTTCTTATAAAGTCAAAACCAACCAAATAAAAATTTAATTTTATTAAATTAATTTTACTAAGAAAAATTGTTAAAAAAAATTAAATAAATTATCTGTATAATAAAATCGTCTGTAAATTGCATTCTAAATCACTTTTATTTAAAACATTTTCTTATAAAGTCAAAACCAACCAAATAAAAAATTGATTTTATTAAATTAATTTTACTAAAAAAAATCGTTAAAAAAATCTAAATAAATTATCTGTATAATAAAATCGGTTGAAAATTGCATTTTAAATCATTTTTATTTGAAACATTTTCTTATAAAGTCAAAACCAACCAAATAAAAATTTAATTTTATTAAATTAATTTTACTAAAAAAAAATCGTTAAAAAAATTAAATAAATTATCTGTATAATAAAATCGTCTGTAAATTGCATTCTAAATCACTTTTAATTAAAACATTTTCTTATAAAGTCAAAACCAACCAAATAAAAAATTGATTTTATTAAATTAATTTTACTAAAAAAAATCGTTAAAAAACCTTAAATAAATTATCTGTATAATAAAATCGGTTGTAAATTGCATTTTAAATCATTTTTATTTGAAACATTTTCTTATAAAGTCAAAACCAACCAAATAAAAATTTAATTTTATTAAATTAATTTTACTAAAAAAAATTGTTAAAAAAAATTAAATAAATTATCTGTATAATAAAATCGTCTGTAAATTGCATTCTAAATCACTTTTATTTAAAACATTTTCTTATAAAGTCAAAACCAACCAAATAAAAAATTGATTTTATTAAATTAATTTTACTAAAAAAAATCGTTAAAAAAATTTAAATAAATTATCTGTATAATAAAATCGGTTGTAAATTGCATTTTAGATCATTTTTATTTGAAACATTTTCTCTTATAAAGTCAAAACCAACCAAATAAAAATTTAATTTTATTAAATTAATTTTACTAAAAAAAATTGTTAAAAAAAATTAAATAAATTATCTGTATAATAAAATCGTCTGTAAAATGCATTCTAAATCACTTTTATTTAAAACATTTTCTTATAAAGTCAAAACCAACCAAATAAAAAATTGATTTTATTAAATTAATTTTACTAAAAAAAATTGTTAAAAAAATTTAAATAAATTATTTGTATAATAAAATCGGTTGTAAATTGCATTTTAAATCATTTTTATTTGAAACATTTTCTTATAAAGTCAAAACCAACCAAATAAAAATTTAATTTTATTAAATTAATTTTACTAAAAAAATCGTTAAAAAAAATTAAATAAATTATCTGTATAATAAAATCGTCTGTAAATTGCATTCTAAATCACTTTTATTTAAAACATTTTCTTATAAAGTCAAAACCAACCAAATAAAAAATTGATTTTATTAAATTAATTTTACTAAAAAAAATCGTTAAAAAAATTTAAATAAATTATCTGTATAATAAAATCGGTTGTAAATTGCATTTTAGATCATTTTTATTTGAAACATTTTCTTATAAAGTCAAAACCAACCAAATAAAAATTTAATTTTATTAAATTAATTTTACTAAAAAAAATCGTTAAAAAAAATTAAATAAATTATCTGTATAATAAAATCGTCTGTAAAATGCATTCTAAATCACTTTTATTTAAAACATTTTCTTATAAAGTCAAAACCAACCAAATAAAAAATTGATTTAATTAAATTAATTTTACTAAAAAAAATTGTTAAAAACATTTAAATAAATTATCTGTATAATAAAATCGGTTGTAAATTGCATTTTAAATCATTTTTATTTGAAACATTTTCTTATAAAGTCAAAACCAACCAAATAAAAATTTAATTTTATTAAATTAATTTTACTAAAAAAAATCGTTAAAAAAAATTAAATAAATTATCTGTATAATTAAATCGTCTGTAAAATGCTTTTATTTAAAACATTTTCTTATAAAGTCAAAACCAACCAAATAAAAAATTGATTTTATTAAATTAATTTTACTAAAAAAAATTGTTAAAAAAATTTAAATAAATTATCTGTATAATAAAATCGGTTGTAAATTGCATTTTAAATCATTTTTATTTGAAACATTTTCTTATAAAGTCAAAACCAACCAAATAAAAATTTAATTTTATTAAATTAATTTTACTAAAAAAAATCGTTAAAAAAAATTAAATAAATTATCTGTATAATAAAATCGTCTGTAAATTGCATTCTAAATCACTTTTATTTAAAACATTTTCTTATAAAGTTAAAACCAACCAAATAAAATATTGATTTTATTAAATTAATTTTACTAAAAAAAATCGTTAAAAAAATTTAAATAAATTATCTGTATAATAAAATCGGTTGTAAATTGCATTTTAAATCATTTTTATTTGAAACATTTTCTTATAAAGTCAAAACCAACCAAATAAAAATTTAATTTTATTAAATTAATTTTACTAAAAAAAATTGTTAAAAAAAATTAAATAAATTATCTGTATAATAAAATCGTCTGTAAATTGCATTCTAAATCACTTTTATTTAAAACATTTTCTTATAAAGTCAAAACCAACCAAATAAAAAATTGATTTTATTAAATTAATTTTACTAAAAAAAATCGTTAAAAAATTTTAAATAAATTATCTGTATAATAAAATCGGTTGTAAATTACATTTTAAATCATTTTTATTTGAAACATTTTCTTATAAAGTCAAAACTAACCAAATAAAAAATTGATTTTATTAAATTAATTTTACTAAAAAAAAATCGTTAAAAAAAAATAAATTATTTGTATAATAAAATCGGTTGTAAATTGCATTTTAAATCATTTTTATTTAAAACATTTTCTTATAAAGTCAAAACCAACCAAATAAAAAATTGATTTTATTAAATTAATTTTACTAAAAAAAATCGTTAAAAAAATTTAAATAAATTATCTGTATAATAAAATCGGTTGTAAATTGCATTTTAAATCATTTTTATTTGAAACATTTTCTTATAAAGTCAAAACCAACCAAATAAAAATTTAATTTTATTAAATTAATTTTACTAAAAAAAATCTTAAAAAAAAATTAAATAAATTATCTGTAAAATAAAATCGTCTGTAAATTGCATTCTAAATCACTTTTAATTAAAACATTTTCTTATAAAGTCAAAACCAACAAAATAAAAAATTGATTTTATTAAATTAATTTTACTAAAAAAAATCGTTAAAAAATTTAAATAAATTATCTGTATAATAAAATCGGCTGTAAATTGCATTTTAAATCATTTTTATTTGAAACATTTTCTTATAAAGTCAAAACCAACCAAATAAAAATTTAATTTTATTAAATTAATTTTACTAAAAAAAATTGTTAAAAAAAATTAAATAAATTATCTGTATAATAAAATCGTCTGTAAATTGCATTCTAAATCACTTTTATTCAAAACATTTTCTTATAAAGTCAAAACCAACCAAATAAAAAATTGATTTTATTAAATTAATTTTACTAAAAAAAATCGTTAAAAAAATTTAAATAAATTATCTGTATAATAAAATCGGTTGTAAATTGCATTTTAAATCATTTTTATTTTAAACATTTTCTTATTAAGTCAAAACCAACCAAATAAAAATTTAATTTTATTAAATTAATTTTACTAAAAAAAATCGTTAAAAAAATTAAATAAATTATCTGTATAATAAAATCGTCTGTAAATTGCATTCTAAATCACTTTTATTTAAAACATTTTCTTATAAAGTCAAAACCAACCAAATAAAAAATTGATTTTATTAAATTAATTTTACTAAAAAAAATCGTTAAAAAAATTTAAATAAATTATCTGTATAATAAAATCGGTTGTAAATTGCATTTTAAATCATTTTTATTTGAAACATTTTCTTATAAAGTCAAAACCAACCAAATAAAAATTTAATTTTATTAAATTAATTTTACTAAAAAAAATTGTTAAAAAAAATTAAATAATTTATCTGTATAATAAAATCGTCTGTAAATTGCATTCTAAATCACTTTTATTTAAAACATTTTCTTATAAAGTCAAAACTAACCAAATAAAAAATTGATTTTATTAAATTAATTTTACTAAAAAAAAATCGTTAAAAAAATTTAAATAAATTATCTGTATAATAAAATCGGTTGTAAATTGCATTTTAAATTATTTTTATTTGAAACATTTTCGTATAAAGTCAAAACCAACCAAATAAAAATTTAATTTTATTAAATTAATTTTACTAAATAAAATCGTTAAAAAAAATTAAATAAATTATCTGTATAATAAAATCGTCTGTAAATTGCATTCTAAATCACTTTTATTTAAAACATTTTCTTATAAAGTCAAAACCAACCAAATAAAAAATTGATTTTATTAAATTAATTTTACTAAAAAAAAAATCGTTAAAAAAATTTAAATAAATTATCTGTATAATAAAATCGGTTGTAAATTGCATTTTAAATCATTTTTATTTGAAACATTTTCTTATAAAGTCAAAACCAACCAAATAAAAATTTAATTTTATTAAATTAATTTTACTAAAAAAAATTGTTAAAAAAAATTAAACAAATTATCTGTATAATAAAATCGTCTGTAAATTGCATTCTAAATCACTTTTATTTAAAACATTTTCTTATAAAGTCAAAACCAACCAAATAAAAAATTGATTTTATTAAATTAATTTTACTAAAAAAAATCGTTAAAAAAATTTAAATAAATTATCTGTATAATAAAATCGGTTGTAAAATACATTTTAAATCATTTTTATTTGAAACATTTTCTTATAAAGTCAAAATCAACCAAATAAAAATTTAATTTTATTAAATTAATTTTACTAAAAAAAATTGTTAAAAAAAATTAAATAAATTATCTGTATAATAAAATCGTCTGTAAATTGCATTCTAAATCACTTTTATTTAAAACATTTTCTTATAAAGTCAAAACCAACCAAATAAAAAATTGATTTTATTAAATTAATTTTACAAAAAAAAAATCGTTAAAAAAATTTAAATAAATTATCTGTATAATAAAATCGGTTGTAAATTGCATTTTAAATCATTTTTATTTGAAACATTTTCTTATAAAGTCAAAACCAACCAAATAAAAATTTAATTTTATTAAATTAATTTTAATAAGAAAAATTGTTAAAAAAAATTAAATAAATTATCTGTATAATAAAATCGTCTGTAAATTGCATTCTAAATCACTTTTATTTAAAACATTTTCTTATAAAGTCAAAACCAACCAAATAAAAAATTGATTTTATTAAATTAATTTTACTAAAAAAAATCGTTAAAAAAATTAAAATAAATTATCTGTATAATAAAATCGGTTGTAAATTCTATTTCAAATCATTTTTATTTGAAACATTTTCTTATAAAGTCAAAATCAACCAAATAAAAATTTAATTTTATTAAATTAATTTTACTAAAAAAAATTGTTAAAAAAAATTAAATAAATTATCTGTATAATAAAATCGTCTGTAAATTGCATTCTAAATCACTTTTATTTAAAACATTTTCTTATAAAGTCAAAACCAACCAAATAAAAAATTGATTTTATTAAATTAATTTTACTAAAAAAAATCGTTAAAAAAATTTAAATAAATTATCTGTATAATAAAATCGGTTGTAAATTACATTTTAAATCATTTTTATTTGAAACATTTTCTTATAAAGTCAAAATCAACCAAATAAAAATTTAATTTTATTAATATAATTTTACTAAAAAAAATTGTTAAAAAAAATTAAATAAATTATCTGTATAATAAAATCGTCTGTAAATTGCATTCTAAATCACTTTTATTTGAAACATTTTCTTATAAAGTCAAAACCAACCAAATAAAAAATTGATTTTATTAAATTAATTTTACTAAAAAAAAATCGTTAAAAAAATTTAAATAAATTATCTGTATAATAAAATCGGTTGTAAATTGCATTTTAAATCATTTTTATTTGAAACATTTTCTTATAAAGTCAAAACCAACCAAATAAAAATTTAATTTTATTAAATTAATTTTACTAAGAAAAATTGTTAAAAAAAATTAAATAAATTATCTGTATAATAAAATCGTCTGTAAATTGCATTCTAAATCACTTTTATTTAAAACATTTTCTTATAAAGTCAAAACCAACCAAATAAAAAATTGATTTTATTAAATTAATTTTACTAAAAAAAATCGTTAAAAAAATCTAAATAAATTATCTGTATAATAAAATCGGTTGAAAATTGCATTTTAAATCATTTTTATTTGAAACATTTTCTTATAAAGTCAAAACCAACCAAATAAAAATTTAATTTTATTAAATTAATTTTACTAAAAAAAAATCGTTAAAAAAATTAAATAAATTATCTGTATAATAAAATCGTCTGTAAATTGCATTCTAAATCACTTTTAATTAAAACATTTTCTTATAAAGTCAAAACCAACCAAATAAAAAATTGATTTTATTAAATTAATTTTACTAAAAAAAATCGTTAAAAAACCTTAAATAAATTATCTGTATAATAAAATCGGTTGTAAATTGCATTTTAAATCATTTTTATTTGAAACATTTTCTTATAAAGTCAAAACCAACCAAATAAAAATTTAATTTTATTAAATTAATTTTACTAAAAAAAATTGTTAAAAAAAATTAAATAAATTATCTGTATAATAAAATCGTCTGTAAATTGCATTCTAAATCACTTTTATTTAAAACATTTTCTTATAAAGTCAAAACCAACCAAATAAAAAATTGATTTTATTAAATTAATTTTACTAATAAAAATCGTTAAAAAAATTTAAATAAATTATCTGTATAATAAAATCGGTTGTAAATTGCATTTTAGATCATTTTTATTTGAAACATTTTCTCTTATAAAGTCAAAACCAACCAAATAAAAATTTAATTTTATTAAATTAATTTTACTAAAAAAAATTGTTAAAAAAAATTAAATAAATTATCTGTATAATAAAATCGTCTGTAAAATGCATTCTAAATCACTTTTATTTAAAACATTTTCTTATAAAGTCAAAACCAACCAAATAAAAAATTGATTTTATTAAATTAATTTTACTAAAAAAAATTGTTAAAAAAATTTAAATAAATTATCTGTATAATAAAATCGGTTGTAAATTGCATTTTAAATCATTTTTATTTGAAACATTTTCTTATAAAGTCAAAACCAACCAAATAAAAATTTAATTTTATTAAATTAATTTTACTAAAAAAAATCGTTAAAAAAAATTAAATAAATTATCTGTATAATAAAATCGTCTGTAAATTGCATTCTAAATCACTTTTATTTAAAACATTTTCTTATAAAGTCAAAACCAACCAAATAAAAAATTGATTTTATTAAATTAATTTTACTAAAAAAAATCGTTAAAAAAATTTAAATAAATTATCTGTATAATAAAATCGGTTGTAAATTGCATTTTAGATCATTTTTATTTGAAACATTTTCTTATAAAGTCAAAACCAACCAAATAAAAATTTAATTTTATTAAATTAATTTTACTAAGAAAAATTGTTAAAAAAAATTAAATAAATTATCTGTATAATAAAATCGTCTGTAAATTGCATTCTAAATCACTTTTATTTAAAACATTTTCTTATAAAGTCAAAACCAACCAAATAAAAAATTGATTTTATTAAATTAATTTTACTAAAAAAAATCGTTAAAAAAATCTAAATAAATTATCTGTATAATAAAATCGGTTGAAAATTGCATTTTAAATCATTTTTATTTGAAACATTTTCTTATAAAGTCAAAACCAACCAAATAAAAATTTAATTTTATTAAATTAATTTTACTAAAAAAAAATCGTTAAAAAAATTAAATAAATTATCTGTATAATAAAATCGTCTGTAAATTGCATTCTAAATCACTTTTAATTAAAACATTTTCTTATAAAGTCAAAACCAACCAAATAAAAAATTGATTTTATTAAATTAATTTTACTAAAAAAAATCGTTAAAAAACCTTAAATAAATTATCTGTATAATAAAATCGGTTGTAAATTGCATTTTAAATCATTTTTATTTGAAACATTTTCTTATAAAGTCAAAACCAACCAAATAAAAATTTAATTTTATTAAATTAATTTTACTAAAAAAAATTGTTAAAAAAAATTAAATAAATTATCTGTATAATAAAATCGTCTGTAAATTGCATTCTAAATCACTTTTATTTAAAACATTTTCTTATAAAGTCAAAACCAACCAAATAAAAAATTGATTTTATTAAATTAATTTTACTAATAAAAATCGTTAAAAAAATTTAAATAAATTATCTGTATAATAAAATCGGTTGTAAATTGCATTTTAGATCATTTTTATTTGAAACATTTTCTCTTATAAAGTCAAAACCAACCAAATAAAAATTTAATTTTATTAAATTAATTTTACTAAAAAAAATTGTTAAAAAAAATTAAATAAATTATCTGTATAATAAAATCGTCTGTAAAATGCATTCTAAATCACTTTTATTTAAAACATTTTCTTATAAAGTCAAAACCAACCAAATAAAAAATTGATTTTATTAAATTAATTTTACTAAAAAAAATTGTTAAAAAAATTTAAATAAATTATCTGTATAATAAAATCGGTTGTAAATTGCATTTTAAATCATTTTTATTTGAAACATTTTCTTATAAAGTCAAAACCAACCAAATAAAAATTTAATTTTATTAAATTAATTTTACTAAAAAAAATCGTTAAAAAAAATTAAATAAATTATCTGTATAATAAAATCGTCTGTAAATTGCATTCTAAATCACTTTTATTTAAAACATTTTCTTATAAAGTCAAAACCAACCAAATAAAAAATTGATTTTATTAAATTAATTTTACTAAAAAAAATCGTTAAAAAAATTTAAATAAATTATCTGTATAATAAAATCGGTTGTAAATTGCATTTTAGATCATTTTTATTTGAAACATTTTCTTATAAAGTCAAAACCAACCAAATAAAAATTTAATTTTATTAAATTAATTTTACTAAAAAAAATCGTTAAAAAAAATTAAATAAATTATCTGTATAATAAAATCGTCTGTAAAATGCATTCTAAATCACTTTTATTTAAAACATTTTCTTATAAAGTCAAAACCAACCAAATAAAAAATTGATTTAATTAAATTAATTTTACTAAAAAAAATTGTTAAAAAAATTTAAATAAATTATCTGTATAATAAAATCGGTTGTAAATTGCATTTTAAATCATTTTTATTTGAAACATTTTCTTATAAAGTCAAAACCAACCAAATAAAAATTTAATTTTATTAAATTAATTTTACTAAAAAAAATCGTTAAAAAAATTTAAATAAATTATCTGTATAATAAAATCGTCTGTAAATTGCATTCTAAATCACTTTTATTTAAAACATTTTCTTATAAAGTCAAAACCAACCAAATAAAATATTGATTTTATTAAATTAATTTTACTAAAAAAAATCGTTAAAAAAATTTAAATAAATTATCTGTATAATAAAATCGGTTGTAAATTGCATTTTAAATCATTTTTATTTGAAACATTTTCTTATAAAGTCAAAACCAACCAAATAAAAATTTAATTTTATTAAATTAATTTTACTAAAAAAAATTGTTAAAAAAAATTAAATAAATTATCTGTATAATAAAATCGTCTGTAAATTGCATTCTAAATCACTTTTATTTAAAACATTTTCTTATAAAGTCAAAACCAACCAAATAAAAAATTGATTTTATTAAATTAATTTTACTAAAAAAAATCGTTAAAAAAAATTAAATAAATTATCTGTATAATAAAATCGGTTGTAAATTACATTTTAAATCATTTTTATTTGAAACATTTTCTTATAAAGTCAAAATCAACCAAATAAAAATTTATTTTTATTAAATTAATTTTACTGAAAAAAATTGTTAAAAAAAATTAAATAAATTATCTGTATAATAAAATTGTCTGTAAATTGCATTCTAAATCACTTTTATTTAAAACATTTTCTTATAAAGTCAAAACCAACCAAATAAAAAATTGATTTTATTAAATTAATTTTACTAAAAAAAATTGTTAAAAAAATTTAAATAAATTATCTGTATAATAAAATCGGTTGTAAATTGCATTTTAAATCATTTTTATTTGAAACATTTTCTTATAAAGTCAAAACCAACCAAATAAAAATTTAATTTTATTAAATTAATTTTACTAAAAAAAATCGTTAAAAAAAATTAAATAAATTATCTGTATAATAAAATCGTCTGTAAATTGCATTCTAAATCACTTTTATTTAAAACATTTTCTTATAAAGTCAAAACCAACCAAATAAAATATTGATTTTATTAAATTAATTTTACTAAAAAAAATCGTTAAAAAAATTTAAATAAATTATCTGTATAATAAAATCGGTTGTAAATTGCATTTTAAATCATTTTTATTTGAAACATTTTCTTATAAAGTCAAAACCAACCAAATAAAAATTTAATTTTATTAAATTAATTTTACTAAAAAAAATTGTTAAAAAAAATTAAATAAATTATCTGTATAATAAAATCGTCTGTAAATTGCATTCTAAATCACTTTTATTTAAAACATTTTCTTATAAAGTCAAAACCAACCAAATAAAAAATTGATTTTATTAAATTAATTTTACTAAAAAAAATCGTTAAAAAAATTTAAATAAATTATCTGTATAATAAAATCGGTTGTAAATTACATTTTAAATCATTTTTATTTGAAACATTTTCTTATAAAGTCAAAACCAACCAAATAAAAAATTGATTTTATTAAATTAATTTTACTAAAAAAAAATTGTTAAAAAAAAAAAAATTATTTGTATAATAAAATCGGTTGTAAATTGCATTTTAAATCATTTTTAGTTGAAACATTTTCTTATAAAGTCAAAACCAACCAATTAAAAATTTAATTTTATTAAATTAATTTTACTAACAAAAATTGTTAAAAAAAATTAAATAAATTATCTGTATAATAAAATTGTCTGTAAATTGCATTCTAAATCACTTTTATTTAAAACATTTTCTTATAAAGTCAAAACCAACCAAATAAAAAATTGATTTTATTAAATTAATTTTACTAAAAAAAATCGTTAAAAAAATTTAAATAAATTATCTGTATAATAAAATCGGTTGAAAATTGCATTTTAAATCATTTTTATTTGAAACATTTTCTTATAAAGTCAAAACCAATCAAATAAAAATTTAATTTTATTAAATTAATTTTACTAAAAAAAATCGTTAAAAAAAATTAAATAAATTATCTGTATAATAAAATCGTCTGTAAATTGCATTCTAAATCACTTTTATTTAAAACATTTTCTTATAAAGTCAAAACCAACCAAATAAAAAATTGATTTTATTAAATTAATTTTACTAAAAAAAATCGTTAAAAAAATTTAAATAAATTATCTGTATAATAAAATCGTCTGTAAATTGCATTCTAAATCACTTTTATTTAAAACATTTTCTTATAAAGTCAAAACCAACCAAATAAAAAATTGATTTTATTAAATTAATTTTACTAAAAAAAATCGTTAAAAAAATTTAAATAAATTATCTGTATAATAAAATCGGTTGTAAATTGCATTTTAAATCATTTTTATTTGAAACATTTTCTTATAAAGTCAAAACCAACCAAATAAAAATTTAATTTTATTAAATTAATTTTACAAAAAAAAATCTTAAAAAAAAATTAAATAAATTATCTGTAAAATAAAATCGTCTGTAAATTGCATTCTAAATCACTTTTAATTAAAACATTTTCTTATAAAGTCAAAACCAACAAAATAAAAAATTGATTTTATTAAATTAATTTTACTAAAAAAAATCGTTAAAAAATTTAAATAAATTATCTGTATAATAAAATCGGTTGTAAATTGCATTTTAAATCATTTTTATTTGAAACATTTTCTTATAAAGTCAAAACCAACCAAATAAAAATTTAATTTTATTAAATTAATTTTACTAAAAAAAATTGTTAAAAAAAATTAAATAAATTATCTGTATAATAAAATCGTCTGTAAATTGCATTCTAAATCACTTTTATTCAAAACATTTTCTTATAAAGTCAAAACCAACCAAATAAAAAATTGATTTTATTAAATTAATTTTACTAAAAAAAATCGTTAAAAAAATTTAAATAAATTATCTGTATAATAAAATCGGTTGTAAATTGCATTTTAAATCATTTTTATTTTAAACATTTTCTTATTAAGTCAAAACCAACCAAATAAAAATTTAATTTTATTAAATTAATTTTACTAAAAAAAATCGTTAAAAAAATTAAATAAATTATCTGTATAATAAAATCGTCTGTAAATTGCATTCTAAATCATTTTTATTTAAAACATTTTCTTATAAAGTCAAAACCAACCAAATAAAAAATTGATTTTATTAAATTAATTTTACTAAAAAAAATCGTTAAAAAAATTTAAATAAATTATCTGTATAATAAAATCGGTTGTAAATTGCATTTTAAATCATTTTTATTTGAAACATTTTCTTATAAAGTCAAAACCAACCAAATAAAAATTCAATTTTATTAAATTAATTTTACTAAAAAAAATCGTTAAAAAAAATTAAATAAATTATCTGTATAATAAAATTGTCTGTAAATTGCATTCTAAATCACTTTTATTTAAAACATTTTCTTATAAAGTCAAAACCAACCAAATAAAAAATTGATTTTATTAAATTAATTTTACTAAAAAAAATCGATAAAAAAATTTAAATAAATTATCTGTATAATAAAATCGGTTGTAAATTGCATTTTAAATCATTTTTATTTGAAACATTTTCTTATAAAGTCAAAACCAACCAAATAAAAATTTAATTTTATTAAATTAATTTTACTAAAAAAAATTGTTAAAAAAAATTAAATAAATTATCTGTATAATAAAATCGTCTGTAAATTGCATTCTAAATCACTTTTATTTAAAACATTTTCTTATAAAGTCAAAACCAACCAAATAAAAAATTGATTTTATTAAATTAATTTTACTAAAAAAAATTGTTAAAAAAATTTAAATAAATTATCTGTATAATAAAATCGGTTGTAAATTGCATTTTAAATCATTTTTATTTGAAACATTTTTTTATAAAGTCAAAACCAACCAAATAAAAATTTAATTTTATTAAATTAATTTTACTAAAGAAAATCGTTAAAAAAAATTAAATAAATTATCTGTATAATAAAATCGTCTGTAAATTGCATTCTAAATCACTTTTATTTAAAACATTTTCTTATAAAGTCAAAACCAACCAAATAAAATATTGATTTTATTAAATTAATTTTACTAAAAAAAATCGTTAAAAAAATTTAAATAAATTATCTGTATTAAATCGGTTGTAAATTGCATTTTAAATCATTTTTATTTGAAACATTTTCTTATAAAGTCAAAACCAACCAAATAAAAATTTAATTTTATTAAATTAATTTTACTAAAAAAAATTGTTAAAAAAAATTAAATAAATTATCTGTATAATAAAATCGTCTGTAAATTGCATTCTAAATCACTTTTATTTAAAACATTTTCTTATAAAGTCAAAACCAACCAAATAAAAAATTGATTTTATTAAATTAATTTTACTAAAAAAAATCGTTAAAAAAATTTAAATAAATTATCTGTATAATAAAATCGGTTGTAAATTGCATTTTAAATCATTTTTATTTGAAACATTTTCTTATAAAGTCAAAACCAACCAAATAAAAATTTAATTTTATTAAATTAATTTTAGTAAAAAAAATTGTTAAAAAAAATTAAATAAATTATCTGTATAATAAAATCGGTTGTAAATTGCATTTTAGATCATTTTTATTTAAAACATTTTCTTATAAAGTCAAAAGCAACCAAATAAAAATTTAATTTTATTAAATTAATTTTACTAAAAAAAATCGTTAAAAAAATTTAAATAAATTATCTGTATAATAAAATCGGTTGTAAATTGCATTTTAAATCATTTTTATTTGAAACATTTTCTTATAAAGTCAAAACCAACCAAATAAAAATTTAATTTTATTAAATTAATTTTACTAAAAAAAATTGTTAAAAAAAATTAAATAAATTATCTGTATAATAAAATCGTCTGTAAATTGCATTCTAAATCACTTTTATTTAAAACATTTTCTTATAAAGTCAAAACCAACCAAATAAAAAATTGATTTTATTAAATTAATTTTACTAAAAAAAATTGTTAAAAAAATTTAAATAAATTATCTGTATAATAAAATCAGTTGTAAATTGCATTTTAAATCATTTTTATTTGAAACATTTTCTTATAAAGTCAAAACCAACCAAATAAAAATTTAATTTTATTAAATTAATTTTACTAAAAAAAATCGTTAAAAAAAATTAAATAAATTATCTGTATAATAAAATTGTCTGTAAATTGCATTCTAAATCACTTTTATTTTAAACATTTTCTTATAAAGTCAAAACCAACCAAATAAAAAATTGATTTTATTAAATTAATTTTACTAAAACAAATCGATAAAAAAATTTAAATAAATTATCTGTATAATAAAATCGGTTGTAAATTGCATTTTAAATCATTTTTATTTGAAACATTTTCTTATAAAGTCAAAACCAACCAAATAAAAATTCAATTTTATTAAATTAATTTTACAAAAAAAAATCTTAAAAAAAAATTAAATAAATTATCTGTAAAATAAAATCGTCTGTAAATTGCATTCTAAATCACTTTTAATTAAAACATTTTCTTATAAAGTCAAAACCAACAAAATAAAAAATTGATTTTATTAAATTAATTTTACTAAAAAAAATCGTTAAAAAATTTAAATAAATTATCTGTATAATAAAATCGGTTGTAAATTGCATTTTAAATCATTTTTATTTGAAACATTTTCTTATAAAGTCAAAACCAACCAAATAAAAATTTAATTTTATTAAATTAATTTTACTAAAAAAAATTGTTAAAAAAAATTAAATAAATTATCTGTATAATAAAATCGTCTGTAAATTGCATTCTAAATCACTTTTATTCAAAACATTTTCTTATAAAGTCAAAACCAACCAAATAAAAAATTGATTTTATTAAATTAATTTTACTAAAAAAAATCGTTAAAAAAATTTAAATAAATTATCTGTATAATAAAATCGGTTGTAAATTGCATTTTAAATCATTTTTATTTTAAACATTTTCTTATTAAGTCAAAACCAACCAAATAAAAATTTAATTTTATTAAATTAATTTTACTAAAAAAAATCGTTAAAAAAATTAAATAAATTATCTGTATAATAAAATCGTCTGTAAATTGCATTCTAAATCATTTTTATTTAAAACATTTTCTTATAAAGTCAAAACCAACCAAATAAAAAATTGATTTTATTAAATTAATTTTACTAAAAAAAATCGTTAAAAAAATTTAAATAAATTATCTGTATAATAAAATCGGTTGTAAATTGCATTTTAAATCATTTTTATTTGAAACATTTTCTTATAAAGTCAAAACCAACCAAATAAAAATTTAATTTTATTAAATTAATTTTACTAAAAAAAATTGTTAAAAAAAATTAAATAATTTATCTGTATAATAAAATCGTCTGTAAATTGCATTCTAAATCACTTTTATTTAAAACATTTTCTTATAAAGTCAAAACTAACCAAATAAAAAATTGATTTTATTAAATTAATTTTACTAAAAAAAATCGTTAAAAAAATTTAAATAAATTATCTGTATAATAAAATCGGTTGTAAATTGCATTTTAAATCATTTTTATTTGAAACATTTTCTTATAAAGTCAAAACCAACCAAATAAAAATTTAATTTTATTAAATTAATTTTACTAAAAAAAATTGTTAAAAAAAATTAAATAAATTATCTGTATAATAAAATCGTCTGTAAATTGCATTCTAAATCACTTTTATTTAAAACATTTTCTTATAAAGTCAAAACCAACCAAATAAAAAATTGATTTTATTAAATTAATTTTACTAAAAAAAATTGTTAAAAAAATTTAAATAAATTATCTGTATAATAAAATCAGTTGTAAATTGCATTTTAAATCATTTTTATTTGAAACATTTTCTTATAAAGTCAAAACCAACCAAATAAAAATTCAATTTTATTAAATTAATTTTACTAAAAAAAATCGTTAAAAAAAATTAAATAAATTATCTGTATAATAAAATTGTCTGTAAATTGCATTCTAAATCACTTTTATTTAAAACATTTTCTTATAAAGTCAAAACCAACCAAATAAAAAATTGATTTTATTAAATTAATTTTACTAAAAAAAATCGATAAAAAAATTTAAATAAATTATCTGTATAATAAAATCGGTTGTAAATTGCATTTTAAATCATTTTTATTTGAAACATTTTCTTATAAAGTCAAAACCAACCAAATAAAAATTTAATTTTATTAAATTAATTTTACTAAAAAAAATTGTTAAAAAAAATTAAATAAATTATCTGTATAATAAAATCGTCTGTAAATTGCATTCTAAATCACTTTTATTTAAAACATTTTCTTATAAAGTCAAAACCAACCAAATAAAAAATTGATTTTATTAAATTAATTTTACTAAAAAAAATTGTTAAAAAAATTTAAATAAATTATCTGTATAATAAAATCGGTTGTAAATTGCATTTTAAATCATTTTTATTTGAAACATTTTTTTATAAAGTCAAAACCAACCAAATAAAAATTTAATTTTATTAAATTAATTTTACTAAAGAAAATCGTTAAAAAAAATTAAATAAATTATCTGTATAATAAAATCGTCTGTAAATTGCATTCTAAATCACTTTTATTTAAAACATTTTCTTATAAAGTCAAAACCAACCAAATAAAATATTGATTTTATTAAATTAATTTTACTAAAAAAAATCGTTAAAAAAATTTAAATAAATTATCTGTATTAAATCGGTTGTAAATTGCATTTTAAATCATTTTTATTTGAAACATTTTCTTATAAAGTCAAAACCAACCAAATAAAAATTTAATTTTATTAAATTAATTTTACTAAAAAAAATTGTTAAAAAAAATTAAATAAATTATCTGTATAATAAAATCGTCTGTAAATTGCATTCTAAATCACTTTTATTTAAAACATTTTCTTATAAAGTCAAAACCAACCAAATAAAAAATTGATTTTATTAAATTAATTTTACTAAAAAAAATCGTTAAAAAAATTTAAATAAATTATCTGTATAATAAAATCGGTTGTAAATTGCATTTTAAATCATTTTTATTTGAAACATTTTCTTATAAAGTCAAAACCAACCAAATAAAAATTTAATTTTATTAAATTAATTTTAGTAAAAAAAATTGTTAAAAAAAATTAAATAAATTATCTGTATAATAAAATCGGTTGTAAATTGCATTTTAGATCATTTTTATTTAAAACATTTTCTTATAAAGTCAAAAGCAACCAAATAAAAATTTAATTTTATTAAATTAATTTTACTAAAAAAAATCGTTAAAAAAATTTAAATAAATTATCTGTATAATAAAATCGGTTGTAAATTGCATTTTAAATCATTTTTATTTGAAACATTTTCTTATAAAGTCAAAACCAACCAAATAAAAATTTAATTTTATTAAATTAATTTTACTAAAAAAAATTGTTAAAAAAAATTAAATAAATTATCTGTATAATAAAATCGTCTGTAAATTGCATTCTAAATCACTTTTATTTAAAACATTTTCTTATAAAGTCAAAACCAACCAAATAAAAAATTGATTTTATTAAATTAATTTTACTAAAAAAAATTGTTAAAAAAATTTAAATAAATTATCTGTATAATAAAATCAGTTGTAAATTGCATTTTAAATCATTTTTATTTGAAACATTTTCTTATAAAGTCAAAACCAACCAAATAAAAATTTAATTTTATTAAATTAATTTTACTAAAAAAAATCGTTAAAAAAAATTAAATAAATTATCTGTATAATAAAATTGTCTGTAAATTGCATTCTAAATCACTTTTATTTTAAACATTTTCTTATAAAGTCAAAACCAACCAAATAAAAAATTGATTTTATTAAATTAATTTTACTAAAACAAATCGATAAAAAAATTTAAATAAATTATCTGTATAATAAAATCGGTTGTAAATTGCATTTTAAATCATTTTTATTTGAAACATTTTCTTATAAAGTCAAAACCAACCAAATAAAAATTTAATTTTATTAAATTAATTTTACTAAAAAAAATTGTTAAAAAAAATTAAATAAATTATCTGTATAATAAAATCGTCTGTAAATTGCATTCTAAATCACATTTATTTAAAACATTTTCTTATAAAGTCAAAACCAACCAAATAAAAAATTGATTTTATTAAATTAATTTTACTAAAATAAATCGTTAAAAAAATTTAAATAAATTATCTGTATAATAAAATCGGTTGTAAATTGCATTTTAGATCATTTTTATTTGAAACATTTTCTTATAAAGTCAAAACCAACCAAATAAAAATTTAATTTTATTAAAATAATTTTACTAAAAAAATCGTTAAAAAAAATATAATAAATAATCTGTATAATAAAATCGTCTGTAAAATGCATTCTAAATCACTTTTATTTAAAACATTTTCTTATAAAGTCAAAACCAACCAAATAAAAAATTGATTTTATTAAAATAATTTTACTAAAAAAAATTGTTAAAAAAATTTAAATAAATTATCTGTATAATAAAATCGGTTGTAAATTGCATTTTAAATCATTTTTATTTGAAACATTTTCTTATAAAGTCAAAACCAACCAAATAAAAATTTAATTTTATTAAATTAATTTTACTAAAAAAAATCGTTAAAAAAAATTAAATAAATTATCTGTATAATAAAATCGTCTGTAAATTGCATTCTAAATCACTTTTATTTAAAACATTTTCTTATAAAGTCAAAACCAACCAAATAAAATATTGATTTTATTAAATTAATTTTACTAAAAAAAATCGTTAAAAAAATTTAAATAAATTATCTGTATAATAAAATCGGTTGTAAATTGCATTTTAAATCATTTTTATTTGAAACATTTTCTTATAAAGTCAAAACCAACCAAATAAAAATTTAATTTTATTAAATTAATTTTACTAAAAAAAATTGTTAAAAAAAATTAAATTATTTATCTGTATAATAAAATCGTCTGTAAATTGCATTCTAAATCACTTTTATTTAAAACATTTTCTTATAAAGTCAAAACCAACCAAATAAAAAATTGATTTTATTAAATTAATTTTACTAAAAAAAATCGTTAAAAAAATTGAAATAAATTATCTGTATAATAAAATCGGTTGTAAATTCTATTTTAAATCATTTTTATTTGAAACATTTTCTTATAAAGTCAAAACCAACCAAATAAAAATTTAATTTTATTAAATTAATTTTACTAAAAAAAATTGTTAAAAAAAATTAAATAAATTATCTGTATAATAAAATCGTCTGTAAGTTTCATTCTAAATCACTTTTATTTAAAACATTTTCTTATAAAGTCAAAACCAACCAAATAAAAAATTGATTTTATTAAATTAATTTTACTAAAAAAAATCGTTAAAAAAATTTAAATAAATTATCTGTATAATAAAATCGGTTGTAAATTACATTTTAAATCATTTTTATTTGAAACATTTTCTTATAAAGTCAAAATCAACCAAATAAAAATTTAATTTTATTAAATTAATTTTACTAAAAAAAATTGTTAAAAAAAATTAAATAAATTATCTGTATAATAAAATCGTCTGTAAATTGCATTCTAAATCACTTTTATTTAAAACATTTTCTTATAAAGTCAAAACCAACCAAATAAAAAATTGATTTTATTAAATTAAATTTACTAAAAAAAATCGTTAAAAAAATTTAAATAAATTATCTGTATAATAAAATCGGTTGTAAATTGCATTTTAAATCATTTTTATTTGAAACATTTTCTTATAAAGTCAAAACCAACCAAATAAAAATTTAATTTTATTAAATTAATTTTACTAAGAAAAATTGTTAAAAAAAATTAAATAAATTATCTGTATAATAAAATCGTCTGTAAATTGCATTCTAAATCACTTTTATTTAAAACATTTTCTTATAAAGTCAAAACCAACCAAATAAAAAATTGATTTTATTAAATTAATTTTACTAAAACAAATCGTTAAAAAAATTTAAATAAATTATCTGTATAATAAAATCGGTTGTAAATTGCATTCTAAATCACTTTTATTTAAAACATTTTCTTATAAAGTCAAAACCAACCAAATAAAAAATTGATTTTATTAAATTAAATTTACTAAAAAAAAATCGTTAAAAAAATTTAAATAAATTATCTGTATAATAAAATCGGTTGTAAATTGCATTTAAAATCATTTTTATTTGAAACATTTTCTTATAAAGTCAAAACCAACCAAATAAAAATTTAATTTTATTAAATTAATTTTACTAAGAAAAATTGTTAAAAAAAATTAAATAAATTATCTGTATAATAAAATCGTCTGTAAATTGCATTCTAAATCACTTTTATTTAAAACATTTTCTTATAAAGTCAAAACCAACCAAATAAAAAATTGATTTTATTAAATTAATTTTACTAAAAAAAATCGTTAAAAAAATTTAAATATATTATCTGTATTAAATCGGTTGTAAATTGCATTTTAAATCATTTTTATTTGAAACATTTTCTTATAAAGTCAAAACCAACCAAATAAAAATTTAATTTTATTAAATTAATTTTACTAAAAAAAATTGTTAAAAAAAATTAAATAAATTATCTGTATAATAAAATCGTCTGTAAATTGCATTCTAAATCACTTTTATTTAAAACATTTTCTTATAAAGTCAAAACCAACCAAATAAAATATTGATTTTATTAAATTAATTTTACTAAAAAAAATCGTTAAAAAAATTTAAATAAATTATCTGTATAATAAAATCGGTTGTAAATTGCATTTTAAATCATTTTTATTTGAAACATTTTCTTATAAAGTCAAAACCAACCAAATAAAAATTTAATTTTATTAAATTAATTTTACTAAAAAAAATTGTTAAAAAAAATTAAATAAATTATCTGTATAATAAAATCGTCTGTAAATTGCATTCTAAATCACTTTTATTTAAAACATTTTCTTATAAAGTCAAAACCAACCAAATAAAATATTGATTTTATTAAATTAATTTTACTAAAAAAAATCGTTAAAAAAATTTAAATATATTATCTGTATTAAATCGGTTGTAAATTGCATTTTAAATCATTTTTATTTGAAACATTTTCTTATAAAGTCAAAACCAACCAAATAAAAATTTAATTTTATTAAATTAATTTTACTAAAAAAAATTGTTAAAAAAAATTAAATAAATTATCTGTATAATAAAATCGTCTGTAAATTGCATTCTAAATCACTTTTATTTAAAACATTTTCTTATAAAGTCAAAACCAACCAAATAAAATATTGATTTTATTAAATTAATTTTACTAAAAAAAATCGTTAAAAAAATTTAAATAAATTATCTGTATAATAAAATCGGTTGTAAATTGCATTTTAAATCATTTTTATTTGAAACATTTTCTTATAAAGTCAAAACCAACCAAATAAAAATTTAATTTTATTAAATTAATTTTACTAAAAAAAATTGTTAAAAAAAATTAAATAAATTATCTGTATAATAAAATCGTCTGTAAATTGCATTCTAAATCACTTTTATTTAAAACATTTTCTTATAAAGTCAAAACCAACCAAATAAAAAATTGATTTTATTAAATTAATTTTACTAAAAAAAATCGTTAAAAAAATTTAAATAAATTATCTGTATAATAAAATCGGTTGTAAATTACATTTTAAATCATTTTTATTTGAAACATTTTCTTATAAAGTCAAAACCAACCAAATAAAAAATTGATTTTATTAAATTAATTTTACTAAAAAAAAATCGTTAAAAAAAATAAATTATTTGTATAATAAAATCGGTTGTAAATTGCATTTTAAATCATTTTTATTTGAAACATTTTCTTATAAAGTCAAAACCAACCAAATAAAAATTTAATTTTATTAAATTAATTTTACTAAGAAAAATTGTTAAAAAAAATTAAATAAATTATCTGTATAATAAAATTGTCTGTAAATTGCATTCTAAATCACTTTTATTTAAAACATTTTCTTATAAAGTCAAAACCAACCAAATAAAAAATTGATTTTATTAAATTAATTTTACTAAAAAAAATCGTTAAAAAAATTTAAATAAATTATCTGTATAATAAAATCGGTTGAAAATTGCATTTTAAATCATTTTTATTTGAAACATTTTCTTATAAAGTCAAAACCAACCAAATAAAAATTTAATTTTATTAAATTAATTTTACTAAAAAAAATCGTTAAAAAAAATTAAATAAATTATCTGTATAATAAAATCGTCTGTAAATTGCATTCTAAATCACTTTTATTTAAAACATTTTCTTATAAAGTCAAAACCAACCAAATAAAAAATTAATTTTATTAAATTAATTTTACTAAAAAAAATTGTTAAAAAAAATTAAATAATTTATCTGTATAATAAAATCGTCTGTAAATTGCATTCTAAATAACTTTTATTTAAAACATTTTCTTATAAAGTCAAAACCAACCAAATAAAAATTTAATTTTATTAAATTAATTTTACTAAATAAAATCGTTAAAAAAAATTAAATAAATTATCTGTATAATAAAATCGTCTGTAAATTGCATTCTAAATCACTTTTATTTAAAACATTTTCTTATAAAGTCAAAACCAACCAAATAAAAAATTGATTTTATTAAATTAATTTTACTAAAAAAAAAATCGTTAAAAAAATTTAAATAAATTATCTGTATGATAAAATCGGTTGTAAATTGCATTTTAAATCATTTTTATTTAAAACATTTTCTTATAAAGTCAAAACCAACCAAATAAAAATTTAATTTTATTAAATTAATTTTACTAAATAAAATCGTTAAAAAAAATTAAATAAATTATCTGTATAATAAAATCGTCTGTAAATTGCATTCTAAATCACTTTTATTTAAAACATTTTCTTATAAAGTCAAAACCAACCAAATAAAAAATTGATTTTATTAAACTAATTTTACTAAAAAAAAAATCGTTAAAAAAATTTAAATAAATTATCTGTATAATAAAATCGGTTGTAAATTGCATTTTAAATCATTTTTATTTGAAACATTTTCTTATAAAGTCAAAACCAACCAAATAAAAATTTAATTTTATTAAATTAATTTTACTAAAAAAAATTGTTAAAAAAAATTAAATAAATTATCTGTATAATAAAATCGTCTGTAAATTGCATTCTAAATCACTTTTATTTAAAACATTTTCTTATAAAGTCAAAACCAACCAAATAAAAAATTGATTTTATTAAATTAATTTTACTAAAAAAAATCGTTAAAAAAATTTAAATAAATTATCTGTGTAATAAAATCGGTTGTAAATTGCATTTTAAATCATTTTTATTTGAAACATTTTCTTATAAAGTCAAAACCAACCAAATAAAAATTTAATTTTATTAAATTAATTTTACTAAAAAAAAATGTTAAAAAAAATTAAATAAATTATCTGTATAATAAAATCGTCTGTAAATTGCATTCTAAATCACTTTTATTTAAAACATTTTCTTATAAAGTCAAAACCAACCAAATAAAAAATTAATTTTATTAAATTAATTTTACTAAAAAAAATCGTTAAAAAAATTTAAATAAATTATCTGTATAATAAAATCGGTTGTAAATTGCATTTTAAATCATTTTTATTTGAAACATTTTCTTATAAAGTCAAAACCAACCAATAAAAATTTAATTTTATTAAATTAATTTTACTAAAAAAAATCGTTAAAAAAAATTAAATAAATTATCTGTATAATAAAATCGTCTGTAAATTGCATTCTAAATCACTTTTATTTAAAACATTTTCTTATAAAGTCAAAACCAACCAAATAAAAAATTGATTTTATTAAATTAATTTTACTAAAAAAAATTGTTAAAAAAATTTAAATAAATTATCTGTATAATAAAATCGGTTGTAAATTGCATTTTAAATCATTTTTATTTGAAACATTTTCTTATAAAGTCAAAACCAACCAAATAAAAATTTAATTTTATTAAATTAATTTTACTAAAAAAAATTGTTAAAAAAGATTAAATAATTTATCTGTATAATAAAATCGTCTGTAAATTGCATTCTAAATCACTTTTATTTAAAACATTTTCTTATAAAGTCAAAACCAACCAAATAAAAATTTAATTTTATTAAATTAATTTTACTAAAAAAAATTGTTAAAAAAAATTAAATAAATTATCTGTATAATAAAATCGTCTGTAAATTGCATTCTAAATCACTTTTATTTAAAACATTTTCTTATAAAGTCAAAACCAACCAAATAAAAAATTGATTTTATTAAATTAATTTTACTAAAAAAAAATCGTTAAAAAAATTTAAATAAATTATCTGTATAATAAAATCGGTTGTAAATTGCATTTTAAATCATTTTTATTTGAAACATTTTCTTATAAAGTCAAAACCAACCAAATAAAAAATTAATTTTATTAAATTAATTTTACTAAAAAAAATTGTTAAAAAAAATTAAATAATTTATCTGTATAATAAAATCGTCTGTAAATTGCATTCTAAATCATTTTTATTTAAAACATTTTCTTATAAAGTCAAAACCAACCAAATAAAAATTTAATTTTATTAAATTAATTTTACTAAATAAAATCGTTAAAAAAAATTAAATAAATTATCTGTATAATAAAATCGTCTGTAAATTGCATTCTAAATCACTTTTATTTAAAACATTTTCTTATAAAGTCAAAACCAACCAAATAAAAAATTGATTTTATTAAATTAATTTTACTAAAAAAAAAATCGTTAAAAAAATTTAAATAAATTATCTGTATAATAAAATCGGTTGTAAATTGCATTTTAAATCATTTTTATTTAAAACATTTTCTTATAAAGTCAAAACCAACCAAATAAAAATTTAATTTTATTAAATTAATTTTACTAAAAAAAATTGTTAAAAAAAATTAAATAAATTATCTGTATAATAAAATCGTCTGTAAATTGCATTCTAAATCACTTTTATTTAAAACATTTTCTTATAAAGTCAAAACCAACCAAATAAAAAATTAATTTTATTAAATTAATTTTACTAAAAAAAATCGTTAAAAAAATTTAATTAAATTATCTGTATAATAAAATCGGTTGTAAAAAATTTATTTGAAACATTTTCTTATAAAGTCAAAACCAACCAAATAAAAATTTAATTTTATTAAATTAATTTTACTAAAAAAAATCGTTAAAAAAAATTAAATAAATTATCTGTATAATAAAATCGTCTGTAAATTGCATTCTAAATCACTTTTATTTAAAACATTTTCTTATAAAGTCAAAACCAACCAAATAAAAAATTGATTTTATTAAATTAATTTTACTAAAAAAAAATTGTTAAAAAAATTTAAATAAATTATCTGTATAATAAAATCGGTTGTAAATTGCATTTTAAATCATTTTTATTTGAAACATTTTCTTATAAAGTCAAAACCAACCAAATAAAAACTTAATTTTATTAAATTAATTTTACTAAAAAAAATTGTTAAAAAAAATTAAATAATTTATCTGTATAATAAAATTGTCTGTAAATTGCACTCTAAATCACTTTTATTTAAAACATTTTCTTATAAAGTCAAAACCAACCAAATAAAAATTTAATTTTATTAAATTAATTTTACTAAATAAAATCGTTAAAAAAAATTAAATAAATTATCTGTATAATAAAATCGTCTGTAAATTGCATTCTAAATCACTTTTATTTAAAACATTTTCTTATAAAGTCAAAACCAACCAAATAAAAAATTGATTTTATTAAATTAATTTTACTAAAAAAAAAATTGTTAAAAAAATTTAAATAAATTATCTGTATAATAAAATCGGTTGTAAATTGCATTTTAAATCATTTTTATTTGAAACATTTTCTTATAAAGTCAAAACCAACCAAATAAAAATTTAATTTTATTAAATTAATTTTACTAAAAAAAATTGTTAAAAAAAATTAAATAAATTATCTGTATAATAAAATCGTCTGTAAATTGCATTCTAAATCACTTTTATTTAAAACATTTTCTTATAAAGTCAAAACCAACCAAATAAAAAATTAATTTTATTAAATTAATTTTACTAAAAAAAATCGTTAAAAAAATTTAAATAAATTATCTGTATAATAAAATCGGTTGTAAATTGCATTTTAAATCATTTTTATTTGAAACATTTTCTTATAAAGTCAAAACCAACCAAATAAAAATTTAATTTTATTAAATTAATTTTACTAAAAAAAATCGTTAAAAAAAATTAAATAAATTATCTGTATAATAAAATCGTCTGTAAATTGCATTCTAAATCACTTTTATTTAAAACATTTTCTTATAAAGTCAAAACCAACCAAATAAAAAATTGATTTTATTAAATTAATTTTACTAAAAAAAATTGTTAAAAAAATTTAAATAAATTATCTGTATAATAAAATCGGTTGTAAATTGCATTTTAAATCATTTTTATTTGAAACATTTTCTTATAAAGTCAAAACCAACCAAATAAAAATTTAATTTTATTAAATTAATTTTACTAAAAAAAATTGTTAAAAAAAATTAAATAATTTATCTGTATTATAAAATCGTCTGTAAATTGCATTCTAAATCACTTTTATTTAAAACATTTTCTTATAAAGTCAAAACCAACCAAATAAAAATTTAATTTTATTAAATTAATTTTACTAAATAAAATCGTTAAAAAAAATTAAATAAATTATCTGTATAATAAAATCGTCTGTAAATTGCATTCTAAATCACTTTTATTTAAAACATTTTCTTATAAAGTCAAAACCAACCAAATAAAAAATTGATTTTATTAAATTAATTTTACTAAAAAAAAAATCGTTAAAAAAATTTAAATAAATTATCTGTATAATAAAATCGGTTGTAAATTGCATTTTAAATCATTTTTATTTGAAACATTTTCTTATAAAGTCAAAACCAACCAAATAAAAATTTAATTTTATTAAATTAATTTTACTAAAAAAAATTGTTAAAAAAAATTAAATAAATTATCTGTATAATAAAATCGTCTGTAAATTGCATTCTAAATCACTTTTATTTAAAACATTTTCTTATAAAGTCAAAACCAACCAAATAAAAAATTGATTTTATTAAATTAATTTTACTAAAAAAAATCGTTAAAAAAATTTAAATAAATTATCTGTATAATAAAATCGGTTGTAAATTGCATTTTAAATCATTTTTATTTGAAACATTTTCTTATAAAGTCAAAACCAACCAAATAAAAATTTAATTTTATTAAATTAATTTTACTAAAAAAAATTGTTAAAAAAAATTAAATAATTTATCTGTATAATAAAATCGTCTGTAAATTGCATTCTAAATCACTTTTATTTAAAACATTTTCTTATAAAGTCAAAACCAACCAAATAAAAATTTAATTTTATTAAATTAATTTTACTAAATAAAATCGTTAAAAAAAATTAAATAAATTATCTGTATAATAAAATCGTCTGTAAATTGCATTCTAAATCACTTTTATTTAAAACATTTTCTTATAAAGTCAAAACCAACCAAATAAAAAATTGATTTTATTAAATTAATTTTACTAAAAAAATCGTTAAAAAAATTTAAATAAATTATCTGTATAATAAAATCGGTTGTAAATTGCATTTTAAATCATTTTTATTTGAAACATTTTCTTATAAAGTCAAAACCAACCAAATAAAAAATTGATTTTATTAAATTAATTTTACTAAAAAAAATCGTTAAAAAAATTTAAATAAATTATCTGTATAATAAAATCGGTTGTAAATTGCATTTTAGATCATTTTTATTTAAAACATTTTCTTATAAAGTCAAAAGCAACCAAATAAAAATTTAATTTTATTAAATTAATTTTACTAAAAAAAATCGTTAAAAAAATTTAAATAAATTATCTGTATAATAAAATCGGTTGTAAATTGCATTTTAAATCATTTTTATTTGAAACATTTTCTTATAAAGTCAAAACCAACCAAATAAAAATTTAATTTTATTAAATTAATTTTACTAAAAAAAATCGTTAAAAAAAATTAAATAAATTATCTGTATAATAAAATCGTCTGTAAATTGCATTCTAAATCACTTTTATTTAAAACATTTTCTTATAAAGTCAAAACCAACCAAATAAAATATTGATTTTATTAAATTAATTTTACTAAAAAAAATCGTTAAAAAAATTTAAATAAATTATCTGTATAATAAAATCGGTTGTAAATTGCATTTTAAATCATTTTTATTTGAAACATTTTCTTATAAAGTCAAAACCAACCAAATAAAAATTTAATTTTATTAAATTAATTTTACTAAAAAAAATGTTAAAAAAAATTAAATAAATTATCTGTATAATAAAATTGTCTGTAAATTGCAATCTAAATCACTTTTATTTAAGACATTTTCTTATAAAGTCAAAACCAACCAAATAAAAAATTGATTTTATTAAATTAATTTTACTAAAAAAAATCGTTAAAAAAATTTAAATAAATTATCTGTATAATAAAATCGGTTGTAAATTGCATTTTAAATCATTTTTATTTGAAACATTTTCTTATAAAGTCAAAACCAACCAAATAAAAATTTAATTTTATTAAATTAATTTTACTAAAAAAAATTGTTAAAAAAAATTAAATAAATTATCTGTATAATAAAATCGTCTGTAAATTGCATTCTAAATCACTTTTATTTAAAACATTTTCTTATAAAGTCAAAACCAACCAAATAAAAAATTGATTTTATTAAATTAATTTTACTAAAAAAAATCGTTAAAAAAATTTAAATAAATTATCTGTATAATAAAATCGGTTGTAAATTGCATTTTAAATCATTTTTATTTGAAACATTTTCTTATAAAGTCAAAACCAACCAAATAAAAATTTAATTTTATTAAATTAATTTTACTAAAAAAAATTGTTAAAAAAAATTAAATAAATTATCTGTATAATAAAATCGTCTGTAAATTGCATTCTAAATCACTTTTATTTAAAACATTTTCTTATAAAGTCAAAACCAACCAAATAAAAAATTAATTTTATTAAATTAATTTTACTAAAAAAAATCGTTAAAAAAATTTAAATAAATTATCTGTATAATAAAATCGGTTGTAAATTGCATTTTAAATCATTTTTATTTGAAACATTTTCTTATAAAGTCAAAACCAACCAAATAAAAATTTAATTTTATTAAATTAATTTTACTAAAAAAAATCGTTAAAAAAAATTAAATAAATTATCTGTATAATAAAATCGTCTGTAAATTGCATTCTAAATCACTTTTATTTAAAACATTTTCTTATAAAGTCAAAACCAACCAAATAAAAAATTGATTTTATTAAATTAATTTTACTAAAAAAAATTGTTAAAAAAATTTAAATAAATTATCTGTATAATAAAATCGGTTGTAAATTGCATTTTAAATCATTTTTATTTGAAACATTTTCTTATAAAGTCAAAACCAACCAAATAAAAATTTAATTTTATTAAATTAATTTTACTAAAAAAAATTGTTAAAAAAAATTAAATAAATTATCTGTATAATAAAATCGTCTGTAAATTGCATTCTAAATCACTTTTATTTAAAACATTTTCTTATAAAGTCAAAACCAACCAAATAAAAAATTAATTTTATTAAATTAATTTTACCAAATAAAATCGTTAAAAAAATTAAATAAATTATCTGTATAATAAAATCGTCTGTAAATTGCATTCTAAATCACTTTTATTTAAAACATTTTCTTATAAAGTCAAAACCAACCAAATAAAAAATTGATTTTATTAAATTAATTTTACTAAAAAAAAAAAATCGTTAAAAAAATTTAAATAAATTATCTGTATAATAAAATCGGTTGTAAATTGCATTTTAAATCATTTTTATTTGAAACATTTTCTTATAAAGTCAAAACCAACCAAATAAAAATTTAATTTTATTAAATTAATTTTACTAAAAAAAATTGTTAAAAAAAATTAAATAAATTATCTGTATCATAAAATCGTCTGTAAATTGCATTTTAAATCACTTTTATTTAAAACATTTTCTTATAAAGTCAAATCCAATCAAATAAAAAATTGATTTTATTAAATTAATTTTACTAAAAAAAATCGTTAAAAAAATTTAAATAAATTATCTGTATAATAAAATCGGTTGTAAATTGCATTTTAAATCATTTTTATTTGAAACATTTTCTTATAAAGTCAAAACCAACCAAATAAAAATTTAATTTTATTAAATTAATTTTACTAAAAAAAATTGTTAAAAAAAATTAAATAATTTATCTGTATAATAAAATCGTCTGTAAATTGCATTCTAAATCACTTTTATTTAAAACATTTTCTTATAAAGTCAAAACCAACCAAATAAAAATTTAATTTTATTAAATTAATTTTACTAAATAAAATCGTTAAAAAAAATTAAATAAATTATCTGTATAATAAAATCGTCTGTAAATTGCATTCTAAATCACTTTTATTTAAAACATTTTCTTATAAAGTCAAAACCAACCAAATAAAAAATTGATTTTATTAAATTAATTTTACTAAAAAAAAAATCGTTAAAAAAATTTAAATAAATTATCTGTATAATAAAATCGGTTGTAAATTGCATTTTAAATCATTTTTATTTGAAACATTTTCTTATAAAGTCAAAACCAACCAAATAAAAATTTAATTTTATTAAATTAATTTTACTAAAAAAAATTGTTAAAAAAAATTAAATAAATTATCTGTATAATAAAATCGTCTGTAAATTGCATTCTAAATCACTTTTATTTAAAACATTTTCTTATAAAGTCAAAACCAACCAAATAAAAAATTAATTTTATTAAATTAATTTTACTAAAAAAAATCGTTAAAAAAATTTAAATAAATTATCTGTTTAATAAAATCGGTTGTAAATTGCATTTTAAATCATTTTTATTTGAAACATTTTCTTATAAAGTCAAAACCAACCAAATAAAAATTTAATTTTATTAAATTAATTTTACTAAAAAAAATCGTTAAAAAAAATTAAATAAATTATCTGTATAATAAAATCGTCTGTAAATTGCATTCTAAATCACTTTTATTTAAAACATTTTCTTATAAAGTCAAAACCAACCAAATAAAAAATTGATTTTATTAAATTAATTTTACTAAAAAAAATTGTTAAAAAAATTTCAATAAATTATCTGTATAATAAAATCGGTTGTAAATTGCATTTTAAATCATTTTTATTTGAAACATTTTCTTATAAAGTCAAAACCAACCAAATAAAAATTTAATTTTATTAAATTAATTTTACTAAAAAAAATTGTTAAAAAAAATTAAATAATTTATCTGTATAATAAAATCGTCTGTAAATTGCATTCTAAATCACTTTTATTTAAAACATTTTCTTATAAAGTCAAAACCAACCAAATAAAAATTTAATTTTATTAAATTAATTTTACTAAATAAAATCGTTAAAAAAAATTAAATAAATTATCTGTATAATAAAATCGTCTGTAAATTGCATTCTAAATCACTTTTATTTAAAACATTTTCTTATAAAGTCAAAACCAACCAAATAAAAAATTGATTTTATTAAATTAATTTTACTAAAAAAAAAAATCGTTAAAAAAATTTAAATAAATGATCTGTATAATAAAATCGGTTGTAAATTGCATTTTAAATCATTTTTATTTGAAACATTTTCTTATAAAGTCAAAACCAACCAAATATAAATTTAATTTTATTAAATTAATTTTACTAAAAAAAATTGTAAAAAAAAATTAAATAAATTATCTGTATAATAAAATCGTCTGTAAATTGCATTCTAAATCACTTTTATTTAAAACATTTTCTTATAAAGTCAAAACCAACCAAATAAAAAATTAATTTTATTAAATTAATTTTACTAAAAAAAATCGTTAAAAAAATTTAAATAAATTATCTGTATAATAAAATCGGTTGTAAATTGCATTTTAAATCATTTTTATTTGAAACATTTTTTTATAAAGTCAAAACTAACCAAATAAAAATTTAATTTTATTAAATTAATTTTACTAAAAAAAATCGTTAAAAAAAATTAAATAAATTATCTGTATAATAAAATCGTCTGTAAATTGCATTCTAAATCACTTTTATTTAAAACATTTTCTTATAAAGTCAAAACCAACCAAATAAAAAATTGATTTTATTAAATTAATTTTACTAAAAAAAATTGTTAAAAAAATTTAAATAAATTATCTGTAAAATAAAATCGGTTGTAAATTGCATTTTAAATCATTTTTATTTGAAACATTTTCTTATAAAGTCAAAACCAACCAAATAAAAATTTAATTTTATTAAATTAATTTTACTAAAAAAAATTGTTAAAAAAAATTAAATAATTTATCTGTATAATAAAATCGTCTGTAAATTGCATTCTAAATCACTTTTTATTTAAAACATTTTCTTATAAAGTCAAAACCAACCAAATAAAAATTTAATTTTATTAAATTAATTTTACTAAATAAAATCGTTAAAAAAAATTAAATAAATTATCTGTATAATAAAATCGTCTGTAAATTGCATTCTAAATCACTTTTATTTAAAACATTTTCTTATAAAGTCAAAACCAACCAAATAAAAAATTGATTTTATTAAATTAATTTTACTAAAAAAAAAATCGTTAAAAAAATTTAAATAAATTATCTGTATAATAAAATCGGTTGTAAATTGCATTTTAAATCATTTTTATTTGAAACATTTTCTTATAAAGTCAAAACCGACCAAATAAAAATTTAATTTTATTAAATTAATTTTACAAAAAAAAATTGTTAAAAAAAATTAAATAAATTATCTGTATAATAAAATCGTCTGTAAATTGCATTCTAAATCACTTTTATATAAAACATTTTCTTATAAAGTCAAAACCAACCAAATAAAAAAGTGATTTTATTAAATTAATTTTACTAAAAAAAATCGTTAAAAAAATTTAAATAAATTATCTGTATAATAAAATCGGTTGTAAATTGCATTTTAAATCATTTTTATTTGAAACATTTTCTTATAAAGTCAAAACCAACCAAATAAAAATTTAATTTTATTAAATTAATTTTACTAAAAAAAATTGTTAAAAAAAATTAAATAATTTATCTGTATAATAAAATCGTCTGTAAATTGCATTCTAAATCACTTTTATTTAAAACATTTTCTTATAAAGTCAAAACCAACCAAATAAAAATTTAATTTTATTAAATTAATTTTACTAAATAAAATCGTTAAAAAAAATTAAATAAATTATCTGTATAATAAAATCGTCTGTAAATTGCATTCTAAATCACTTTTATTTCAAACATTTTCTTATAAAGTCAAAACCAACCAAATAAAAAATTGATTTTATTAAATTAATTTTACTAAAAAAAAAATCGTTAAAAAAATTTAAATAAATTATCTGTATAATAAAATCGGTTGTAAATTGCATTTTAAATCATTTTTATTTGAAACATTTTCTTATAAAGTCAAAACCAACCAAATAAAAATTTAATTTTATTAAATTAATTTTACTAAAAAAAATTGTTAAAAAAAATTAAATAAATTATCTGTATAATAAAATCGTCTGTAAATTGCATTCTAAATCACTTTTATTTAAAACATTTTCTTATAAAGTCAAAACCAACCAAATAAAAAATTGATTTTATTAAATTAATTTTACTATAAAAATCGTTAAAAAAATTTAAATAAATTATCTGTATAATAAAATCGGTTGTAAATTGCATTTTAAATCATTTTTATTTGAAACATTTTCTTATAAAGTCAAAACCAACCAAATAAAAAATTGATTTTATTAAATTAAATTTACTAAAAAAAATTGTTAAAAAAATTTAAATAAATTATCTGTATAATAAAATCAGTTGTAAATTGCATTTTAGATCATTTTTATTTAAAACATTTTCTTATAAAGTCAAAAGCAACCAAATAAAAATTTAATTTTATTAAATTAATTTTACTAAAAAAAATCGTTAAAAAAATTTAAATAAATTATCTGTATAATAAAATCGGTTGTAAATTGCATTTTAAATCATTTTTATTTGAAACATTTTCTTATAAAGTCAAAACCAACCAAATAAAAATTTTATTTTATTAAATTAATTTTACTAAAAAAAATTGTTAAAAAAAATTAAATGAATTATCTATCTGTATAATAAAATCGTCTGTAAATTGCATTCTAAATCACTTTTATTTTAAACATTTTCTTATAAAGTCAAAACCAACCAAATAAAAAATTGATTTTATTAAATTAATTTTACTAAAAAAAATTGTTAAAAAAATTTAAATAAATTATCTGTATTATAAAATCAGTTGTAAATTGCATTTTAAATCATTTTTATTTGAAACATTTTCTTATAAAGTCAAAACCAACCAAATAAAAATTTAATTTTATTAAATTAATTTTACTAAAAAAAATCGTTAAAAAAAATTAAATAAATTATCTGTATAATAAAATTGTCTGTAAATTGCATTCTAAATCACTTTTATTTAAAACATTTTCTTATAAAGTCAAAACCAACCAAATAAAAAATTGATTTTATTAAATTAATTTTACTAAAAAAAATCGTTAAAAAAATTTAAATAAATTATCTGTATAATAAAATCGGTTGTAAATTGCATTTTAAATCATTTTTATTTAAAACATTTTCTTATAAAGTCAAAACCAACCAAATAAAAATTTAATTTTATTAAATTAATTTTACTAAAAAAAATTGTTAAAAAAAATTAAATAAATTATCTGTATAATAAAATCGTCTGTAAATTGCATTCTAAATCACTTTTATTTAAAACATTTTCTTATAAAGTCAAAACCAACCAAATAAAAAATTGATTTTATTAAATTAATTTTACTAAAAAAATCGTTAAAAAAATTTAAATAAATTATCTGTATAATAAAATCGGTTGTAAATTGCATTTTAGATCATTTTTATTTGAAACATTTTCTTATAAAGTCAAAACCAACCAAATAAAAATTTAATTTTATTAAATTAATTTTACTAAAAAAAATTGTTAAAAAAAATTAAATAAATTATCTGTATAATAAAATCGTCTGTAAATTGCATTCTAAATCACTTTTATTTAAAACATTTTCTTATAAAGTCAAAACCAACCAAATAAAAAATTGATTTTATTAAATTAATTTTACTAAAAGAAATCGTTAAAAAAATTGAAATAAATTATCTGTATAATAAAATCGGTTGTAAATTCTATTTTAAATCATTTTTATTTGAAACATTTTCTTATAAAGTCAAAACCAACCAAATAAAAATTTAATTTTATTAAATTAATTTTACTAAAAAAAATTGTTAAAAAAAATTAAATAAATTATCTGTATAATAAAATCGTCTGTAAATTGCATTCTAAATCACTTTTATTTAAAACATTTTCTTATAAAGTCAAAACCAAACAAATAAAAAATTGATTTTATTAAATTAATTTTACTAAAAAAAAATCGTTAAAAAAATTTAAATAAATTATCTGTATATCAAAATCGGTTGTAAATTACATTTTAAATCATTTTTATTTGAAACATTTTCTTATAAAGTCAAAATCAACCAAATAAAAATTTAATTTTATTAAATTAATTTTACTAAAAAAAATTGTTAAAAAAAATTAAATAAATTATCTGTATAATAAAATCGTCTGTAAATTGCATTCTAAATCACTTTTATTTAAAACATTTTCTTATAAAGTCAAAACCAACCAAATAAAAAATTGATTTTATTAAATTAATTTTACTAAAAAAAAATCGTTAAAAAAATTTAAATAAATTATCTGTATAATAAAATCGGTTGTAAATTGCATTTTAAATCATTTTTATTTGAAACATTTTCTTATAAAGTCAAAACCAACCAAATAAAAATTTAATTTTATTAAATTAATTTTACTAAGAAAAATTGTTAAAAAAAATTAAATAAATTATCTGTATAATAAAATCGTCTGTAAATTGCATTCTAAATCACTTTTATTTAAAACATTTTCTTATAAAGTCAAAACCAACCAAATAAAAAATTGATTTTATTAAATTAATTTTACTAAAAAAAATCGTTAAAAAAATTTAAATAAATTATCTGTATAATAAAATCGGTTGTAAATTGCATTTTAAATCATTTTTATTTGAAACATTTTCTTATAAAGTCAAAACCAACCAAATAAAAATTTAATTTTACTAAAAAAAATCGTAAAAAAAATTAAATAAATTATCTGTTTAATAAAATCGTCTGTAAATTGCATTCTTAATCACTTTTATTTAAAACATTTTCTTATAAAGTCAAAACCAACCAAATAAAAAATTGATTTTATTAAATTAATTTTATTATACAGATAATAATAAAATCGTCTGTAAAATGCATTCTAAATCACTTTTATTTAAAACATTTTCTTATAAAGTCAAAACCAACCAAATAAAAAATTGATTTTATTAAATTAATTTTACTAAAAAAAATCGTTAAAAAAAATTAAATAAATTATCTGTATAATAAAATCGTCTGTAAATTGCATTCTAAATCACTTTTATTTAAAACATTTTCTTATAAAGTCAAAACCAACCAAATAAAAAATTGATTTTATTAAATTAATTTTACTAAAAAAAATCGTTAAAAAAATTTAAATAAATTATCTGTATAATAAAATCGGTTGTAAATTGCATTTTAAATCATTTTTATTTGAAACATTTTCTTATAAAGTCAAAACCAACCAAATAAAAATTTAATTTTATTAAATTAATTTTACTAAAAAAAATTGTTAAAAAAAATTAAATAATTTATCTGTATAATAAAATCGTCTGTAAATTGCATTCCAAATCACTTTTATTTAAAACATTTTCTTATAAAGTCAAAACCAACCAAATAAAAATTTAATTTTATTAAATTAATTTTACTAAATAAAATCGTTAAAAAAAATTAAATAAATTATCTGTATAATAAAATTGTCTGTAAATTGCATTCTAAATCACTTTTATTTAAAACATTTTCTTATAAAGTCAAAACCAACCAAATAAAAAATTGATTTTATTAAATTAATTTTACTAAAAAAAAAATCGTTAAAAAAATTTAAATAAATTACCTGTATAATAAAATCGGTTGTAAATTGCATTTTAAATCATTTTTATTTGAAACATTTTCTTATAAAGTCAAAACCAACCAAATAAAAATTTAATTTTATTAAATTAATTTTACTAAAAAAAATTGTTAAAAAAAATTAAATAAATTATCTGTATAATAAAATCGTCTGTAAATTGCATTCTAAATCACTTTTATTTAAAACATTTTCTTATAAAGTCAAAACCAACCAAATAAAAAATTGATTTTATTAAATTAATTTTACTATAAAAATCGTTAAAAAAATTTAAATAAATTATCTGTATAATAAAATCGGTTGTAAATTGCATTTTAAATCATTTTTATTTGAAACATTTTCTTATAAAGTCAAAACCAACCAAATAAAAAATTGATTTTATTAAATTAAATTTACTAAAAAAAATTGTTAAAAAAATTTAAATAAATTATCTGTATAATAAAATCAGTTGTAAATTGCATTTTAGATCATTTTTATTTAAAACATTTTCTTATAAAGTCAAAAGCAACCAAATAAAAATTTAATTTTATTAAATTAATTTTACTAAAAAAAATCGTTAAAAAAATTTAAATAAATTATCTGTATAATAAAATCGGTTGTAAATTGCATTTTAAATCATTTTTATTTGAAACATTTTCTTATAAAGTCAAAACCAACCAAATAAAAATTTAATTTTATTAAATTAATTTTACTAAAAAAAATCGTTAAAAAAAATTAAATAAATTATCTGTTTAATAAAATCGTCTGTAAATTGCATTCTAAATCACTTTTATTTAAAACATTTTCTTATAAAGTCAAAACCAACCAAATAAAATATTGATTTTATTAAATTAATTTTACAAAAAAAAATCGTTAAAAAAATTTAAATAAATTATCTGTATAATAAAATCGGTTGTAAATTGCATTTTAAATCATTTTTATTTGAAACATTTTCTTATAAAGTCAAAACCAACCAAATAAAAATTTAATTTTATTAAATTAATTTTACTAAAAAAAATTGTTAAAAAAAATTAAATAAATTATCTGTATAATAAAATCGTCTGTAAATTGCATTCTAAATCACTTTTATTTAAAACATTTTCTTATAAAGTCAAAACCAACCAAATAAAAAATTGATTTTATTAAATTAATTTTTCTAAAAAAAATCGTTAAAAAAATTGAAATAAATTATCTGTATAATAAAATCGGTTGTAAATTCTATTTTAAATCATTTTTATTTGAAACATTTTCTTATAAAGTCAAAACCAACCAAATAAAAATTTAATTTTATTAAATTAATTTTACTAAAAAAATTGTTAAAAAAAATTAAATAAATTATCTGTATAATAAAATCGTCTGTAAATTGCATTCTAAATCACTTTTATTTAAAACATTTTCTTATAAAGTCAAAACCAACCAAATAAAAAATTGATTTTATTAAATTAATTTTACTAAAAAAAATCGTTAAAAAAATTTAAATAAATTATCTGTATAATAAAATCGGTTGTAAATTACATTTTAAATCATTTTTATTTGAAACATTTTCTTATAAAGTCAAAATCAACCAAATAAAAATTTAATTTTATTAAATTAATTTTATTAAAAAAAATTGTTAAAAAAAATTAAATAAATTATCTGTATAATAAAATCGTCTGTAAATTGCATTCTTAATCACTTTTATTTAAAACATTTTCTTATAAAGTCAAAACCAACCAAATAAAAAATTGATTTTATTAAATTAATTTTATTATACAGATAATAATAAAATCGTCTGTAAAATGCATTCTAAATCACTTTTATTTAAAACATTTTCTTATAAAGTCAAAACCAACCAAATAAAAAATTGATTTTATTAAATTAATTTTACTAAAAAAAATTGTTAAAAAAATTTAAATAAATTATCTGTATAATAAAATCGGTTGTAAATTGCATTTTAAATCATTTTTATTTAAAACATTTTCTTATAAAGTCAAAACCAACCAAATAAAAATTTAATTTTATTAAATTAATTTTACTAAAAAAAATCGTTAAAAAAAATTAAATAAATTATCTGTTTAATAAAATCGTCTGTAAATTGCATTCTTAATCACTTTTATTTAAAACATTTTCTTATAAAGTCAAAACCAACCAAATAAAATATTGATTTTATTAAATTAATTTTACTAAAAAAAATCGTTAAAAAAATTTAAATAAATTATCTGTATAATAAAATCGGTTGTAAATTGCATTTTAAATCATTTTTATTTAAAACATTTTCTTATAAAGTCAAAACCAACCAAATAAAATTTTAATTTTATTAAATTAATTTTACTAAAAAAAATTGTTAAAAAAAATTAAATAAATTATCTGTATAATAAAATCGTCTGTAAATTGCATTCTAAATCACTTTTATTTAAAACATTTTCTTATAAAGTCAAAACCAACCAAATAAAAAATTGATTTTATTAAATTAATTTTACTAAAAAAAAAAATCGTTAAAAAAATTTAAATAAATGATCTGTATAATAAAATCGGTTGTAAATTGCATTTTAAATCATTTTTATTTGAAACATTTTCTTATAAAGTCAAAACCAACCAAATATAAATTTAATTTTATTAAATTAATTTTACTAAAAAAAATTGTAAAAAAAAATTAAATAAATTATCTGTATAATAAAATCGTCTGTAAATTGCATTCTAAATCACTTTTATTTAAAACATTTTCTTATAAAGTCAAAACCAACCAAATAAAAAATTAATTTTATTAAATTAATTTTACTAAAAAAAATCGTTAAAAAAATTTAAATAAATTATCTGTATAATAAAATCGGTTGTAAATTGCATTTTAAATCATTTTTATTTGAAACATTTTTTTATAAAGTCAAAACTAACCAAATAAAAATTTAATTTTATTAAATTAATTTTACTAAAAAAAATCGTTAAAAAAAATTAAATAAATTATCTGTATAATAAAATCGTCTGTAAATTGCATTCTAAATCACTTTTATTTAAAACATTTTCTTATAAAGTCAAAACCAACCAAATAAAAAATTGATTTTATTAAATTAATTTTACTAAAAAAAATTGTTAAAAAAATTTAAATAAATTATCTGTAAAATAAAATCGGTTGTAAATTGCATTTTAAATCATTTTTATTTGAAACATTTTCTTATAAAGTCAAAACCAACCAAATAAAAATTTAATTTTATTAAATTAATTTTACTAAAAAAAATTGTTAAAAAAAATTAAATAATTTATCTGTATAATAAAATCGTCTGTAAATTGCATTCTAAATCACTTTTTATTTAAAACATTTTCTTATAAAGTCAAAACCAACCAAATAAAAATTTAATTTTATTAAATTAATTTTACTAAATAAAATCGTTAAAAAAAATTAAATAAATTATCTGTATAATAAAATCGTCTGTAAATTGCATTCTAAATCACTTTTATTTAAAACATTTTCTTATAAAGTCAAAACCAACCAAATAAAAAATTGATTTTATTAAATTAATTTTACTAAAAAAAAAATCGTTAAAAAAATTTAAATAAATTATCTGTATAATAAAATCGGTTGTAAATTGCATTTTAAATCATTTTTATTTGAAACATTTTCTTATAAAGTCAAAACCGACCAAATAAAAATTTAATTTTATTAAATTAATTTTACAAAAAAAAATTGTTAAAAAAAATTAAATAAATTATCTGTATAATAAAATCGTCTGTAAATTGCATTCTAAATCACTTTTATATAAAACATTTTCTTATAAAGTCAAAACCAACCAAATAAAAAAGTGATTTTATTAAATTAATTTTACTAAAAAAAATTGTTAAAAAAAATTAAATAAATTATCTGTATAATAAAATCGTCTGTAAATTGCATTCTAAATCACTTTTATTTAAAACATTTTCTTATAAAGTCAAAACCAACCAAATAAAAAATTGATTTTATTAAATTAATTTTACTATAAAAATCGTTAAAAAAATTTAAATAAATTATCTGTATAATAAAATCGGTTGTAAATTGCATTTTAAATCATTTTTATTTGAAACATTTTCTTATAAAGTCAAAACCAACCAAATAAAAAATTGATTTTATTAAATTAAATTTACTAAAAAAAATTGTTAAAAAAATTTAAATAAATTATCTGTATAATAAAATCAGTTGTAAATTGCATTTTAGATCATTTTTATTTAAAACATTTTCTTATAAAGTCAAAAGCAACCAAATAAAAATTTAATTTTATTAAATTAATTTTACTAAAAAAAATCGTTAAAAAAATTTAAATAAATTATCTGTATAATAAAATCGGTTGTAAATTGCATTTTAAATCATTTTTATTTGAAACATTTTCTTATAAAGTCAAAACCAACCAAATAAAAATTTTATTTTATTAAATTAATTTTACTAAAAAAAATTGTTAAAAAAAATTAAATGAATTATCTATCTGTATAATAAAATCGTCTGTAAATTGCATTCTAAATCACTTTTATTTTAAACATTTTCTTATAAAGTCAAAACCAACCAAATAAAAAATTGATTTTATTAAATTAATTTTACTAAAAAAAATTGTTAAAAAAATTTAAATAAATTATCTGTATTATAAAATCAGTTGTAAATTGCATTTTAAATCATTTTTATTTGAAACATTTTCTTATAAAGTCAAAACCAACCAAATAAAAATTTAATTTTATTAAATTAATTTTACTAAAAAAAATCGTTAAAAAAATTAAATAAATTATCTGTATAATAAAATTGTCTGTAAATTGCATTCTAAATCACTTTTATTTAAAACATTTTCTTATAAAGTTAAAACCAACCAAATAAAAAATTGATTTTATTAAATTAATTTTACTAAAAAAAATCGTTAAAAAAATTTAAATAAATTATCTGTATAATAAAATCGGTTGTAAATTGCATTTTAAATCATTTTTATTTGAAACATTTTCTTATAAAGTCAAAACCAACCAAATAAAAATTTAATTTTATTAAATTAATTTTACTAAAAAAAATTGTTAAAAAAAATTAAATAAATTATCTGTATAATAAAATCGTCTGTAAATTGCATTCTAAATCACTTTTATTTAAAACATTTTCTTATAAAGTCAAAACCAACCAAATAAAAAATTGATTTTATTAAATTAATTTTTCTAAAAAAAATCGTTAAAAAAATTGAAATAAATTATCTGTATAATAAAATCGGTTGTAAATTGCATTTTAAATCATTTTTATTTGAAACATTTTCTTATAAAGTCAAAACCGACCAAATAAAAATTTAATTTTATTAAATTAATTTTACAAAAAAAAATTGTTAAAAAAAATTAAATAAATTATCTGTATAATAAAATCGTCTGTAAATTGCATTCTAAATCACTTTTATATAAAACATTTTCTTATAAAGTCAAAACCAACCAAATAAAAAAGTGATTTTATTAAATTAATTTTACTAAAAAAAATCGTTAAAAAAATTTAAATAAATTATCTGTATAATAAAATCGGTTGTAAATTGCATTTTAAATCATTTTTATTTGAAACATTTTCTTATAAAGTCAAAACCAACCAAATAAAAATTTAATTTTATTAAATTAATTTTACTAAAAAAAATTGTTAAAAAAAATTAAATAATTTATCTGTATAATAAAATCGTCTGTAAATTGCATTCTAAATCACTTTTATTTAAAACATTTTCTTATAAAGTCAAAACCAACCAAATAAAAATTTAATTTTATTAAATTAATTTTACTAAATAAAATCGTTAAAAAAAATTAAATAAATTATCTGTATAATAAAATCGTCTGTAAATTGCATTCTAAATCACTTTTATTTCAAACATTTTCTTATAAAGTCAAAACCAACCAAATAAAAAATTGATTTTATTAAATTAATTTTACTAAAAAAAAAATCGTTAAAAAAATTTAAATAAATTATCTGTATAATAAAATCGGTTGTAAATTGCATTTTAAATCATTTTTATTTGAAACATTTTCTTATAAAGTCAAAACCAACCAAATAAAAATTTAATTTTATTAAATTAATTTTACTAAAAAAAATTGTTAAAAAAAATTAAATAAATTATCTGTATAATAAAATCGTCTGTAAATTGCATTCTAAATCACTTTTATTTAAAACATTTTCTTATAAAGTCAAAACCAACCAAATAAAAAATTGATTTTATTAAATTAATTTTACTATAAAAATCGTTAAAAAAATTTAAATAAATTATCTGTATAATAAAATCGGTTGTAAATTGCATTTTAAATCATTTTTATTTGAAACATTTTCTTATAAAGTCAAAACCAACCAAATAAAAAATTGATTTTATTAAATTAAATTTACTAAAAAAAATTGTTAAAAAAATTTAAATAAATTATCTGTATAATAAAATCAGTTGTAAATTGCATTTTAGATCATTTTTATTTAAAACATTTTCTTATAAAGTCAAAAGCAACCAAATAAAAATTTAATTTTATTAAATTAATTTTACTAAAAAAAATCGTTAAAAAAATTTAAATAAATTATCTGTATAATAAAATCGGTTGTAAATTGCATTTTAAATCATTTTTATTTGAAACATTTTCTTATAAAGTCAAAACCAACCAAATAAAAATTTTATTTTATTAAATTAATTTTACTAAAAAAAATTGTTAAAAAAAATTAAATGAATTATCTATCTGTATAATAAAATCGTCTGTAAATTGCATTCTAAATCACTTTTATTTTAAACATTTTCTTATAAAGTCAAAACCAACCAAATAAAAAATTGATTTTATTAAATTAATTTTACTAAAAAAAATTGTTAAAAAAATTTAAATAAATTATCTGTATTATAAAATCAGTTGTAAATTGCATTTTAAATCATTTTTATTTGAAACATTTTCTTATAAAGTCAAAACCAACCAAATAAAAATTTAATTTTATTAAATTAATTTTACTAAAAAAAATCGTTAAAAAAATTAAATAAATTATCTGTATAATAAAATTGTCTGTAAATTGCATTCTAAATCACTTTTATTTAAAACATTTTCTTATAAAGTTAAAACCAACCAAATAAAAAATTGATTTTATTAAATTAATTTTACTAAAAAAAATCGTTAAAAAAATTTAAATAAATTATCTGTATAATAAAATCGGTTGTAAATTGCATTTTAAATCATTTTTATTTGAAACATTTTCTTATAAAGTCAAAACCAACCAAATAAAAATTTAATTTTATTAAATTAATTTTACTAAAAAAAATTGTTAAAAAAAATTAAATAAATTATCTGTATAATAAAATCGTCTGTAAATTGCATTCTAAATCACTTTTATTTAAAACATTTTCTTATAAAGTCAAAACCAACCAAATAAAAAATTGATTTTATTAAATTAATTTTTCTAAAAAAAATCGTTAAAAAAATTGAAATAAATTATCTGTATAATAAAATCGGTTGTAAATTCTATTTTAAATCATTTTTATTTGAAACATTTTCTTATAAAGTCAAAACCAACCAAATAAAAATTTAATTTTATTAAATTAATTTTACTAAAAAAAATTGTTAAAAAAAATTAAATAAATTATCTGTATAATAAAATCGTCTGTAAATTGCATTCTAAATCACTTTTATTTAAAACATTTTCTTATAAAGTCAAAACCAACCAAATAAAAAATTGATTTTATTAAATTAATTTTACTAAAAAAAATCGTTAAAAAAATTTAAATAAATTATCTGTATAATAAAATCGGTTGTAAATTACATTTTAAATCATTTTTATTTGAAACATTTTCTTATAAAGTCAAAATCAACCAAATAAAAATTTAATTTTATTAAATTAATTTTATTAAAAAAAATTGTTAAAAAAAATTAAATAAATTATCTGTATAATAAAATCGTCTGTAAATTGCATTCTTAATCACTTTTATTTAAAACATTTTCTTATAAAGTCAAAACCAACCAAATAAAAAATTGATTTTATTAAATTAATTTTATTATACAGATAATAATAAAATCGTCTGTAAAATGCATTCTAAATCACTTTTATTTAAAACATTTTCTTATAAAGTCAAAACCAACCAAATAAAAAATTGATTTTATTAAATTAATTTTACTAAAAAAAATTGTTAAAAAAATTTAAATAAATTATCTGTATAATAAAATCGGTTGTAAATTGCATTTTAAATCATTTTTATTTAAAACATTTTCTTATAAAGTCAAAACCAACCAAATAAAAATTTAATTTTATTAAATTAATTTTACTAAAAAAAATCGTTAAAAAAAATTAAATAAATTATCTGTTTAATAAAATCGTCTGTAAATTGCATTCTTAATCACTTTTATTTAAAACATTTTCTTATAAAGTCAAAACCAACCAAATAAAATATTGATTTTATTAAATTAATTTTACTAAAAAAAATCGTTAAAAAAATTTAAATAAATTATCTGTATAATAAAATCGGTTGTAAATTGCATTTTAAATCATTTTTATTTAAAACATTTTCTTATAAAGTCAAAACCAACCAAATAAAATTTTAATTTTATTAAATTAATTTTACTAAAAAAAAATTGTTAAAAAAAATTAAATAAATTATCTGTATAATAAAATCGTCTGTAAATTGCATTCTAAATCACTTTTATTTAAAACATTTTCTTATAAAGTCAAAACCAACCAAATAAAAAATTGATTTTATTAAATTAATTTTACTAAAAAAAATCGTTAAAAAAATTGAAATAAATTATCTGTATAATAAAATCGGTTGTAAATTCTATTTTAAATCATTTTTATTTGAAACATTTTCTTATAAAGTCAAAACCAACCAAATAAAAATTTAATTTTATTAAATTAATTTTACTAAAAAAAATCGTTAAAAAAATTTAAATAAATTATCTGTATAATAAAATCGTCTGTAAATTGCATTCTAAATCACTTTTATTTAAAACATTTTCTTATAAAGTCAAAACCAACCAAATAAAAAATTGATTTTATTAAATTAATTTTTCTAAAAAAAATCGTTAAAAAAATTGAAATAAATTATCTGTATAATAAAATCGGTTGTAAATTCTATTTTAAATCATTTTTATTTAAAACATTTTCTTATAAAGTCAAAACCAACCAAATAAAAATTTAATTTTATTAAATTAATTTTACTAAAAAAAATTGTTAAAAAAAATTAAATAAATTATCTGTATAATAAAATCGTCTGTAAATTGCATTCTAAATCACTTTTATTTAAAACATTTTCTTATAGAGTCAAAACCAACCAAATAAAAAATTGATTTTATTAAATTAATTTTACTAAAAAAAATCGTTAAAAAAATTTAAATAAATTATCTGTATAATAAAATCGGTTGTAAATTACATTTTAAATCATTTTTATTTGAAACATTTTCTTATAAAGTCAAAATCAACCAAATAAAAATTTAATTTTATTAAATTAATTTTATTAAAAAAAATTGTTAAAAAAAATTAAATAAATTATCTGTATAATAAAATCGTCTGTAAATTGCATTCTTAATCACTTTTATTTAAAACATTTTCTTATAAAGTCAAAACCAACCAAATAAAAAATTGTTTTTATTAAATTAATTTTATTATACAGATAATAATAAAATCGTCTGTAAAATGCATTCTAAATCACTTTTATTTAAAACATTTTCTTATAAAGTCAAAACCAACCAAATAAAAAATTGATTTTATTAAATTAATTTTACTAAAAAAAATTGTTAAAAAAATTTAAATAAATTATCTGTATAATAAAATCGGTTGTAAATTGCATTTTAAATCATTTTTATTTAAAACATTTTCTTATAAAGTCAAAACCAACCAAATAAAAATTTAATTTTATTAAATTAATTTTACTAAAAAAAATCGTTAAAAAAAATTAAATAAATTATCTGTTTAATAAAATCGTCTGTAAATTGCATTCTTAATCACTTTTATTTAAAACATTTTCTTATAAAGTCAAAACCAACCAAATAAAATATTGATTTTATTAAATTAATTTTACTAAAAAAAATCGTTAAAAAAATTTAAATAAATTATCTGTATAATAAAATCGGTTGTAAATTGCATTTTAAATCATTTTTATTTAAAACATTTTCTTATAAAGTCAAAACCAACCAAATAAAATTTTAATTTTATTAAATTAATTTTACTAAAAAAAATTGTTAAAAAAAATTAAATAAATTATCTGTATAATAAAATCGTCTGTAAATTGCATTCTAAATCACTTTTATTTAAAACATTTTCTTATAAAGTCAAAACCAACCAAATAAAAAATTGATTTTATTAAATTAATTTTACTAAAAAAAATCGTTAAAAAAATTGAAATAAATTATCTGTATAATAAAATCGGTTGTAAATTCTATTTTAAATCATTTTTATTTGAAACATTTTCTTATAAAGTCAAAACCAACCAAATAAAAATTTAATTTTATTAAATTAATTTTACTAAAAAAAATTGTTAAAAAAAATTAAATAAATTATCTGTATAATAAAATCGTCTGTAAATTGCATTCTAAATCACTTTTATTTAAAACATTTTCTTATAAAGTCAAAACCAACCAAATAAAAAATTGATTTTATAAAATTAATTTTACTAAAAAAAATCGTTAAAAAAATTTAAATAAATTATCTGTATAATAAAATCGGTTGTAAATTACATTTTAAATCATTTTTATTTGAAACATTTTCTTATAAAGTCAAAATCAACCAAATAAAAATTTAATTTTATTAAATTAATTTTACTAAAAAAAATTGTTAAAAAAAATTAAATAAATTATCTGTATAATAAAATCGTCTGTAAATTGCATTCTAAATCACTTTTATTTAAAACATTTTCTTATAAAGTCAAAACCAACCAAATAAAAAATTGATTTTATTAAATTAATTTTACTAAAAAAAATCGTTAAAAAAATTTAAATAAATTATCTGTATAATAAAATCGGTTGTAAATTGCATTTTAGATCATTTTTATTTGAAACATTTTCTTATAAAGTCAAAACCAACCAAATAAAAATTTAATTTTATTAAATTAATTTTACTAAAAAAAATTGTTAAAAAAAATTAAATAAATTATCTGTATAATAAAATCGTCTGTAAATTGCATTCTAAATCACTTTTATTTAAAACATTTTCTTATAAAGTCAAAACCAACCAAATAAAAAATTGATTTTATTAAATTAATTTTACTAAAAAAAATCGTTAAAAAAATTTAAATAAATTATCTGTATAATAAAATCGGTTGTAAATTGCATTTTAAATCATTTTTATTTGAAACATTTTCTTATAAAGTCAAAACCAACCAAATAAAAATTTAATTTTATTAAATTAATTTTACTAAAAAAAATCGTTAAAAAAAATTAAATAAATTATCTGTATAATAAAATCGTCTGTAAATTGCATTCTAAATCACTTTTATTTGAAACATTTTCTTATAAAGTCAAAACCAACCAAATAAAAAATTGATTTTATTAAATTAATTTTACTAAAAAAATCGTTAAAAAATTTAAATAAATTATCTGTATAATAAAATCGGTTGTAAATTGCATTTTAAATCATTTTTATTTGAAACATTTTCTTATAAAGTCAAAACCAACCAAATAAAAATTTAATTTTATTAAATTAATTTTACTAAAAAAAATTGTTAAAAAGAATTAAATAAACTATCTGTATAATAAAATCGTCTGTAAATTGCATTCTAAATCACTTTTATTTAAAACATTTTCTTATAAAGTCAAAACCAACCAAATAAAAAATTGATTTTATTAAATTAATTAATTAATTAAATTGCATTTTAAATAATTTTTATTTGAAACATTTTCTTATAAAGTCAAAACCAACCAAATAAAAATTTAATTTTATTAAATTAATTTTACTAAAAAAAATCGTTAAAAAAAATTAAATAAATTATCTGTATAATAAAATCGTCTGGAAATTGCATTCTAAATCACTTTTATTTAAAACGTTTTCTTATAAAGTCAAAACCAACCAAATAAAAAATTGATTTTATTAAATTAATTTTACTAAAAAAAATCGTTAAAAAAATTTAAATAAATTATCTGTATAACAAAATCGGTTGTAAATTGCATTTTAGATCATTTTTATTTGAAACTTTTTCTTATAAAGTCAAAACCAACCAAATAAAAATTTAATTTTTTTAAATTAATTTTACTAGAAAAAATTGTTAAAAAAAATTAAATAAATTATCTGTATAATAAAATCGTCTGTAAATTGCATTCTAAATCACTTTTATTTAAAACATTTTCTTATAAAGTCAAAACCAACCAAATAAAAAATTGATTTTATTAAATTAATTTTACTAAAAAAAATCGTTAAAAAAATTTAAATAAATTATCTGTATAATAAAATCGGTTGTAAATTGCATTTTAAATAATTTTTATTTGAAACATTTTCTTATAAAGTCAAAACCAACCAAATAAAAATTTAATTTTATTAAATTAATTTTACTAAAAAAAATTGTTAAAAAAAATAAATAAATTATCTGTATAATAAAATCGTCTGTAAATTGCATTCTAAATCACTTTTATTTAAAACGTTTTCTTATAAAGTCAAAACCAACCAAATAAAAAATTGATTTTATTAAATTAATTTTACTAAAAAAAATCGTTAAAAAAATTTAAATAAATTATCTGTATAATAAAATCGGTTGTAAATTGCATTTTAAATCATTTTTATTTGAAACATTTTCTTATAAAGTCAAAACCAACCAAATAAAAATTTAATTTTATTAAATTAATTTTACTAAAAAAAAAACGTTAAAAAAAATTAAATAAATTATCTGTATAATAAAATTGTCTGTAAATTGCATTCTAAATCACTTTTATTTAAAACATTTTCTTATAAAGTCAAAACCAACCAAATAAAAAATTGATTTTATTAAATTAATTTTACTAAAAAAAATCGTTAAAAAAATTTAAATGAATTATCTGTATAAAAAAATCGGTTGTAAATTGCATTTTAAATCATTTTTATTTGAAACATTTTCTTATAAAGTCAAAACCAACCAAATAAAAATTTAATTTTATTAAATTAATTTTACTAAAAAAAATTGTTAAAAAAAATTAAATAAATTATCTGTATAATAAAATCGTCTGTAAATTGCATTCTAAATCACTTTTATTTAAAACATTTTCTTATAAAGTCAAAACCAACCAAATAAAAAATTGATTTTATTAAATTAATTTTACTAAAAAAAATCGTTAAAAAAATTTAAATAAATTATCTGTATAATAAAATCGGTTGTAAATTGCATTTTAGATCATTTTTATTTGAAACATTTTCTTATAAAGTCAAAACCAGCCAAATAAAAATTTAATTTTATTAAATTAATTTTACTAAAAAAAATCGTTAAAAAAAATTAAATAAATTATCTGTATAATAAAATCGTCTGTAAATTGCATTCTAAATCACTTTTATTTAAAACATTTTCTTATAAAGTCAAAACCAACCAAATAAAATATTGATTTTATTAAATTAATTTTACTAAAAAAAATCGTTAAAAAAATTTAAATAAATTATCTGTATAATAAAATCGGTTGTAAATTGCATTTTAAATCATTTTTATTTGAAACATTTTCTTATAAAGTCAAAACCAACCAAATAAAAATTTAATTTCATTAAATTAATTTTACTAAAAAAAATCGTTAAAAAAAATTAAATAAATTATCTGTATAATAAAATCGTCTGTAAATTGCATTCTAAATCACTTTTATTTAAAACATTTTCTTATAAAGTCAAAACCAACCAAATAAAAAATTGATTTTATTAAATTAATTTTACTAAAAAAAATCGTTAAAAAAATTTAAATAAACTATCTGTAAAATAAAATCGGTTGTAAATTGCAGTTTAAATCATTTTTATTTGAAACATTTTCTTATAAAGTCAATCCCAACCAAATAAAAATTTAATTTTATTAAATTAATTTTACTAAAAAAAATTGTTAAAAAAAATTAAATAAACTATCTGTATAATAAAATCGTCTGTAAATTGCATTCTAAATCACTTTTATTTAAAACATTTTCTTATAAAGTCAAAACCAACCAAATAAAAAATTGATTTTATTAAATTAATTTTACTAAAAAAAATCGTTAAAAAAATTTAAATAAATTATCTGTATAATAAAATCGGTTGTAAATTGCATTTTAAATCATTTTTATTTGAAACATTTTCTTATAAAGTCAAAACCAACCAAATAAAAATTTAATTTTTTTAAATTAATTTTACTAAAAAAATCGTTAAAGAAAAATTAAATAAATTATCTGTAAAATAAAATCGTCTGTAAATTGCATTCTAAATCACTTTTATTTAAAACATTTTCTTATAAAGTCAAAACCAACCAAATAAAAAATTGATTTTATTAAATTAATTTTACTAAAAAAAATCGTTAAAAAAATTTAAATAAATTATCTGTATAACAAAATCGGTTGTAAATTGCATTTTAGATCATTTTTATTTGAAACATTTTCTTATAAAGTCAAAACCAACCAAATAAAAATTTAATTTTTTTAAATTAATTTTACTAGAAAAAATTGTTAAAAAAAATTAAATAAATTATCTGTATAATAAAATCGTCTGTAAATTGCATTCTAAATCACTTTTATTTAAAACATTTTCTTATAAAGTCAAAACCAACCAAATAAAAAATTTATTTTATTAAATTAATTTTACTAAAAAAAATCGTTAAAAAAATTTAAATAAATTATCTGTGTAATAAAATCGGTTGTAAAATGCATTTTAAATCATTTTTATTTGAAACATTTTCTTATAAAGTCAAAACCAACCAAATAAAACTTTAATTTTATTAAATTAATTTTACTAAAAAAAATCGTTAAAAAAAATTAAATAAATTATCTGTATAATAAAATCGTCTGTAAATTGCATTCTAAATCACTTTTATTTAAAACATTTTCTTATAAAGTCAAAACCAACCAAATAAAAAATTAATTTTATTAAATTAATTTTACTAAAAAAAATCGTTAAAAAATTTTAAATAAATTATCTGTATAATAATATCGGTTGTAAATTGCATTTTAAATCATTTTTATTTGAAACATTTTCTTATAAAGTCAAAACCAACCAAATAAAAATTTAATTTTATTAAATTAATTTTACTAAAAAAAAATGTTAAAAAAAATAAATAAATTATCTGTATAATAAAATCGTCTGTAAATTGCATTCTAAATCACTTTTATTTAAAACGTTTTCTTATAAAGTCAAAACCAACCAAATAAAAAATTGATTTTATTAAATTAATTTTACTAAAAAAAATCGTTAAAAAAATTTAAATAAATTATCTGTATAATAAAATCGGTTGTAAATTGCATTTTAAATCATTTTTATTTGAAACATTTTCTTATAAAGTCAAAACCAACCAAATAAAAATTTAATTTTATTAAATTAATTTTACTAAAAAAAATCGTTAAAAAAAATTAAATAAATTATCTGTATAAAAAAATTGTCTGTAAATTGCATTCTAAATCACTTTTATTTAAAACATTTTCTTATAAAGTCAAAACCAACCAAATAAAAAATTGATTTTATTAAATTAATTTTACTAAAAAAAATCGTTAAAAAAATTTAAATAAATTATCTGTATAATAAAATCGGTTGTAAATTGCATTTTAAATCATTTTTATTTGAAACATTTTCTTATAAAGTCAAAACCAACCAAATAAAAATTTAATTTTATTAAATTAATTTTACTAAAAAAAATTGTTAAAAAAAAATAAATAAACTATCTGTATAATAAAATCGTCTGTAAATTGCATTCTAAATCACTTTTATTTAAAACATTTTCTTATAAAGTCAAAACCAACCAAATAAAAAATTGATTTTATTAAATTAATTTTACTAAAAAAAATCGTTAAAAAAATTTAAATAAATTATCTGTATAATAAAATCGGTTGTAAATTGCATTTTAAATCATTTTTATTTGAAACATTTTCTTATAAAGTCAAAACCAACCAAATAAAAATTTAATTTTATTAAATTAATTTTACTAAAAAAATCGTTAAAGAAAAATCAAATAAATTATCTGTAAAATAAAATCGTCTGTAAATTGCATTCTAAATCACTTTTATTTAAAACATTTTCTTATAAAGTCAAAACCAACCAAATAAAAAATTGATTTTATTAAATTAATTTTACTAAAAAAAATCGTTAAAAAAATTTAAATAAATTATCTGTATAACAAAATCGGTTGTAAATTGCATTTTAGATCATTTTTATTTGAAACATTTTCTTATAAAGTCAAAACCAACCAAATAAAAATTTTATTTTATTAAATTAATTTTACTAAAAAAAATTGTTAAAAAAAATTAAATAAATTATCTGTATAATAAAATCGTCTGTAAATTGCATTCTAAATCACTTTTATTTAAAACATTTTCTTATAAAGTCAAAACCAACCAAATAAAAAATTGATTTTATTAAATTAATTTTACTAAAAAAAATCGTTAAAAAAATTTAAATAAATTATCTGTATAATAAAATCGGTTGTAAATTGCATTTTAAATCATTTTTATTTGAAACATTTTCTTATAAAGTCAAAACCAACCAAATAAAAATTTAATTTTATTAAATTAATTTTACTAAAAAAAATCGTTAAAAAAAATTAAATAAATTATCTGTATAATAAAATCGTCTGTAAATTGCATTCTAAATCACTTTTATTTAAAACATTTTCTTATAAAGTCAAAACCAACCAAATAAAAAATTGATTTTATTAAATTAATTTTACTAAAAAAAATCGTTAAAAAAAATTAAATAAATTATCTGTATAATAAAATCGGTTGTAAATTGCATTTTAAATCATTTTTATTTGAAACATTTTCTTATAAAGTCAAAACCAACCAAATAAAAATTTAATTTTATTAAATTAATTTTACTAAAAAAAATTGTTAAAAAAAAAATAAATAAATTATCTGTATGATAAAATCGTCTGTAAATTGCATTCTAAATCACTTTTATTTAAAACATTTTCTTATAAAGTCAAAACCAACCAAATAAAAATTGATTTTATTAAATTAATTTTACTAAAAAAAATCGTTAAAAAAATTTAAATAAATTATCTGTAAAATAAAATCGGTTGTAAATTGCAGTTTAAATCATTTTTATTTGAAACATTAAATAAAGTCAAAACCAACCAAATAAAAATTTAGTTTTATTAAATTAATTTTACTAAAAAAAATTGTTAAAAAAAATAAATAAATTATCTGTATAATAAAATCGTCTGTTATTTGCATTCTAAATCACTTTTATTTAAAACATTTTCTTATAAAGTCAAAACCAACCAAATAAAAAATTGATTTTATTAAATTAATTTTACTAAAAAAAATCGTTAAAAAAATTTAAATAAATTATCTGTATAATAAAATCGGTTGTAAATTGCATTTTAAATCATTTTTATTTGAAACATTTTCTTATAAAGTCAAAACCAACCAAATAAAAATTTAATTTTATTAAATTAATTTTACTAAAAAAATCGTTAAAGAAAAATTAAATAAATTATCTGTATAATAAAATCGTCTGTAAATTGCATTCTAAATCACCTTTATTTAAAACATTTTCTTATAAAGTCAAAACCAACCAAATAAAAAATTGATTTTATTAAATTAATTTTACTAAAAAAATCGTTAAAAAAATTTAAATAAATAATCTGTATAATAAAATCGGTTGTAAATTGCATTTTAAATCATTTTTATTTGAAACATTTTCTTATAAAGTCAAAACCAACCAAATAAAAATTTAATTTTATTAAATTAATTTTACTAAAAAAAAATTGTTAAAAAAAAATAAATAAATTATCTGTATAATAAAATCGTCTGTAAATTGCATTCTAAATCACTTTTATTTAAAACATTTTCTTATAAAGTCAAAACCAACCAAATAAAAAATTGATTTTATTAAATTAATTTTACTAAAAAAATCGTTAAAAAAATTTAAATAAATTATCTGTATAATAGAATCGGTTGTAAATTGCATTTTAAATCATTTTTATTTGAAACATTTTCTTATAAAGTCAAAACCAACCAAATAAAAATTTAATTTTATTAAATTAATTTTACTAAAAAAAATCGTTAAAAAAAATTAAATAAATTATTTGTATAATAAAATCGTCTGTAAATTGCATTCTAAATCACTTTTATTTAAAACATTTTCTTATAAAGTCAAAACCAACCAAATAAAAAATTGATTTTATTAAATTAATTTTACTAAAAAAAATCGTAAAAAAATTTAAATAAATTATCTGTATAATAAAATCGGTTGTAAATTGCATTTTAAATCATTTTTATTTGAAACATTTTCTTATAAAGTCAAAACCAACCAAATAAAAATTTAATTTTATAAATTAATTTTACTAAAAAAAATCGTTAAAAAAAATTAAATAAACTATCTGTATAATAAAATCGTCTGTAAATTGCATTCTAAATCACTTTTATTTAAAACATTTTCTTATAAAGTCAAAACCAACCAAATAAAAAATTGATTTTATTAAATTAATTTTACTAAAAAAAATCGTTAAAAAAATTTAAATAAATTATCTGTATAATAAAATCGGTTGTAAATTGCATTTTAAATCATTTTTATTTGAAACATTTTCTTATAAAGTCAAAACCAACCAAATAAAAATTTAATTTTTTTAAATTAATTTTACTAAAAAAATCGTTAAAGAAAAATTAAATAAATTATCTGTAAAATAAAATCGTCTGTAAATTGCATTCTAAATCACTTTTATTTAAAACATTTTCTTATAAAGTCAAAACCAACCAAATAAAAAATTGATTTTATTAAATTAATTTTACTAAAAAAAATCGTTAAAAAAATTTAAATAAATTATCTGTATAACAAAATCGGTTGTAAATTGCATTTTAGATCATTTTTATTTGAAACATTTTCTTATAAAGTCAAAACCAACCAAATAAAAATTTAATTTTTTTAAATTAATTTTACTAGAAAAAATTGTTAAAAAAAATTAAATAAATTATCTGTATAATAAAATCGTCTGTAAATTGCATTCTAAATCACTTTTATTTAAAACATTTTCTTATAAAGTCAAAACCAACCAAATAAAAAATTTATTTTATTAAATTAATTTTACTAAAAAAAATCGTTAAAAAAATTTAAATAAATTATCTGTGTAATAAAATCGGTTGTAAATTGCATTTTAAATCATTTTTATTTGAAACATTTTCTTATAAAGTCAAAACCAACCAAATAAAACTTTAATTTTATTAAATTAATTTTACTAAAAAAAATCGTTAAAAAAAATTAAATAAATTATCTGTATAATAAAATCGTCTGTAAATTGCATTCTAAATCACTTTTATTTAAAACATTTTCTTATAAAGTCAAAACCAACCAAATAAAAAATTAATTTTATTAAATTAATTTTACTAAAAAAAATCGTTAAAAAATTTTAAATAAATTATCTGTATAATAATATCGGTTGTAAATTGCATTTTAAATCATTTTTATTTGAAACATTTTCTTATAAAGTCAAAACCAACCAAATAAAAATTTAATTTTATTAAATTAATTTTACTAAAAAAAAATGTTAAAAAAAATAAATAAATTATCTGTATAATAAAATCGTCTGTAAATTGCATTCTAAATCACTTTTATTTAAAACGTTTTCTTATAAAGTCAAAACCAACCAAATAAAAAATTGATTTTATTAAATTAATTTTACTAAAAAAAATCGTTAAAAAAATTTAAATAAATTATCTGTATAATAAAATCGGTTGTAAATTGCATTTTAAATCATTTTTATTTGAAACATTTTCTTATAAAGTCAAAACCAACCAAATAAAAATTTAATTTTATTAAATTAATTTTACTAAAAAAAATCGTTAAAAAAAATTAAATAAATTATCTGTATAAAAAAATTGTCTGTAAATTGCATTCTAAATCACTTTTATTTAAAACATTTTCTTATAAAGTCAAAACCAACCAAATAAAAAATTGATTTTATTAAATTAATTTTACTAAAAAAAATCGTTAAAAAAATTTAAATAAATTATCTGTATAATAAAATCGGTTGTAAATTGCATTTTAAATTATTTTTATTTGAAACATTTTCTTATAAAGTCAAAACCAACCAAATAAAAATTTAATTTTATTAAATTAATTTTACTAAAAAAAATTGTTAAAAAAAAATAAATAAACTATCTGTATAATAAAATCGTCTGTAAATTGCATTCTAAATCACTTTTATTTAAAACATTTTCTTATAAAGTCAAAACCAACCAAATAAAAAATTGATTTTATTAAATTAATTTTACTAAAAAAAATCGTTAAAAAAATTTAAATAAATTATCTGTATAATAAAATCGGTTGTAAATTGCATTTTAAATCATTTTTATTTGAAACATTTTCTTATAAAGTCAAAACCAACCAAATAAAAATTTAATTTTATTAAATTAATTTTACTAAAAAAATCGTTAAAGAAAAATTAAATAAATTATCTGTAAAATAAAATCGTCTGTAAATTGCATTCTAAATCACTTTTATTTAAAACATTTTCTTATAAAGTCAAAACCAACCAAATAAAAAATTGATTTTATTAAATTAATTTTACTAAAAAAAATCGTTAAAAAAATTTAAATAAATTATCTGTATAACAAAATCGGTTGTAAATTGCATTTTAGATCATTTTTATTTGAAACATTTTCTTATAAAGTCAAAACCAACCAAATAAAAATTTTATTTTATTAAATTAATTTTACTAAAAAAAATTGTTAAAAAAAATTAAATAAATTATCTGTATAATAAAATCGTCTGTAAATTGCATTCTAAATCACTTTTATTTAAAACATTTTCTTATAAAGTCAAAACCAACCAAATAAAAAATTGATTTTATTAAATTAATTTTACTAAAAAAAATCGTTAAAAAAATTTAAATAAATTATCTGTATAATAAAATCGGTTGTAAATTGCATTTTAAATCATTTTTATTTGAAACATTTTCTTATAAAGTCAAAACCAACCAAATAAAAATTTAATTTTATTAAATTAATTTTACTAAAAAAAATCGTTAAAAAAAATTAAATAAATTATCTGTATAATAAAATCGTCTGTAAATTGCATTCTAAATCACTTTTATTTAAAACATTTTCTTATAAAGTCAAAACCAACCAAATAAAAAATTGATTTTATTAAATTAATTTTACTAAAAAAAATCGTTAAAAAAAATTAAATAAATTATCTGTATAATAAAATCGGTTGTAAATTGCATTTTAAATCATTTTTATTTGAAACATTTTCTTATAAAGTCAAAACCAACCAAATAAAAATTTAATTTTATTAAATTAATTTTACTAAAAAAAATTGTTAAAAATAAAATAAATAAATTATCTGTATGATAAAATCGTCTGTAAATTGCATTCTAAATCACTTTTATTTAAAACATTTTCTTATAAAGTCAAAACCAACCAAATAAAAATTGATTTTATTAAATTAATTTTACTAAAAAAAATCGTTAAAAAAATTTAAATAAATTATCTGTAAAATAAAATCGGTTGTAAATTGCAGTTTAAATCATTTTTATTTGAAACATTAAATAAAGTCAAAACCAACCAAATAAAAATTTAGTTTTATTAAATTAATTTTACTAAAAAAAATTGTTAAAAAAAATAAATAAATTATCTACTACTAAAATCGTCTGTTATTTGCATTCTAAATCACTTTTATTTAAAACATTTTCTTATAAAGTCAAAACCAACCAAATAAAAAATTGATTTTATTAAATTAATTTTACTAAAAAAAATCGTTAAAAAAATTTAAATAAATTATCTGTATAATAAAATCGGTTGTAAATTGCATTTTAAATCATTTTTATTTGAAACATTTTCTTATAAAGTCAAAACCAACCAAATAAAAATTTAATTTTATTAAATTAATTTTACTAAAAAAATCGTTAAAGAAAAATTAAATAAATTATCTGTATAATAAAATCGTCTGTAAATTGCATTCTAAATCACCTTTATTTAAAACATTTTCTTATAAAGTCAAAACCAACCAAATAAAAAATTGATTTTATTAAATTAATTTTACTAAAAAAAATCATTAAAAAAATTTAAATAAATAATCTGTATAATAAAATCGGTTGTAAATTGCATTTTAAATCATTTTTATTTGAAACATTTTCTTATAAAGTCAAAACCAACCAAATAAAAATTTAATTTTATTAAATTAATTTTACTAAAAAAAAATTGTTAAAAAAAATTAAATAAATTATCTGTATAATAAAATCGTCTGTAAATTGCATTCTAAATCACTTTTATTTAAAACATTTTCTTATAAAGTCAAAACCAACCAAATAAAAAATTGATTTTATTAAATTAATTTTACTAAAAAAATCGTTAAAAAAATTTAAATAAATTATCTGTATAATAGAATCGGTTGTAAATTGCATTTTAAATCATTTTTATTTGAAACATTTTCTTATAAAGTCAAAACCAACCAAATAAAAATTTAATTTTATTAAATTAATTTTACTAAAAAAAATCGTTAAAAAAAATTAAATAAATTATTTGTATAATAAAATCGTCTGTAAATTGCATTCTAAATCACTTTTATTTAAAACATTTTCTTATAAAGTCAAAACCAACCAAATAAAAAATTGATTTTATTAAATTAATTTTACTAAAAAAAATCGTAAAAAAATTTAAATAAATTATCTGTATAATAAAATCGGTTGTAAATTGCATTTTAAATCATTTTTATTTGAAACATTTTCTTATAAAGTCAAAACCAACCAAATAAAAATTTAATTTTATAAATTAATTTTACTAAAAAAAATCGTTAAAAAAAATTAAATAAACTATCTGTATAATAAAATCGTCTGTAAATTGCATTCTAAATCACTTTTATTTAAAACATTTTCTTATAAAGTCAAAACCAACCAAATAAAAAATTGATTTTATTAAATTAATTTTACTAAAAAAAATTGTTAAAAAAATTTAAATAAATTATCTGTATAATAAAATCGGTTGTAAATTGCATTTTAGATCATTTTTATTTGAAACATTTTCTTATAAAGTCAAAACCAACCAAATAAAAATTTAATTTTATTAAATTAATTTTACTAAAAAAAATTGTTAAAAAAAATTAAATAAATTATCTGTATAATAAAATCGTCTGTAAATTGCATTCTAAATCACTTTTATTTAAAACATTTTCTTATAAAGTCAAAACCAACCAAATAAAAAATTGATTTTATTAAATTAATTTTACTAAAAAAAATCGTTAAAAAAATTTAAATAAATTATCTGTATAATAAAATCGGTTGTAAATTGCATTTTAAATCATTTTTATTTGAAACATTTTCTTATAAAGTCAAAACCAACCAAATAAAAATTTAATTTTATTAAATTAAATTTACTAAAAAAAATTGTTAAAAAAATTTAAATAAATTATCTGTATAATAAAATCGTCTGTAAATTGCATTCTAAATCACTTTTATTTAAAACATTTTCTTATAAAGTCAAAACAAACCAAATAAAAAATTGATTTTATTAAATTAATTTTACTAAAAAAAATCGTTAAAAAAATTTAAATAAATTATCTGTATAATAAAATCGGTTGTAAATTGCATTTTAAATCATTTTTATTTGAAACATTTTCTTATAAAGTCAAAACCAACCAAATAAAAATTTAATTTTATTAAATTAATTTTACTAAAAAAAATCGTTAAAAAAAATTAAATAAATTATCTGTATAATAAAATCGTCTGTAAATTGCATTCTAAATCACTTTTATTTAAAACATTTTCTTATAAAGTCAAAACCAACCAAATAAAATATTGATTTTATTAAATTAATTTTACTAAAAAAAATCGTTAAAAAAATTTAAATAAATTATCTGTATAATAAAATCGGTTGTAAATTGCATTTTAAATCATTTTTATTTGAAACATTTTCTTATAAAGTCAAAACCAACCAAATAAAAATTTAATTTTATTAAATTAATTTTATTAAAAAAAATTGTTAAAAAAAATTAAATAAATTATCTGTATAATAAAATCGTCTGTAAATTGCATTCTAAATCACTTTTATTTAAAACATTTTCTTATAAAGTCAAAACCAACCAAATAAAAAATTGATTTTATTAAATTAATTTTACTAAAAAAAATCGTTAAAAAAATTGAAATAAATTATCTGTATAATAAAATCGGTTGTAAATTCTATTTTAAATCATTTTTATTTGAAACATTTTCTTATAAAGTCAAAACCAACCAAATAAAAATTTAATTTTATTAAATTAATTTTACTAAAAAAAATTGTTAAAAAAAATTAAATAAATTATCTGTATAATAAAATCGTCTGTAAATTGCATTCTAAATCACTTTTATTTAAAACATTTTCTTATAAAGTCAAAACCAACCAAATAAAAAATTGATTTTATTAAATTAATTTTACTAAAAAAAATAGTTAAAAAAATTTAAATAAATTATCTGTAAAATAAAATCGGTTGTAAATTACATTTTAAATCATTTTTATTTGAAACATTTTCTTATAAAGTCAAAATCAACCAAATAAAAATTTAATTTTATTAAATTAATTTTACTAAAAAAAATTGTTAAAAAAAATTAAATAAATTATCTGTATAATAAAATCGTCTGTAAATTGCATTCTAAATCACTTTTATTTAAAACATTTTCTTATAAAGTCAAAACCAACCAAATAAAAAATTGATTTTATTAAATTAATTTTACTAAAAAAAAATCGTTAAAAAAATTTAAATAATTTATCTGTATAATAAAATCTGTTGTAAATTGCATTTTAAATCATTTTTATTTGAAACATTTTCTTATAAAGTCAAAACCAACCAAATAAAAATTTAATTTTATTAAATTAATTTTACTAAGAAAAATTGTTAAAAAAAATTAAATAAATTATCTGTATAATAAAATCGTCTGTAAATTGCATTCTAAATCACTTTTATTTAAAACATTTTCTTATAAAGTCAAAACCAACCAAATAAAAAATTGATTTTATTAAATTAATTTTACTAAAAAAAATCGTTAAAAAAATTTAAATAAATTATCTGTATAATAAAATCGTCTGTAAATTGCATTCTAAATCACTTTTATTTAAAACATTTTCTTATAAAGTCAAAACCAACCAAATAAAAAATTGATTTTATTAAATTAATTTTACTAAAAAAAATCGTTAAAAAAATTTAAATAAATTATCTGTATAATAAAATCGGTTGTAAATTGCATTTTAAATCATTTTTATTTGAAACATTTTCTTATAAAGTCAAAACCAACCAAATAAAAATTTAATTTTATTAAATTAATTTTACTAATAACTAATTGTTAAAAAAAGTTAAATAAATTATCTGTATAATAAAATCGTCTGTAAATTGCATTCTAAATCACTTTTATTTAAAACATTTTCTTATAAAGTCAAAACCAACCAAATAAAATATTGATTTTATTAAATTAATTTTACTAAAAAAAATCGTTAAAAAAATTTAAATAAATTATCTGTATAATAAAATCGGTTGTAAATTGCATTTTAAATCATTTTTATTTGAAACATTTTCTTATAAAGTCAAAACCAACCAAATAAAAATTTAATTTTATTAAATTAATTTTACTAAAAAAAATTGTTAAAAAAAATTAAATAAATTATCTGTATAATAAAATCGTCTGTAAATTGCATTCTAAATCACTTTTATTTGAAACATTTTCTTATAAAGTCAAAACCAACCAAATAAAAAATTAATTTTATTAAATTAATTTTACTAAAAAAAATCGTTAAAAAAATTTAAATAAATTATCTGTATAATAAAATCGGTTGTAAATTGCATTTTAAATCATTTTTATTTGAAACATTTTCTTATAAAGTCAAAACCAACCAAATAAAAATTTAATTTTATTAAATTAATTTTACTAAAAAAAATCGTTAAAAAAAATTAAATAAATTATCTGTATAATAAAATCGTCTGTAAATTGCATTCTAAATCACTTTTATTTAAAACATTTTCTTATAAAGTCAAAACCAACCAAATCAAAAATTGATTTTATTAAATTAATTTTACTAAAAAAAATTGTTAAAAAAAATTAAATAATTTATCTGTATAATAAAATCGTCTGTAAATTGCATTCTAAATCACTTTTATTTAAAACATTTTCTTATAAAGTCAAAACCAACCAAATAAAAATTTAATTTTATTAAATTAATTTTACTAAAAAAAATTGTTAAAAAAAATTAAATAAATTATCTGTATAATAAAATCGTCTGTAAATTGCATTCTAAATCACTTGTATTTAAAACATTTTCTTATAAAGTCAAAACCAACCAAATAAAAAATTGATTTTATTAAATTAATTTTACTAAAAAAAATCGTTAAAAAAATTTAAATAAATTATCTGTATAATAAAATCGGTTGTAAATTGCATTTTAAATCATTTTTATTTGAAACATTTTCTTATAAAGTCAAAACCAACCAAATAAAAATTTAATTTTATTAAATTAATTTTACTAAAAAAAATTGTTAAAAAAAATTAAATAATTTATCTGTATAATAAAATCGTCTGTAAATTGCATTCTAAATCACTTTTATTTAAAACATTTTCTTATAAAGTCAAAACCAACCAAATAAAAATTTAATTTTATTAAATTAATTTTACTAAATAAAATCGTTAAAAAAAATTTAATAAATTATCTGTCTAATAAAATCGTCTGTAAATTGCATTCTAAATCACTTTTATTTAAAACATTTTCTTATAAAGTCAAAACCAACCAAATAAAAAATTGATTTTATTAAATTAATTTTACTAAAAAAAAAATTGTTAAAAAAATTTAAATAAATTATCTGTATAATAAAATCGGTTGTAAATTGCATTTTAAATCATTTTTATTTGAAACATTTTCTTATAAAGTCAAAACCAACCAAATAAAAATTTAATTTTATTAAATTAATTTTACTAAAAAAAAAAAAAAAAAAAAATTAAATAAATTATCTGTATAATAAAATCGTCTGTAAATTGCATTCTAAATCACTTTTATTTAAAACATTTTCTTATAAAGTCAAAACCAACCAAATAAAAAATTAATTTTATTAAATTAATTTTACTAAAAAAAATCGTTAAAAAAATTTAAATAAATTATCTGTATAATAAAATCGGTTGTAAATTGCATTTTAAATCATTTTTATTTGAAACATTATCTTATAAAGTCAAAACCAACCAAATAAAAATTTAATTTTATTAAATTAATTTTACTAAAAAAAATCGTTAAAAAAAATTAAATAAATTATCTGTATAATAAAATCGTCTGTAAATTGCATTCTAAATCACTTTTATTTAAAACATTTTCTTATAAAGTCAAAACCAACCAAATTAAAAATTGATTTTATTAAATTAATTTTACTAAAAAAAATTGTTAAAAAAATTTAAATAAATTATCTGTATAATAAAATCGGTTGTAAATTGCATTTTAAATCATTTTTATTTGAAACATTTTCTTATAAAGTCAAAACCAACCAAATAAAAATTTAATTTTATTAAAATAATTTTACTAAAAAAAATTGTTAAAAAAAATTAAATAATTTATCTGTATAATAAAATCGTCTGTAAATTGCATTCTAAATCACTTTTATTTAAAACATTTTCTTATAAAGTCAAAACCAACCAAATAAAAATTTAATTTTATTAAATTAATTTTACTAAATAAAATCGTTAAAAAAAATTAAATAAATTATCTGTATAATAAAATCGTCTGTAAATTGCATTCCAAATCACTTTTATTTAAAACGTTTTCTTATAAAGTCAAAACCAACCAAATAAAAAATTGATTTTATTAAATTAATTTTACTAAAAAAAAAATCGTTAAAAAAATTTAAATAAATTATCTGTATAATAAAATCGGTTGTAAATTGCATTTTAAATCATTTTTATTTGAAACATTTTCTTATAAAGTCAAAACCAACCAAATAAAAATTTAATTTTATTAAATTAATTTTACTAAAAAAAATTGTTAAAAAAAATTAAATAAATTATCTGTATAATACATTATATATTAAAGAAATAACTAAAATACACAATATTTTATAAAGTAAGAACAAAAAAATACATTATTTAATAGAGAAATAACAAAAAAACACATTATTTAATAGAGAAATAACAAAAAAAACACATTATTTAATAGAGACATAACTAAAATAAACATTATTTATTGGAGAAATAACTAAAATACACATTATTTAATAAAGAAATAACTAAAATACATATTATTTAATAGAGAAATACCTAAAATACACATTATTTATTGGAGAAATAACTAAAATACACATTATTTAATAGAGAAATAAATAAAATACACATTATTTAATAGAGAATTAACTAAAATACACATTATTAAATAAAGAAATAACAAAAAAACACATTATTTAATAGAGAATTAACTAAAATACATATTATTTATTGAAGAAATAACTAAAATACACATTATTTAATAGAGAAATAACTAAAATACACATTATTTATTGGAGAAATAAGTAAAATACACATTATTTAATAGAGAAATAACAAAAAACACATTATTTAATAGAAAAATAACTAAAATACACATAATTTATTGGAGAAATAACTAAAATACACATTATTTAATAGAGAAATAACAAAAAAACACATTATTTAATAGAGAATTAACTAAAATACACGTTATTTAATGAAAAAATAACTAAAATACACATTATTTAATAAAGAAATAACTAAAATACACATTATTTAATAGAGAAATAACTAAAATACACAATACTTAATAGAGAAATAACTAAAAGACACATTATTTAATAAAGAAATAACTAAATCACACATTAGTTAATAAAGAAATAACTAAAATACACATTATTTAATAGAGAAATAACAAAAAACACATTATTTAATAGAAAAATATCTAAAATACACATCATTTATTGGAGAAATAACTAAAATTCACATTATTTAATAGAAAAATACCTAAAATACACATTATTTATTGAAGAAATAACTAAAATACACATTATTTAAAAGAGAAATAACTTAAATACACATTATTTAATAGAAAAATTACAAAAAAACATTTTATTTAATAGATAAATAAGTAAAATACACATTATTTATTGGAGAATGAACTAAAATACACACTATTTAATAGAGAAATAACTAAAAAACACATTATTTATTAAAGAAATAACTAAAATACACATTATTTAATAAAGAAATAACTAAAATATACATTATTTAATAGAGAATTAACTAAAATACACATTATTTATTGAAGAAATAACTAAAATACACATTATTTAATAGAGAAATAACTAAAATACACATTATTTATTGGAGAAATAACTAAAATACACATTATTTAATAGAGAAATAACAAAAAACACATTATTTAATAGAGAAATAACTAAAATACACATTATTTAATAGAGAAATAACAAAAAAACACATTATTTAATAGAGAATTAACTAAAATACACATTATTTATTGGAGAAATAATTAAAATACTCATTATTTAAGAAAGAAATAACTAAAATACACATTAGTTAATAAAGAAATAACTAAAATATACATTATTTAATAGAGAAATAACAAAAAACACATTATTTAATAAAAAAATAAATAAAATAAACATTATTTATTGGAGAAATAACTAAAATACACATTATTTAATAATAAAATAACTAAAATACACATTATTTAATAAAGAAATAACTAAAATACACATTATTTAATAGAGAAATAACTAAAATACACATTATTTAATAGAGAAATAACTAAAATACACATTATTTAATAAAGAAATAACAAAAAAACACATAATTTAATAGAGAAATAACTAAAATACACATTATTGAATAAAGAAATAACTAAAAAACACATTATTTATTAAAGGAAAACAAAAAAACACATTATTTAATAGAGAATTTACTAAAATACACGTTATTTAATGAAGAAATAATTAAAATACACATTATTTAATAAAGAAACAACTAAAATACACATTATTTAATAGAGAAATAACTAAAATACACATTATTTAATAAAGAAATAACTAAAATACACATTATTTAATAAAGAAATAACAAAAAAACACATTATTTATTAAAGAAATAACTAAAATAAACAATATTTATTAGAAAAATAACAGAAAAACACATTATTTAATAGAGAAATAACTAAAATAACATAATTTAATAAAGTAAAAAGAAAAAACACATTATTTAATAAAGAAATAACTAAAATACACATAATTTAATAGAAAAATAACAAAAAAACACAATATTTTAAAGAGAAATAACTAAAATACACATTATTTATTGGAGAAATAACTAAAATACACATTATTTAATAAAGAAATAAATAAAATACACATTATTTATTAGAGAAATAACTAAAATACACATTATTTAATAAAGAAATAACTAAAATACACATTATTTATTAGAGAACAGAATAAAATACACATTATTTAATAGAGAAATAACAAAAAAACACATTATTTATTAGAGAAATAATTAAAATACACTTTATTTATTGGAGAAATAACTAAAATACACATTATTTAATAAAGAATTAACTAAAATACACAATATATAATAGAGAATTAACAAAAAAACACATTATTTAATAGAGAAATAACTAAAATACACATTATATAATAGAAAAATATCTAAAATACACATTATTTAATAAAGAAATAACTAAAATACATATTATTTAATAGAGAAATAACAAAAAAACACATTATATAATAGAAAAATAACTAAAATACACATTATCTAACAGAAAAATAACTAAAATACACATTATTTAATAAAGATATAACTAAAATACACATTATTTAATAGAGAAATAACAAAAAAACACATTATTTTATAGAGAATTACCTAAAATACACATTATTTATTGGAGAAATAACTAAAATACACATTATTTAATAGAGAAATAACTAAAATACACATTATTTATTGGAGAAATAACTAAAATACACATTATTTAATAGAGAAATAACAAAAAACACATTATTTAATAGAGAAATAACTAAAATACACATTATTTATTAGAGAAATAACTAAAATACACATTATTTAATAAAGAAAAAACTAAAATACACATTATTTATTAGAAAAATTACAAAAAAACACATTATTTAATAAAAAAATAACTAAAATACACATTATTTATTGGAGAAATAACTAAAATACACATTATTTAATAAAGAAATAACTAAAATACACATTATTTATTGGAGAAATAACTAAAATACACATTATTTAATAAAGAAATAACTAAAATACACATTATTTATTAGAGAAATAAATAAAATACACATTATTTAATAGAGAAATAACAAAAAAACACATTATTTATTAAAAAATTAACTAAAATACATTTTATTTATTGGAGAAATAACTAAAAGACACATTATTTAATAGAGAAATAACTAAAATACACAATTTTAAATAGAAAAAAAACAAAAAAACACATTATTTATTAGAAAATTAACTAAAATACACTTTATTTATTGGAGAAATAACTAAAATACACATTATTTAATAGAGAAATAACTAAAATACACATTATTTATTGAAGAAATATCTAAAATACACATTATTTATTGAAGAAATAACTAAAATACACATTATTTATTAAAGAAATAACTAAAATACACATTATTTAATGAAGAAATAACTAAAATACACATTATTTAATAGAGAAATAACTAAAATACACATTATTTAATTAAGAAATAACAAAAAAACACATTATTTATTATAGAAATAACTAAAATACACATTATTTATTGGAGAAATAACTAAAATACACATTATTTAATAAAGAAATAACTAAAATACACATTATTTATTGGAGAAATAACTAAAATACACATTATTTAATGAAGAAATAACTAAAATACACATTATTTATTAGAAAAATAATTAAAATACACATTATTTAATAGAGAAATAACAAAAAAACACATTATTTATCAGAAAATTAACTAAAATACACTTTATTTATTGGAGAAATAACTAAAATACACATTATTTAATAGAGAATTAACTAAAATCCACAATATTTAATAGAGAAATAACAAAAAAACACATTATTTAATAGAGAAATAACTAAAATACACATTATTTATTGGTGAAATAACTAAAATACACATTATTTAATAGAGAAATAAATAACTAAAATACACATTATTTAATAAAGAAATAACAAAAAAACACAATATTTTAAAGAGAATTAATTAAAATACACATTATTTATTGAAGATATAACTAAAATACACATTATTTAATAAAAAAATAACTATAATACACATTATTTAATAGAGAAATAACTAAAATACACATTAATTAATAGAGAAATAACAAAAAAACACAATATTTAATGAAAAAATAACTAACATACACATTATTTATTAGAGAAATAATTAAATTACACATTATTTAATAAAGAAATAACCAAAATTTACATTATTTAATAAAGAAATAACAAAAAAACACATTCTTTAATAGAGAAATAACAAAAAACACATGATTTAATACAGAAATAAATAAATACACATTATTTATTGGCGAAATAACTAAAATACACATTATTTAATAAAGAACTAACTAAAATACACATTATTTAATAGAGAAATAACAAAAAACACATTATTGAATAGAAAAATAACAAAAAAACACATTATTTAATAGAGAACTAACTAAACTACACATTAGTTATTGGAGAAATAAATAAAATACACATTATTTATCAGAGAAATAACTAAAATACACATTATTTATTGAAGAAATCACTAAAATACACATTATTTAATTGAGAAATAACAAAATACACATTATTTAATAGAGACATAATTAAAATACACATTATTTATTGAAGAAATATCTAAAATACACATTATTTATTGAAGAAATAACTAAAATACACATTATTTATTAAAGAAATAACTAAAATACACATTATTTAATAGAGAAATAACTAAAATACACATTATTTAATAAAGAAATAACAAAAAAACACATTATTTATTAGAGAAATATCTAAAATAAACAATATTTATAAGAAAAATAACAAAAAAACACATTATTTAATAGAGAAATAACTAAAATACACATTATTTAATAAAGAAATAAAAAAAAACACATTATTTAATAGAGAAATAACTAAAATACACATTATTTAATAGAGAAATAACAAAAAAATACATTATTTATTATAGAAATAACTAAAATACACATTATTTATAGGAGAAATAACTAAAATACACATTATTTAATGAAGAAATAACTAAAATACACATTATTTATTGGAGAAATAACTAAAATACACATTATTTATTAAAGAAATAATTAAAAAACACATTATTTAGTAGAGAAATAAATAGAATACACATTATTTAATAGAGAAATAACAAAAAAACACATTATTTATTAGAAAATTAACTAAAATACACTTTATTTATTAGAGAAATAACTAAAATACACATTATTTAAAAGAGAAATAACAAAAATCCACAATATTTTATAAAGAAATAACAAAAAAACACATTATTTAATAGAGAAATAACTAAAATACACATTATTTAATAAAGATATAACTAAAATTCACATTATTTAATAGAGAAATAACAAAAAAACACATTCTTTAATAAAGAAATAACAAAAAAACACATAATTTATTAGAGAAATAACTAAAATACACATTATTTATTGGAAAAATAACTAAAACACACATTATTTAATAGAGAAATAACTAAAATACACATTATTTAATAAAGAAATAACAAAAAAAAACACATTATTTAATAGAGAAATAACTAAAATACACATTATTTAATAATAAAATAACTAAAATACACATTATTTAATAAAGAAATAACTAAAATACACATTATTTAATAGAGAAATAACTAAAATACACATTATTTAATAGAGAAATAACTAAAATACACATTATTTAATAAAGAAATAACAAAAAAACACATAATTTAATAGAGAAATAACTAAAATACACATTATTGAATAAAGAAATAACTAAAAAACACATTATTTATTAAAGAAAAACAAAAAAACACATTATTTAATAGAGAATTTACTAAAATACACGTTATTTAATGAAGAAATAATTAAAATACACATTATTTAATAAAGAAACAACTAAAATACACATTATTTAATAGAGAAATAACTAAAATACACATTATTTAATAAAGAAATAACTAAAATACACATTATTTAATAAAGAAATAACAAAAAAACACATTATTTATTAAAGAAATAACTAAAATAAACAATATTTATTAGAAAAATAACAGAAAAACACATTATTTAATAGAGAAATAACTAAAATAACATAATTTAATAAAGTAAAAAGAAAAAACACATTATTTAATAAAGAAATAACTAAAATACACATAATTTAATAGAAAAATAACAAAAAAACACAATATTTTAAAGAGAAATAACTAAAATACACATTATTTATTGGAGAAATAACTAAAATACACATTATTTAATAAAGAAATAAATAAAATACACATTATTTATTAGAGAAATAACTAAAATACACATTATTTAATAAAGAAATAACTAAAATACACATTATTTATTAGAGAACAGAATAAAATACACATTATTTAATAGAGAAATAACAAAAAAACACATTATTTATTAGAGAAATAATTAAAATACACTTTATTTATTGGAGAAATAACTAAAATACACATTATTTAATAAAGAATTAACTAAAATACACAATATATAATAGAGAATTAACAAAAAAACACATTATTTAATAGAGAAATAACTAAAATACACATTATATAATAGAAAAATATCTAAAATACACATTATTTAATAAAGAAATAACTAAAATACATATTATTTAATAGAGAAATAACAAAAAAACACATTATATAATAGAAAAATAACTAAAATACACATTATCTAACAGAAAAATAACTAAAATACACATTATTTAATAGAGAAATAACTAAAATACACATTATTTAATAGAGAAATAACAAAAAAACACATTATTTTATAGAGAATTACCTAAAATACACATTATTTATTGGAGAAATAACTAAAATACACATTATTTAATAGAGAAATAACTAAAATACACATTATTTATTGGAGAAATAACTAAAATACACATTATTTAATAGAGAAATAACAAAAAACACATTATTTAATAGAGAAATAACTAAAATACACATTATTTATTAGAGAAATAACTAAAATACACATTATTTAATAAAGAAAAAACTAAAATACACATTATTTATTAGAAAAATTACAAAAAAACACATTATTTAATAAAAAAATAACTAAAATACACATTATTTATTGGAGAAATAACTAAAATACACATTATTTAATAAAGAAATAACTAAAATACACATTATTTATTGGAGAAATAACTAAAATACACATTATTTAATAAAGAAATAACTAAAATACACATTATTTATTAGAGAAATAAATAAAATACACATTATTTAATAGAGAAATAACAAAAAAACACATTATTTATTAAAAAATTAACTAAAATACATTTTATTTATTGGAGAAATAACTAAAATACACATTATTTAATAGAGAAATAACTAAAATACACAATTTTAAATAGAGAATTAACAAAAAAACACATTATTTATTAGAAAATTAACTAAAATACACTTTATTTATTGGAGAAATAACTAAAATACACATTATTTAATAGAGAAATAACTAAAATACACATTATTTATTGAAGAAATATCTAAAATACACATTATTTATTGAAGAAATAACTAAAATACACATTATTTATTAAAGAAATAACTAAAATACACATTATTTAATGAAGAAATAACTAAAATACACATTATTTAATAGAGAAATAACTAAAATACACATTATTTAATTAAGAAATAACAAAAAAACACATTATTTATTATAGAAATAACTAAAATACACATTATTTATTGGAGAAATAACTAAAATACACATTATTTAATAAAGAAATAACTAAAATACACATTATTTATTGGAGAAATAACTAAAATACACATTATTTAATGAAGAAATAACTAAAATACACATTATTTATTAGAAAAATAATTAAAATACACATTATTTAATAGAGAAATAACAAAAAAACACATTATTTATCAGAAAATTAACTAAAATACACTTTATTTATTGGAGAAATAACTAAAATACACATTATTTAATAGAGAAATAACTAAAATCCACAATATTTAATAGAGAAATAACAAAAAAACACATTATTTAATAGAGAAATAACTAAAATACACATTATTTATTGGTGAAATAACTAAAATACACATTATTTAATAGAGAAATAAATAACTAAAATACACATTATTTAATAAAGAAATAACAAAAAAACACAATATTTTAAAGAGAATTAATTAAAATACACATTATTTATTGAAGATATAACTAAAATACACATTATTTAATAAAAAAATAACTATAATACACATTATTTAATAGAGAAATAACTAAAATACACATTAATTAATAGAGAAATAACAAAAAAACACAATATTTAATGAAAAAATAACTAACATACACATTATTTATTAGAGAAATAATTAAATTACACATTATTTAATAAAGAAATAACCAAAATTTACATTATTTAATAAAGAAATAACAAAAAAACACATTCTTTAATAGAGAAATAACAAAAAACACATGATTTAATACAGAAATAAATAAATACACATTATTTATTGGCGAAATAACTAAAATACACATTATTTAATAAAGAACTAACTAAAATACACATTATTTAATAGAGAAATAACAAAAAACACATTATTGAATAGAAAAATAACAAAAAAACACATTATTTAATAGAGAACTAACTAAACTACACATTAGTTATTGGAGAAATAAATAAAATACACATTATTTATCAGAGAAATAACTAAAATACACATTATTTATTGAAGAAATCACTAAAATACACATTATTTAATTGAGAAATAACAAAATACACATTATTTAATAGAGACATAATTAAAATACACATTATTTATTGAAGAAATATCTAAAATACACATTATTTATTGAAGAAATAACTAAAATACACATTATTTATTAAAGAAATAACTAAAATACACATTATTTAATGAAGAAATAACTAAAATACACATTATTTAATAGAGAAATAACTAAAATACACATTATTTAATAAAGAAATAACAAAAAAACACATTATTTATTAGAGAAATATCTAAAATAAACAATATTTATAAGAAAAATAACAAAAAAACACATTATTTAATAGAGAAATAACTAAAATACACATTATTTAATAAAGAAATAAAAAAAAACACATTATTTAATAGAGAAATAACTAAAATACACATTATTTAATAGAGAAATAACAAAAAAATACATTATTTATTATAGAAATAACTAAAATACACATTATTTATAGGAGAAATAACTAAAATACACATTATTTAATGAAGAAATAACTAAAATACACATTATTTATTTGAGAAATAACTAAAATACACATTATTTATTAAAGAAATAATTAAAAAACACATTATTTAGTAGAGAAATAAATAGAATACACATTATTTAATAGAGAAATAACAAAAAAACACATTATTTATTAGAAAATTAACTAAAATACACTTTATTTATTAGAGAAATAACTAAAATACACATTATTTAAAAGAGAAATAACAAAAATCCACAATATTTTATAGAGAAATAACAAAAAACACATTATTTAATAGAGAAATAACTAAAATACACATTATTTAATAAAGATATAACTAAAATTCACATTATTTAATAGAGAAATAACAAAAAAACACATTCTTTAATAAAGAAATAACAAAAAAACACATAATTTATTAGAGAAATAACTAAAATACACATTATTTATTGGAAAAATAACTAAAACACACATTATTTAATAGAGAAATAACTAAAATACACATTATTTAATAAAGAAATAACAAAAAAAAACACATTATTTAATAGAGAAATAACTAAAATACACATTATTTAATAATAAAATAACTAAAATACACATTATTTAATAAAGAAATAACTAAAATACACATTATTTAATAGAGAAATAACTAAAATACACATTATTTAATAGAGAAATAACTAAAATACACATTATTTAATAAAGAAATAACAAAAAAACACATAATTTAATAGAGAAATAACTAAAATACACATTATTGAATAAAGAAATAACTAAAAAACACATTATTTATTAAAGAAAAACAAAAAAACACATTATTTAATAGAGAATTTACTAAAATACACGTTATTTAATGAAGAAATAATTAAAATACACATTATTTAATAAAGAAACAACTAAAATACACATTATTTAATAGAGAAATAACTAAAATACACATTATTTAATAAAGAAATAACTAAAATACACATTATTTAATAAAGAAATAACAAAAAAACACATTATTTATTAAAGAAATAACTAAAATAAACAATATTTATTAGAAAAATAACAGAAAAACACATTATTTAATAGAGAAATAACTAAAATAACATAATTTAATAAAGTAAAAAGAAAAAACACATTATTTAATAAAGAAATAACTAAAATACACATAATTTAATAGAAAAATAACAAAAAAACACAATATTTTAAAGAGAAATAACTAAAATACACATTATTTATTGGAGAAATAACTAAAATACACATTATTTAATAAAGAAATAAATAAAATACACATTATTTATTAGAGAAATAACTAAAATACACATTATTTAATAAAGAAATAACTAAAATACACATTATTTATTAGAGAACAGAATAAAATACACATTATTTAATAGAGAAATAACAAAAAAACACATTATTTATTAGAGAAATAATTAAAATACACTTTATTTATTGGAGAAATAACTAAAATACACATTATTTAATAAAGAATTAACTAAAATACACAATATATAATAGAGAATTAACAAAAAAACACATTATTTAATAGAGAAATAACTAAAATACACATTATATATTAGAAAAATATCTAAAATACACATTATTTAATAAAGAAATAACTAAAATACATATTATTTAATAGAGAAATAACAAAAAAACACATTATATAATAGAAAAATAACTAAAATACACATTATCTAACAGAAAAATAACTAAAATACACATTATTTAATAGAGAAATAACTAAAATACACATTATTTAATAGAGAAATAACAAAAAAACACATTATTTTATAGAGAATTACCTAAAATACACATTATTTATTGGAGAAATAACTAAAATACACATTATTTAATAGAGAAATAACTAAAATACACATTACTTATTGGAGAAATAACTAAAATACACATTATTTAATAGAGAAATAACAAAAAACACATTATTTAATAGAGAAATAACTAAAATACACATTATTTATTAGAGAAATAACTAAAATACACATTATTTAATAAAGAAAAAACTAAAATACACATTATTTATTAGAAAAATTACAAAAAAACACATTATTTAATAAAAAAATAACTAAAATACACATTATTTATTGGAGAAATAACTAAAATACACATAATTTAATAAAGAAATAACTAAAATACACATTATTTATTGGAGAAATAACTAAAATACACATTATTTAATAAAGAAATAACTAAAATACACATTATTTATTAGAGAAATAAATAAAATACACATTATTTAATAGAAAAATAACAAAAAAACACATTATTTATTAAAAAATTAACTAAAATACATTTTATTTATTGGAGAAATAACTAAAATACACATTATTTAATAGAGAAATAACTAAAATACACATAATTTAATAGAAAAATAACAAAAAAACACAATATTTTAAAGAGAAATAACTAAAATACACATTATTTATTGGAGAAATAACTAAAATACACATTATTTAATAAAGAAATAAATAAAATACACATTATTTATTAGAGAAATAACTAAAATACACATTATTTAATAAAGAAATAACTAAAATACACATTATTTATTAGAGAACAGAATAAAATACACATTATTTAATAGAGAAATAACAAAAAAACACATTATTTATTAGAGAAATAATTAAAATACACTTTATTTATTGGAGAAATAACTAAAATACACATTATTTAATAAAGAATTAACTAAAATACACAATATATAATAGAGAATTAAAAAAAAACACATTATTTAATAGAGAAATAACTAAAATACACATTATATAATAGAAAAATATCTAAAATACACATTATTTAATAAAGAAATAACTAAAATACATATTATTTAATAGAGAAATAACAAAAAAACACATTATATAATAGAAAAATAACTAAAATACACATTATCTAGCAGAAAAATAACTAAAATACACATTATTTAATAGAGAAATAACTAAAATACACATTATTTAATAGAGAAATAACAAAAAAACACATTATTTTATAGAGAATTACCTAAAATACACATTATTTATTGGAGAAATAACTAAAATACACATTATTTAATAGAGAAATAACTAAAATACACATTATTTATTGGAGAAATAACTAAAATACACATTATTTAATAGAGAAATAACAAAAAACACATTATTTAATAGAGAAATAACTAAAATACACATTATTTATTAGAGAAATAACTAAAATACACATTATTTAATAAAGAAAAAACTAAAATACACATTATTTATTAGAAAAATTACAAAAAAACACATTATTTAATAAAAAAATAACTAAAATACACATTATTTATTGGAGAAATAACTAAAATACACATAATTTAATAAAGAAATAACTAAAATACACATTATTTATTGGAGAAATAACTAAAATACACATTATTTAATAAAGAAATAACTAAAATACACATTATTTATTAGAGAAATAAATAAAATACACATTATTTAATAGAGAAATAACAAAAAAACACATTATTTATTAAAAAATTAACTAAAATACATTTTATTTATTGGAGAAATAACTAAAATACACATTATTTAATAGAGAAATAACTTAAATACACAATTTTAAATAAAGAATTAACAAAAAAACACATTATTTATTAGAAAATTAACTAAAATACACTTTATTTATTGGAGAAATAACTAAAATACACATTATTTAATAGAGAAATAACTAAAATACACATTATTTATTGAAGAAATATTTAAAATACACATTATTTATTGAAGAAATAACTAAAATACACATTATTTATTAAAGAAATAACTAAAATACACATTATTTAATGAAGAAATAACTAAAATACACATTATTTAATAGAGAAATAACTAAAATACACATTATTTAATAAAGAAATAACAAAAAAACACATTATTTATTATAGAAATAACTAAAATACACATTATTTATTGGAGAAATAACTAAAATACACATTATTTAATAAAGAAATAACTAAAATACACATTATTTATTGGAGAAATAACTAAAATACACATTATTTAATGAAGAAATAACTAAAATACACATTATTTATTAGAAAAATAATTAAAATACACATTATTTAATAGAGAAATAACAAAAAAACACATTATTTATCAGAAAATTAACTAAAATACACTTTATTTATTGGAGAAATAACTAAAATACACATTATTTAATAGAGAAATAACTAAAATCCACAATATTTAATAGAGAAATAACAAAAAAACACATTATTTAATAGAGAAATAACTAAAATACACATTATTTATTGGTGAAATAACTAAAATACACATTATTTAATAGAGAAATAAATAACTAAAATACACATTATTTAATAAAGAAATAACTAAAATACACATTATTTAATAGAGAAATAACTAAAATACACATTATTTAATAAAGAAATAACAAAAAACACATAATTTAAGAGAGAAATAACTAAAATACACATTATTTATTAGAGAAATAACAAAAAAACACATTATTTAATAGGAAAATACTTAAAATACACATTATTTAATAAAGAAATAAGAAAAAACACATTATTTAATAGAGAAATAACTAAAATACACATTATTTAATAAAAAAATAACAAAAAAAAAACACATTATTTAATATAGAAATAACTAAAATACACATTAATTATTGGAGAAATAACTAAAATACACAATATTTAATAAAGAAATAACAAAAAAAAAACATTATTTAATAAAAAAAAAAACAAAAAAACACATTATTTAATAGAGAAATAACAAAAAAACACATTATTTTATAGAGACATAACTAAAATACACATTATTTATTGGAGAAATAACTAAAATACACACTATTTAATAGAGATATACCTTAAATACACATTATTTATTGTAGAAATAACTAAAATACACATTATTTAATAAAGAAATAACTTAAATACACATTATTTAATAGAAAAATTACAAGAAAACACATTATTTACTAGAGAATTAACTAAAATACACTTTATTTAATAGAGAAATAACAAAAAAACAGATTATTTAATAAAGAAATAACTAAAATACACATTATTAATTGAAGAATCAACTAAATAACAAAAAAACACTATATTTAATGAAAAAAGAACTAAAATACGCATTATTTATTGGAGAAATAACTAAAATACACATTATTTAATAAAGAAATAACTAAAATTCACATTATTTAATAGAGAAATAACAAAAAAACACATTCTTTAATAGAGAAATAACAGAAAAACACATTATTTAATACAGAAATAAATAAATACACATTATTTATTGGTGAAATAACTAAAATACACATTATTTAATAAAGAACTAACTAAAATACACATTATTTAATAGAAAAATAACAAAAAACACATTATTTCATAGAGAAATAACAAAAAAACACATTATTTAATAGAGAACTAACTAAAATACACATTAGTTATTAAGGAAAAAACTAAAATACACATTATTTAATAGAGAAATAACTAAAATACACATTATTTAATAAAGAAACCAATAAAATACACATTATTTAATTGAGAAATAACAAAAAACACATTATTTATCAAAAAAATAACTTAAATACACATTATTTATTGAAGAAATAACTAAAATACACATTATTTATTGAAGAAATAACTAAAATACACATTATTTATTAAAGAAATAACTAAAATACACATTATTTAATAAAAAAATAACTAAAATACACATTATTTAATAGAGAATGTACTAAAATACACATTATTTAATAGAGAAATAACAAAAAAACACATTATTTAATAAAGAAATAACTAAAATTTACATTATTTAATAGAGAAATAACAAAAAAACACATTCTTTAATAGAGAAATAACAAAAAAACAAATTATTCAATACAGAAATAAATAAATACACATTATTTATTGGAGAAATAACTAAAATACACATTATTTATTAAAGAAATAACTAAAACACACATTATTTAATAGAGAAATAACAAAAAACACATTATTTCATAGAGAAATAACAAAAAAACACATTATTTAATAGAGAACTAACTAAAATACACATTAGTTATTAAAGAAAAAACTAAAATACACATTATTTAATAGAGAAATAACTAAAATACACATTATTTAATAAAGAAACCAATAAAATACACATTATTTAATTGAGAAATAACAAAAAACACATTATTTATCAAAAAAATAACTTAAATACACATTATTTATTGAAGAAATAACTAAAATACACATTATTTATTGAAGAAATAACTAAAATACACATTATTTAATAAAGATATAACTAAAATACACATTATTTATTGAAGAAATAACTAAAATACACATTATTTATTAAAGACATAACTAAAATACACATTATTTATTGAAGAAATAACTAAAATACACATTATTTATTGAAGAAATGACTAAAGAACACATTATTTATTAAAGAAATAACTAAAGTACACATTATTTATTAAAGAAATAACTAAAATACACATTATTTAATAGAGAAATAATTGAAATACACATTATTTAATACAGAAATAACAAAAAAACACATTATTTAATAAAGAAATAACAAAAAAAAAAATTTAATAGAGACATAATTAAAATACACATTAGTTATTGGAGAAATAACTAAAATACACATTATTTAATAGAGAAATAACAAAAAAAAACATTATTTATTAGAGAAATAACTAAAATACACATCATTTATTGGCAAATTAACTAAAATACACAATATTTAATAAAGAAATAACTAAAATACACATTAATTAATAGAGAAATAACTAAAATAAAGAAATCACTTATATACACATTATTTAATTGAGAAATAACAAAAAACACATTATTTAATAAAGACATAATTAAAATACACATTATTTATTGAAGAAATAACTAAAATACACATTATTTATTGAAGAAATAACTAAAATACACATTAAATATTGAAGAAATAACTAAAATACACATTATTTAATAAAAAAATAACTAAAATACACATTATTTAATAGAGAAATTAATAAAATACACATTATTTAATAGAGAAATAACAAAAAAACACATTATTTAATGAAGAAATAACTAAAATACACATGATTTATTGGAGAAATAACTAAAATACACATTATTTAATAAAGAAATAACTAAAATTCACATTATTTAATAGAGAAATAACAAAAAAACAAATTCTTTAATAGAGAAATAACAAAAAAACAAATTATTCAATACAGAAATAAATAAATACACATTATTTATTGGAGAAATAACTAAAATACACATTATTTATTAAAGAAATAACTAAAATACACATTATTTAATAGAGAAATAACAAAAAACACATTTTTTTATAGAGAAATAAGAAAAAAACACTATATTTAATAGAGAACTAGTTAAAATACACATTAGTTTTTAAAGAAAAAACTAAAATACACATTATTTAATAGAGAAATAACTAAAATACATTTTATTTATTAAAGAAACCAATAAAATACACATTATTTAATTGAGAAATAACAAAAAACACATTATTTATCAAAGACATAACTTAAATACACATTATTTATTGAAGAAATAATTAAAATACACATTATTTATTAGAAAAATAACTGAAATACACATTATTTAATAAAGAAATAACTAAAATACACATTATTTATTGGAGAAATAACTAAAATACACTTTATTTATTAAAGACATAACTAAAATACACATTATTTATTGAAGAAATAACTAAAATACACATTATTTATTGAAGAAATAACTAAAATACACATTATTTAATAAAGAAATAACAAAAAAACACAATATTTAAAAGAGAATTAATTAAAATACACATTATTTATTAAAGAAATAACTAAAATACACATTATTTAATAAAAAAATAACTAAAATACACATTATATAATAGAGAAATAACTAAAATACACATTAATTAATAGAGAAATAACAAAAAAACACAATATTTAATAAAAAAATAACTAAAATACACATTATTTATTGGAGAAATAACTAAAATACACATTATTTAATAAAGAAATAACCAAAATTTACATTATTTAATAAAGAAATAACAAAAAAACACATTCTTTAATAGAGAAATAACAAAAAACACATTATTTAATACAGAAATAAATAAATACACATTATTTATTGGCGAAATAACTAAAATACACATTATTTAATAAAGAACTAACTAAAATACACATTATTAAATAGAGAAATAACAAAAAACACATTATTGAATAAAAAAATAACAAAAAAACACATTATTTAATAGAGAACTAACTAAACTACACATTAGTTATTGGAGAAATAAATAAAATACACATTATTTATCAGAGAAATAACTAAAATACACATTATTTATTGAAGAAATCACTAAAATACACATTATTTGATTGAGAAATAACAAAAAACACATTATTTAATAGAGACATAATTAAAATACACATTATTTATTGAAGAAATATCTAAAATACACATTATTTATTGAAGAAATAACTAAAATACACATTATTTATTAAAGAAATAACTAAAATACACATTATTTATTGAAGAAATAACTAAAATACACATTATTTAATAGAGAAATAACTAAAATACACATTATTTAATAAAGAAATAACAAAAAAACACATTATTTATTAGAGAAATAACTAAAATAAACAATATTTATTAGAAAAATAACAAAAAAACACATTATTTAATAGAGAAATAACTAAAATACACAATATTTAATAAAGAAATAAGAAAAAACACATTATTTAATAGAGAAATAACTAAAATACACATTATTTAATAGAGAAATAACAAAAAAACACATTATTTATTATAGAAATAACTAAAATACACATTATTTATTGGAGAAATAACTAAAATACACATTATTTAATAAAGAAATAACTAAAATACACATTATTTATTGGAGAAATAACTAAAATACACATTATTTAATAAAGAAATAACTAAAATACACATTATTTATTAGAGAAATAAATAGAATACACATTATTTAATAGAGAAATAAAAAAAAAAAAAACATTATTTATTAGAAAATTAACTAAAATACACTTTATTTATTGGAGAAATAACTAAAATACACATTATTTAAAAGAGAAATAACAAAAATCCACAATATTTTATAGAGAAAGAACAAAAAAACACATTATTTAATAGAGAAATAACTAAAATACACATTATTTAATAAAGATATACCTAAAATTTACATTATTTAATAGAGAAATAACAAAAAAACACATTCTTTAATAAAGAAATAACAAAAAAACACATAATTTAATAGAGAAATAACTAAAATACACATTATTTATTGGAAAAATAACTAAAACACACATTATTTAATAGAGAAATAACTAAAATACACATTATTTAATAAAGAAATAACAAAAAGCACATTATTTAATAGAGAAATAACTAAAATACTAATTATTTCTTGAAAAAATAACTAAAATACACATTATTTAATAAAGAAATAACAAAAAAACACAATATTTAAAAAAAAAAAAACTAAAATACACATTATTTATTGAAAAAATAACTAAAATACACATTATTTAATAAAAAAATAACTAAAATACACAATATTTAATAGAGAAATTACTAAAATACTAATTATTTAATAGAGAAATAACAAAAAAACACATTATTTAATAAAGAAATAACTAAAATTTACATTATTTAATAGAGAAATAACAAAAAAACACATTCTTTAATAGAGAAATAACAAAAAAACAAATTATTCAATACAGAAATAAATAAATACACATTATTTATTGGAGAAATAACTAAAATACACATTATTTATTAAAGAAATAACTAAAACACACATTATTTAATAAAGAAATAACAAAAAACACATTATTTCATAGAGAAATAACAAAAAAACACATTATTTAATAGAGAACTAACTAAAATACACATTAGTTATTAAAGAAAAAACTAAAATACACATTATTTAATAGAGAAATAACTAAAATACACATTATTTAATAAAGAAACCAATAAAATACACATTATTTAATTGAGAAATAACAAAAAACACATTATTTATCAAAAAAATAACTTTAATACACATTATTTATTGAAGAAATAACTAAAATACACATTATTTATTGAAGAAATAACTAAAATACACATTATTTAATAAAGATATAACTAAAATACACATTATTTATTGGAGAAATAACTAAAATACACATTATTTATTAAAGACATAACTAAAATACTCTTTATTTATTGAAGAAATAACTAAAATACACATTATTTATTGAAGAAATAACTAAAGAACACATTATTTATTGAAGAAATAACTAAAATACACATTATTTATTAAAGAAATAACTAAAATACACATTATATAATAGAGAAATAATTGAAATACACATTATTTAATACAGAAATAACAAAAAAACACATTATTTAATAAAGAAATAACAAAAAAAATATTTAATAGAGACATAATTAAAATACACATTAGTTATTGGAGAAATAATTAAAATACACATTTTTTAATAGAGTAATAACTAAAATACACATAAATTAATAGAGAAATATTTAAAATACACATTATTTTTTTGGGAAATAACTAAAATACACATTATTTAATAAAGAAATAACTAAAATACACATTATTTAATAGAGAAATAACAAGAAAACACAATATTTAATAGAGAATTAACTAAAATTCACGTTATTTAATGAAGAAATAACTAAAATACTCATTATTTAATAAAGAAATAACTAAAATAAACATTATTTAATAGAGAAATAACTAAAGTACACAATACTTAATAGAGAAATAACAAAAAAACACATTATTTAATAGAGAAATAACTAAAATACACATTATTTATTGGAGAAATAACTAAAATACACATTATTTAATAGAGAAATAACAAAAAAAACATTATTTAATAGACGAATAACTAAAATACACATTATTTATTAGAGAAATAACAAAAAAACACATTATTTATTAGAGAAATAACTAAAATACACATTATTTATTGAAGAAATAACTAAAATACACATTATTTAATAAAGAAATAACTAAAATACACATTATTTAATAGAGAAATAACTAAAATACACATTATTTAATAAAGAAATAACAAAAAACACATAATTTAAGAGAGAAATAACTAAAATACACATTATTTATTAGAGAAATAACAAAAAAACACATTATTTAATAGAAAAATAACTAAAATACACATTATTTAATAAAGAAATAAGAAAAAACACATGATTTAATAGAGAAATAACTAAAATACACATTATTTAATAAAAAAATAACAAAAAAAAAACACATTATTTAATATAGAAATAACTAAAATACACATTAATTATTGGAGAAATAACTAAAATACACAATTATTAATAAAGAAATAACAAAAAAAATACATTTCTTAATAGAGAAATAACAAAAAAACACATTATTTAATAGAGAAATAACAAAAAAACACATTATTTATTAGAGACATAACTAAAATACACATTATTTATTGGAGAAATAACTAAAATACACATTATTTAATAAAGAAATAACTAAAATTCACATTATTTAATAGAGAAATAACAAAAAAACACATTCTTTAATAAAGAAATAACAGAAAAACACATTATTTAATACAGAAATAAATAAATACACATTATTTATTGGTGAAATAACTAAAATACACATTATTTAATAAAGAACTAACTAAAATACACATTTATTAAAAGAGAAATAACAAAAAAAAAACATTATTGAATAGAGAATCAACAAAAAAACACATTATTTAATAGAGAACTAACTAAACTACACATTAGTTATTGGAGAAATAACTAAAATACACATTATTTATCAGAGAAATAACTAAAATACACATTATTTATTGAAGAAATCACTTATATACACATTATTTAATTGAGAAATAACAAAAAACACATTATTTAATAAAGACATAATTAAAATACACATTATTTATTGAAGTAATAACTAAAATACACATTATTTATTAAAGAAATAACTAAAATACACATTAATTATTGAAGAAATAACTAAAATACACATTATTTATTAAAGAAATAACTAAAATACACATTATTTAATAGAGAAATAACTAAAATACACATTATTTAATAAAGAAATAACAAAAAAACACATTATTTATTAGAGAAATAACTAAAATAAACAATATTTAATAGAAAAATAACAAAAAAACACATTATTTAATAGAGAAATATCTAAAATACACATTATTTAATAAAGAAATAAGAAAAAACACATTATTTAGGAGAGAAATAACTAAAAAACACATTATTTAATAGAGAAATAACATAAAAACACATTATTTATTGAAAAATTAACTAAAATACACTTTATTTATTGGAGAAATAACTAAAATACACATTATTTATTAAAAAAAAAACTAAAATCCACAATATTTAATGGAGAAATAACAAAAAAACACATTATTTAATAGAGAAATAACTAAAATACACATTATTCAATAAAGATATAACTAAAATTTACATTATTTAATAGAGAAATAACAAAAAAACACATTCTTTAATAGAGAAATAACAAAAAAACACATAATTTAATAGAGAAATAACTAAAATACACTTTATTTATTAAAGAAACCAATTATATACACATTATTTAATTGAGAAATAACAAAAAACACATTATTTATCAAAGACATAACTTAAATACACATTATTTATTGAAGAAATAATTAAAATACACATTATTTATTGGAAAAATAACTAAAATACACATTATTTAATAAAGAAATAACTAAAATACACATTATTTATTGGAGAAATAACTAAAATACACATTATTTATTAAAGACATAACTAAAATACACATTATTTATTGAAGAAATAACTAAAATACACATTATTTATTGAAGAAATAACTAAAATACACATTATTTATTGAAGAAATAACTAAAATACACATTATTTATTAAAGAAATAGCTAAAATACACATTATTTAATAGAGAAATAACTGAAATACACATTAATTAATACAGAAATAACAAAAAAACACATTATTTAATAAAGAAATAACAAAAAAAAATTATTTAATAGAGACATAATTAAAATACACATTAGTTATTGGAGAAATAACTAAAATACACATTATTTAATAGAGAAATAACATAAAAAAAAACCTTATTTATCAGAGAAATAACTAAAATACACATTATTTATTGGAAAATTAACTAAAATACACAATATTTAATAAAGAAATAACTAAAATACACATTATTTAATAGAGAAATACCTAAAATACACATTATTTAATAGAGAAATAACAAAAAACACATTATTTAATAATGAAATAACTAAAATACACATTATTTATTGAAGATATAACTAAAATACACATTATTTAAAAGAGAAATAACTAAAATACACATTATTCAATAGAGAAATAACAAAAAAACACATAATTTATTAGAGAAATAACTAAAATACACTTTATTTATTGGAGAATTAACTAAAATACACATTATTTTATAGAGAATTAACTAAAATACACAATATTTAATAAAGAAATAACAAAAAAACACATTATTTAATAGAAAAATAACTAAAATACACATTATTTAATAAAGAAATTACTAAAATACACAGTATTTAATAGAGAAATAACTAAAATACACATTATTTAATAGAGAAATAACAAAAAAACACATTATTTACTAGAAAAATAACTAGAATACACATTATTAAATAAAGAAATAACTAAAATACACATTATTTAATAGAGAAATAACTGAAATACACATTATTTAATACAGAAATAACAAAAAAACACATTATTTAATAAAGAAATAACAAAAAAAAATTATTTAATAGAGACATAATTGAAATACACATTAGTTATTGGAGAATTAACTAAAATACACATTATTTTATAAAGAAATAACTAAAATACACATTATTTAAAAGAGAAATAACAAAAAAACACATTATTTATTAGAGAAATAACTAAAATACACATTATTTAATAGAGAAATAACTAAAATACACATTATTTAATAGAGAAATAACAAAAAAACACATTAAATAATAGAAAAATAACTAAAATACACATTATTTAATAAAGAAATAACAAAAAAAATCACATTATTCAATAGAGAAATAACTAAAATACACATTCGTTTTTGGAGAAATAACTACAATACGCATTATTTAATAAAGAAATAACTAAAATACACATTATTTATTAGAGAAATAACAAAAAAACACATTGTTTAATAGAGAAATAACTAAAATACACATTATTTATTGGAGAAATAACTAAAATACACATTATTTAATAAAGAAATAACTAAAATACACATTATTTATTAGAGAAATAACAGAAAAACACATTATTTATTGGAGAAATAACTAAAATACACATTATTTAATAAAGAAATAACTAAAATACATATATAAAATATATAAAGTCATTAATTCAGTTAGTATAAATAGTCAATACACCCTTTAAAATATTCACTTTGACTTGTGGTGGTGAACAATGTTGACGAAGTAAGTTAAAAATCAATTATTAAATTTGAATAAATAAAGCCATACTGATGAGAGGTAAACATCAAAACGCATCAATAAATGTTTTTAATTTAGAAAATTTTTTCATAAATTTAATTTTTTAATGAACTAAAATACACATTATTTAATAGAGAAATAACAAAAAAACACATTATTTATTAGAGAAATAACAAAAAAACACATTATTTAATAAAGAAATAACTAAAATACACATTATTTAATAGAGAAATAACTAAAATACACATTATTTAATTTAGAAATAATTAAAATACACATTATTGATTGGAGAAATAACTAAAATACACATTCTTTAATAGAGAAATAACTAAAATACACATTATTTAATAAAGAAATAACAAAAAAAAACACATTATTTAATGGAGAACTAACTAAAATACACATTATTTTTGGAAGAAATAACTAAAATACACATTATTTAATAAAGAATTAACTAAAATACACATTATTTAATAAAGAAATAACTAAAATACACAATATTTAATAGAGAAATAACAAAAAAACACATTATTTAATAGAGAAATAACTAAAATACACATTATTTATTGGAGAAATAACTAGAATACACATTATTTAATAGAGAAATAACAAAAAAACACATTATTTAATAGAGAAATAACTAAAATACACAATATTTATTGGAGAAATAACTAAAATACAAATAATTTAATAGAGAAATAACAAAAAACACATTATTTAATAGAGAAATAACTTAAATACACATTAACTAAATAAACTTAAGTACACATTATTTAATTGAGAAATAACTAAAATACACATTATTTATTAGAGAAATAACTAAACTACACATTATTTAATAAAGAAATAACAAAAAAATTGATAAAGAAATAACTAAAAAACACATTATTTATTGGTGAATTAGTTAAAAACACATTATTTAATAGGGAAATAACAAAAAAAACACATTATTTATTAGAGAAATAACAAAAAAAACACATTATTTAATAGAGAAATAACTAAAATACACATTATTTAATAAAGAAATAACTAAAATACACATTATTTATTAGAGAAATAACAAAAAAACACATTATTTAAAAGAGAAATAACTAAAAAACACATTATTTATTAAAGAAATAACTAAAATACACATTATTTATTGAAGAAATAACTAAAATACACATTATTTAATAAAGAAATAACTAAAATACACATTATTTAATAGAGAAATAACTAAAATACACATTATTTAATAAAGAAATAACAAAAAACACATAATTTAAGAAAGAAATAACTAAAATACACATTATTTATTAGAGAAATAACAAAAAAACACATTATTTAATAGAAAAATAACTAAAATACACATTATTTAATAAAGAAATAAGAAAAAACACATTATTTAATAGAGAAATAACTAAAATACACATTATTTGATAAAAAAATAACAAAAAAAAAACACATGATTTAATATAGAAATAACTAAAATACACATTAATTATTGGAGAAATAACTAAAATACACAATATTTAATAAAGAAATAACAAAAAAAATACATTATTTAATAGAAAAATAACAAAAAAACACATTATTTAATAGAGAAATAACAAAAAAACACATTATTTAATAGAGACATAACTAAAATAAACATTATTTATTGGAGAAATAACTAAAATACACATTATTTAATAGAGATATACCTTAAATACACATTATTTATTGTAGAAATAACTAAAATACACATTATTTAATAAAGAAATAACTTAAATACACATTATTTAATAGAAAAATTACAAGAAAACACATTATTTACTAGAGAATTAACTAAAATACACTTTATTTAATAGAGAAATAACAAAAAAACAGATTATTTAATAAAGAAATAACTAAAATACACATTATTAATTGAAGAATCAACTAAATAACAAAAAAACACTATATTTAATGAAAAAAGAACTAAAATACGCATTATTTATTGGAGAAATAACTAAAATACACATTATTTAATAAAGAAATAACTAAAATTCACATTATTTAATAGAGAAATAACAAAAAAACACATTCTTTAATAGAGAAATAACAGAAAAACACATTATTTAATACAGAAATAAATAAATACACATTATTTATTGGTGAAATAACTAAAATACACATTATTTAATAAAGAACTAACTAAAATACACATTATTTAATAGAGAAATAACAAAAAAAAACATTATTGAATAGAGAAATAACAATAAAACACATTATTTAATAGAGAACTAACTAAACTACACATTAGTTATTGGAGAAATAACTAAAATACACACTATTTATCAGAGAAATAATTAAAATACACATTATTTATTGAAGAAATCACTTATATACACATTATTTAATTGAGAAATAACAAAAAACACATTATTTAATAAAGACATAATTAAAATACACATTATTTATTGAAGAAATAACTAAAATACACATTATTTATTGAAGAAATAACTAAAATACACATTAAATATTGAAGAAATAACTAAAATACACATTATTTAATAAAAAAATAACTAAAATACACATTATTTAATAGAGAAATTAATAAAATACACATTATTTAATAGAGAAATAACAAAAAAACACATTATTTAATGAAGAAATAACTAAAATACACATGATTTATTGGAGAAATAACTAAAATACACATTATTTAATAAAGAAATAACTAAAATTTACATTATTTGATAGAGAAATAACAAAAAACAAATTCTTTAATAGAGAAATAACAAAAAAACAAATTATTCAATACAGAAATAAATAAATACACATTATTTATTGGAGAAATAACTAAAATACACATTATTTAATAGAGAAATAACAAAAAACACATTATTTTATAGAGAAATAAGAAAAAAACACTATATTTAATAGAGAACTAGTTAAAATACACATTAGTTTTTAAAGAAAAAACTAAAATACACATTATTTAATAGAGAAATAGCTAAAATACATTTTATTTATTAAAGAAACCAATAAAATACACATTATTTAATTGAGAAATAACAAAAAACACATTATTTATCAAAGACATAACTTAAATACACATTATTTATTGAAGAATTAATTAAAATACACATTATTTATTAGAAAAATAACTAAAATACACATTATTTAATAAAGAAATAACTAAAATACACATTATTTATTGGAGAAATAACTAAAATACACTTTATTTATTAAAGACATAACTAAAATACACATTATTTATTGAAGAAATAACTAAAATACACATTATTTATTGAAGAAATAACTAAAATACACTTTATTTAATAAAGAAATAACAAAAAAACACAATATTTAAAAGAGAATTAATTAAAATACACATTATTTATTGAAGAAATAACTAAAATACACATTATTTAATAAAAAAATAACTAAAATACACATTATTTAATAGAGAAATAACTAAAATACACATTAATTAAAAGAGAAATAACAAAAAAACACAATATTTAATAAAAAAATAACTAAAATACACATTATTTATTGGAGAAATAACTAAAATACACATTATTTAATAAAGAAATAACCAAAATTTACATTATTTAATAAAGAAATAACAAAAAAACACATTCTTTAATAGAGAAATAACAAAAAACACATTATTTAATACAGAAATAAATAAATACACATTATTCATTGGCGAAATAACTAAAATACACATTATTTAATAAAGAACTAACTAAAATACACATTATTAAATAGAGAAATAACAAAAAACACATTATTGAATAAAAAAATAACAAAAAAACACATTATTTAATAGAGAACTAACTAAACTACACATTAGTTATTGGAGAAATAAATAAAATACACATTATTTATCAGAGAAATAACTAAAATACACATTATTTATTGAAGAAATCACTAAAATACACATTATTTGATTGAGAAATAACAAAAAACACATTATTTAATAGAGACATAATTAAAATACACATTATTTATTGAAGAAATATCTAAAATACACATTATTTATTGAAGAAATAACTAAAATACACATTATTTATTAAAGAAATAACTAAAATACACATTATTTATTGAAGAAATAACTAAAATACACATTATTTAATAGAGAAATAACTAAAATACACATTATTTAATAAAGAAATAACAAAAAAACACATTATTTATTAGAGAAATAACTAAAATAAACAATATTTATTAGAAAAATAACAAAAAAACACATTATTTAATAGAGAAATAACTAAAATACACAATATTTAATAAAGAAATAAGAAAAAACACATTATTTAATAGAGAAATAACTAAAATACACATTATTTAATAGAGAAATAACAAAAAAACACATTATTTATTATAGAAATAACTAAAATACACATTATTTATTGGAGAAATAACTAAAATACACATTATTTAATAAAGAAATAACTAAAATACACATTATTTATTGGAGAAATAACTAAAATACACATTATTTAATAAAGAAATAACTAAAATACACATTATTTATTAAAGAAATAAATAGAATACACATTATTTAATAAAGAAATAACAAAAAAACACATTATTTATTAGAAAATTAACTAAAATACACTTTATTTATTGGAGAAATAACTAAAATACACATTATTTAAAAGAGAAATAACAAAAATCCACAATATTTTATAGAGAAAGAACAAAAAAACACATTATTTAATAGAGAAATAACTAAAATACACATTATTTAATAAAGATATAACTAAAATTTACATTATTTAATAGAGAAATAACAAAAAAACACATTCTTTAATAAAGAAATAACAAAAAAACACATAATTTAATACAGAAATAACTAAAATACACATTATTTATTGGAAAAATAACTAAAACACACATTATTCAATAGAGAAATAACTAAAATACACATTATTTAATAAAGAAATAACAAAAAGCACATTATTTAATAGAGAAATAACTAAAATACTAATTATTTCTTGGAAAAATAACTAAAATACACATTATTTAATAAAGAAATAACAAAAAAACACAATATTTAAAAAAAAATAACTAAAATACACATTATTTATTGAAGAAATAACTAAAATACACATTATTTAATAAAAAAATAACTAAAATACACATTATTTAATAGAGAAATTACTAAAATACTAATTATTTAATAGAGAAATAACAAAAAAACACATTATTTAATAAAGAAATAACTAAAATTTACATTATTTAATAGAGAAATAACAAAAAAACACATTCTTTAATAGAGAAATAACAAAAAAACAAATTATTCAATACAGAAATAAATAAATACACATTATTTATTGGAGAAATAACTAAAATACACATTATTTATTAAAGAAATAACTAAAACACACATTATTTAATAAAGAAATAACAAAAAACACATTATTTCATAGAGAAATAACAAAAAAACACATTATTTAATAGAGAACTAACTAAAATACACATTAGTTATTAAAGAAAAAACTGAAATACTCATTATTTAATAGAGAAATAACTAAAATACACATTATTTAATAAAGAAACCAATAAAATACACATTATTTAATTGAGAAATAACAAAAAACACATTATTTATCAAAAAAATAACTTTAATACACATTATTTATTGAAGATATAACTAAAATACACATTATTTATTGAAGAAATAACTAAAATACACATTATTTATTGGAGAAATAACTAAAATACACATTATTTATTAAAGACATAACTAAAATACTCTTTATTTATTGAAGAAATAACTAAAATACACATTATTTATTGAAGAAATAACTAAAGAACACATTATTTATTGAAGAAATAACTAAAATACACATTATTTATTAAAGAAATAACTAAAATACACATTATTTAATAGAGAAATAATTGAAATACACATTATTTAATACAGAAATAACAAAAAAACACATTATTTAATAAAGAAATAACAAAAAAAATATTTAATAGAGACATAATTAAAATACACATTAGTTATTGGAGAAATAACTAAAATACACATTATTTAATAGAGAAATAACAAAAAAAAAACATTATTTATTAGAGAAATAACTAAAATACACATCATTTATTGAAAAATTAACTAAAATACACAATATTTAATAAAGAAATAACTAAAATACACATTAATTAATAGAGAAATAACTCAAATACACATTATTTGATAAAGAAATAACTAAAATACACATTATTTAATAGAGTAATAACTAAAATACACATAATTTAATAGAGAAATATTTAAAATACACATTATTTTTTTGGGAAATAACTAAAATACACATTATTTAATAAAGAAATAACTAAAATACACATTATTTAATAGAGAAGTAACAAGAAAACACAATATTTAATAGAGAATTAACTAAAATTCACGTTATTTAATGAAGAAATAACTAAAATACTCATTATTTAATAAAGAAATAACTAAAATAAACATTATTTAATAGAGAAATAACTAAAGTACACAATACTTAATAGAGAAATAACAAAAAAACACATTATTTAATAGAGAAATAACTAAAATACACATTATTTATTGGAGAAATAACTAAAATACACATTATTTAATAGAGAAATAACAAAAAAAACAATATTTAATAGACGAATAACTAAAATACACATTATTTATTAGAGAAATAACAAAAAAACACATTATTTATTAGAGAAATAACTAAAATACACATTATTTATTGAAGAAATAACTAAAATACACATTATTTAATAAAGAAATAACTAAAATACACATTATTTAATAGAGAAATAACTAAAATACACATTATTTAATAAAGAAATAACAAAAAACACATAATTTAAGAGAGAAATAACTAAAATACACATTATTTATTAGAGAAATAACAAAAAAACACATTATTTAATAGAAAAATAACTAAAATACACATTATTTAATAAAGAAATAAGAAAAAACACATGATTTAATAGAGAATCAACTAAAATACACATTATTTAATAAAAAAATACCAAAAAAAAACACATTATTTAATATAGAAATAACTAAAATACACATTAATTATTGGAGAAATAACTAAAATACACAATTATTAATAAAGAAATAACAAAAAAAATACATTATTTAATAGAGAAATAACAAAAAAACACATTATTTAATAGAGAAATAACAAAAAAACACATTATTTATTAGAGACATAACTAAAATACACATTATTTATTGGAGAAATAACTAAAATACACATTTTTTAATCAAGAAATAACTAAAATTCACATTATTTAATAGAGAAATAACAAAAAAACACATTCTTTAATAAAGAAATAACAGAAAAACACATTATTTAATACAGAAATAAATAAATACACATTATTTATTGGTGAAATAACTAAAATACACATTATTTAATAAAGAACTAACTAAAATACACATTTATTAAAAGAGAAATAACAAAAAAAAACATTATTGAATAGAGAATCAACAAAAAAACACATTATTTAATAGAGAACTAACTAAACTACACATTAGTTATTGGAGAAATAACTAAAATACACATTATTTATCAGAGAAATAACGAAAATACACATTATTTATTGAAGAAATCACTTATATACACATTATTTAATTGAGAAATAACAAAAAACACATTATTTAATAAAGACATAATTAAAATACACATTATTTATTGAAGTAATAACTAAAATACACATTATTTATTGAAGAAATAACTAAAATACACATTAATTATTGAAGAAATAACTAAAATACACATTATTTATTGAAGAAATAACTAAAATACACATTATTTAATAGAGAAATAACTAAAATACACATTATTTAATAAAGAAATAACAAAAAAACACATTATTTATTAGAGAAATAACTAAAATAAACAATATTTAATAGAAAAATAACAAAAAAACACATTATTTAATAGAGAAATATCTAAAATACACATTATTTAATAAAGAAATAAGAAAAAACACATTATTTAATAGAGAAATAACTAAAAAACACATTATTTAATAGAGAAATAACAAAAAAACACATTATTTATTAAAAAATTAACTAAAATACACTTTATTTATTGGAGAAATAACTAAAATACACATTATTTATTAAAAAAATAACTAAATTCCACAATATTTAATGGAGAAATAACAAAAAAACACATTATTTAATAGAGAAATAACTAAAATACACATTATTTAATAAAGATATAACTAAAATTTACATTATTTAATAGAGAAATAACAAAAAAACACATTCTTTAACAGAGAAATAACAAAAAAACACATAATTTAATAGAGAAATAACTAAAATACACTTTATTTATTAAAGAAACCAATTATATACACATTATTTAATTGAGAAATAACAAAAAACACATTATTTATCAAATACATAACTTAAATACACATTATTTATTGAAGAAATAATTAAAATACACATTATTTATTGGAAAAATAACTAAAATACACATTATTTAATAAAGAAATAACTAAAATACACATTATTTATTGGAGAAATAACTAAAATACACATTATTTATTAAAGACATAACTAAAATACACATTATTTATTGAAGAAATAACTAAAATACACATTATTTATTGAAGAAATAACTAAAATACACATTATTTATTGAAGAAATAACTAAAATACACATTATTTATTAAAGAAATAGCTAAAATACACATTATTTAATAGAGAAATAACTGAAATACACATTAATTAATACAGAAATAACAAAAAAACACATTATTTAATAAAGAAATAACAAAAAAAAATTATTTAATAGAGACATATTGAAATTGACATTAGTTATTGGAGAAATAACTAAAATACACATTATTTATCAGAGAAATAACGAAAATACACATTATTTATTGAAGAAATCACTTATATACACATTATTTAATTGAGAAATAACAAAAAACACATTATTTAATAAAGACATAATTAAAATACACATTATTTATTGAAGTAATAACTAAAATACACATTATTTATTGAAGAAATAACTAAAATACACATTAATTATTGAAGAAATAACTAAAATACACATTATTTATTGAAGAAATAACTAAAATACACATTATTTAATAGAGAAATAACTAAAATACACATTATTTAATAAAGAAATAACAAAAAAACACATTATTTATTAGAGAAATAACTAAAATAAACAATATTTAATAGAAAAATAACAAAAAAACACATTATTTAATAGAGAAATATCTAAAATACACATTATTTAATAAAGAAATAAGAAAAAACACATTATTTAATAGAGAAATAACTAAAAAACACATTATTTAATAGAGAAATAACAAAAAAACACATTATTTATTAAAAAATTAACTAAAATACACTTTATTTATTGGAGAAATAACTAAAATACACATTATTTATTAAAAAAATAACTAAATTCCACAATATTTAATGGAGAAATAACAAAAAAACACATTATTTAATAGAGAAATAACTAAAATACACATTATTTAATAAAGATATAACTAAAATTTACATTATTTAATAGAGAAATAACAAAAAAACACATTCTTTAACAGAGAAATAACAAAAAAACACATAATTTAATAGAGAAATAACTAAAATACACTTTATTTATTAAAGAAACCAATTATATACACATTATTTAATTGAGAAATAACAAAAAACACATTATTTATCAAATACATAACTTAAATACACATTATTTATTGAAGAAATAATTAAAATACACATTATTTATTGGAAAAATAACTAAAATACACATTATTTAATAAAGAAATAACTAAAATACACATTATTTATTGGAGAAATAACTAAAATACACATTATTTATTAAAGACATAACTAAAATACACATTATTTATTGAAGAAATAACTAAAATACACATTATTTATTGAAGAAATAACTAAAATACACATTATTTATTGAAGAAATAACTAAAATACACATTATTTATTAAAGAAATAGCTAAAATACACATTATTTAATAGAGAAATAACTGAAATACACATTAATTAATACAGAAATAACAAAAAAACACATTATTTAATAAAGAAATAACAAAAAAAAAATTATTTAATAGAGACATAATTGAAATACACATTAGTTATTGGAGAATTAACTAAAATACACATTATTTTATAAAGAAATAACTAAAATACACATTATTTAAAAGAGAAATAACAAAAAAACACATTATTTATTAGAGAAATAACTAAAATACACATTATTTAATAGAGAAATAACTAAAATACACATTATTTAATAGAGAAATAACAAAAAAACACATTAAATAATAGAAAAATAACTAAAATACACATTATTTAATAAAGAAATAACAAAAAAAATCACATTATTCAATAGAGAAATAACTAAAATACACATTCGTTTTTGGAGAAATAACTACAATACGCATTATTTAATAAAGAAATAACTAAAATACACATTATTTATTAGAGAAATAACAAAAAAACACATTGTTTAATAGAGAAATAACTAAAATACACATTATTTATTGGAGAAATAACTAAAATACACATTATTTAATAAAGAAATAACTAAAATACACATTATTTATTAGAGAAATAACAGAAAAACACATTATTTATTGGAGAAATAACTAAAATACACATTATTTAATAAAGAAATAACTAAAATACATATATAAAATATATAAAGTCATTAATTCAGTTAGTATAAATAGTCAATACACCCTTTAAAATATTCACTTTGACTTGTGGTGGTGAACAATGTTGACGAAGTAAGTTAAAAATCAATTATTAAATTTGAATAAATAAAGCCATACTGATGAGAGGTAAACATCAAAACGCATCAATAAATGTTTTTAATTTAGAAAAATTTTTCATAAATTTAATTTTTTAATGAACTAAAATACACATTATTTAATAGAGAAATAACAAAAAAACACATTATTAATTAGAGAAATAACAAAAAAACACATTATTTAATAAAGAAATAACTAAAATACACATTATTTAATAGAGAAATAACTAAAATACACATTATTTAATTTAGAAATAATTAAAATACACATTATTTAATAAAGAATTAACTAAAATACACATTATTTAATAAAGAAATAACTAAAATACACAATATTTAATAGAGAAATAACAAAAAAACACATTATTTAATAGAGAAATAACTAAAATACACATTATTTATTGGAGAAATAACTAGAATACACATTATTTAAAAGAGAAATAACAAAAAAACACATTATTTAATAGAGAAATAACTAAAATACACATTATTTATTGGAGAAATAACTAAAATACAAATAATTTAATAGAGAAATAACAAAAAACACATTATTTAATAGAGAAATAACTTAAATACACATTAACTAAATAAACTAAAGTACACATTATTTAATTGAGAAATAACTAAAATACACATTATTTAATAGAGAAATAACTAAACTACACATTATTTAATAAAGAAATAACAAAAAAACACATTAATTGATAAAGAAATAACTAAAATACACATTATTTATTGGTGAATTAGTTAAAAACACATTATTTAATAGGGAAATAACAAAAAAACACATTATTTAATAGAGAAATAACTAAAATACACATTATTTATTAGAGAAATAACTAAAATACACATTATTTTAAAGAGAAATAAGAAAAAAACACATTATTTAATAGAGAAATAACTAAAATTCACATTTTTTATTAGAGAAATAACTAAAATACACATTATTTAATAGAAAATTATTATAAAAGAAACACATTATTTAATAGAAAAATAACTAAAATACACATTATTTATTGGAAAAATATATAAAATACACATTATTTAATAAAGAAATAACTAAAATACACATTATTTTATATAGAATTAACTAAATTATTTATTATTTATTAAAGAAATAACTAAAATACACTCTATTTATTAGAAAAATAACTAAAATACACATTACTTAAAAGAGAAATAACAAAAAAACACATTATTTAATCGAGAAATAACTAAAATACACATTATTTATTGGAGAAATAACTAAAATACACATTATATAATAAAGAAATAACAAAAAAACACCTTATTTATTAGAGAAATAACTAAAATAAACAATATTTATTAGAAAAACAACAAAAAAACACATTATTTAATAGAAAAATAACTAAAATACACATTATTTAATAAAGAAATAAGAAAAAACACATTATTTAATAGAGAAATAACTAAAATACACATTATTTATTAGAGAAATAACAAAAAAACACATTATTTAATAGAGAAATAACTAAAATACACATTATTTGATAAAGAAATAACTAAAATACACATTATTTATTAGAGAAATAACAAAAAAACACATTATTTAAAAGAGAAATAACTAAAATACACACTATTTATTGGAGAAATAACTAAAATACACATTATTTAATAAAGAAATAACAAAAAAACACATTATTTAATAGAGAAATAACTAAAATACACATTATTTATTGGAGAAATAACTAAAATACACATTATTTAATAGAGAAATAACTAAAATACACATTATTTATAAGAGAAATAACAAAAAAAAATACATTATTTAATAGAAAAATAACTAAAATACACATTATTTCTTGGAGAATTAACTAAAATACACATTATTTAATAAAGAAATAACAAAAAAACACAATATTTAAAGAAAAAATAACTAAAATACACATTATTTATTGTAGAAATAATTAAAATACACATTATTTAATAAAAAATAACTAAAATTTACATTATTTAATAGAGAAATAACAAGAAAACACATTCTTTAATAGAGAAATAACAAAAAAACAGTTTATTTAATACAGAAATAAATAAATACACATTATTTATTAGAGAAATAACAAAAAAACACAATATTTAATAAAGAAATAACTAAAATGCACATTATTTATTGAAAAAATAACTAAAATACACATTATTTAATAAAGAAATAACTAAAATTAACATTATTTAATAGAGAAATAACGAAAAAACACATTCTTTAATAGAGAAATAACAAAAAAACACATTATTTAATACAGAAATAAATAAATACACATTATTTATTGAAAAAATAACTAAAAAACACAATAATTAATAAAGAAATAACTAAACTACACATTATTTAATAGATAAATAACAAAAAACACATTATTGAATAGAGAAATAACAAAAAAACACATTATTTAATAGAGAACTAACTAAAATACACATTAGTTATTGGAGAAATAACTAAAAAACACATTATTTATCAGAAAAATAACTAAAATACACATTATTTATTGAAGAAATCACTAAAATACACAGTATTTAATTGAGAAATAACAAAAAACACATTATTTAATAGAGACATTATTAAATTACACATTATTTATTAAAGAAATAACTAAAATACACATTATTTATTGAAGAAATAACTAAAATACACATTATTTATTGAAGAAATAACTAAAATACACATTATTTATTGAAAAAATAACTAAAGTACACATTATTTAATAAAGAAATAACTAAAATACACATTATTTAATAAAGAAATAACAAAAAAACACATTATTTATTAGAGAAATAACTAAAATAAACAATATTTATTAGAAAAATAACAAAAAAACACATTATTTAATAGAGAAATAACAAAAATTCACATTATTTAATAAAGAAATAAAAAAAAACACATTATTTAATAGAGAAATAACTAAAATACACATTATTTAATAAAGAAATAACAAAAAAACACTTTACTTATTAGAGAAATAACTAAAATACACATTATTTATTGGAAAAATAACTAAAATACACATTATTTAATAAAGAAATAACTAAAATACACATTATTTATTGAAGAAATAACTAAAATACACATTATTTAATAAAGAAATAACTAAAATACACATTATTTATTAGAGAAATAAATAAAATACACATTATTTAATAGAAAAATAACAAAAAAACACATTATTTATTAAAAAATTAACTAAAATACACTCAATTTATTGAAGAAATAACTAAAATACACCTTCTTTAATAAAGAAATAACAAAAAAACACATAATTTAAAAGAGAAATAACTAAAAAAACACATTATTTATTGGAAAAATAACTAAAATACACATTATTTAATAGAGAAATAACTAAAATACACATTATTTATTAAAGAAATAACAAAAAAACACATTATTTAATAGAGAAATAACTAAAATACAAATTATTTCTTGGAGAAATAACTAAAATACACATTATTTAATAGAGAAATAACAAAAAACACATTATTTAATAAAGAAATAACAAAAAAACACATTATTTAATAGAGAACTAACTAAAATACACATTAGTTATTAGAAAAATAACTAAAATACACATTATTTAATAGAGAAATAACTAAAACACACAATATTTATTAAAGAAACCAATAAAACACACATTATTTAATTGAGAAATAACAAAAAACACATTATTTATCAAAGACATAACTTAAATACACATTATTTATTGAAGATATAACTAAAATACACATTATTTATTGGAGAAATAACTAAAATACACATTATTTAATAAAGAAATAACTAAAATACACATTATTTATTGGTGAAATAACTAAAATACACATTATTTATTAAAGACATAACTAAAATACACATTATTTATTGAAGAAATAACTATAATACACATTATTTATTGAAGAATTAACTAAAATACACATTATTTATTGAAGAAATAACTAAAATACAAATTATTTATTTAAGAAATAACAAAATCACACATTATTTAATAAAGAAATAACTAAAATACACATTATTTAATAAAGAAATAACAAAAAAACACCTTATTTATTAGAGAAATAACTAAAATAAACAATATTTATTAGAAAAATAACAAAAAAACACATTATTTAATAGAGAAATAACTAAAATACACATTATTTAATAAAGAAATAAGAAAAAACACATTATTTAATAGAGAAATAACTAAAATACACATTATTAAATAAAGAAATAACAAAAAAACACATTATTTAATAGAGAAATAACTACAATACACATTATTTATTAGAGAAATAACTAAAATACACATTATTTAATAGAGAAATAACTAAAAAACACATTATTTATTGGAGAAAAAACTAAAATACACATTATTTAATAAAGAAATAACTAAAATACACATTATTTATTAGAGAAATAAATAAAATACACATTATTTAATAAAAAAATAACAAAAAAACACATTATTTAATAGAGAAATAACTAGAATACACATTATTTAATAAAGAAATAACTAAAATACACAATATTTAATAGAGAAATAACTGAAATACACATTATTTAATACAAAAATAACAAAAAAACACATCATTTAATAAAGAAATAACAAAAAAAAATTATTTAATAGAGACATAATTAAAATACACATTAGTTGTTGGAGAAATAACTAAATTACACATTATTTAATAAAGAAATAACTAAAATACACATTATTTAATAGAAAAATAACAAAAAAACACTTCATTTAATAGAGAAATAACTAAAATACACATTCGATTTTGGAGAAATAACTAAAATACACATTATTTAATAAAGAAATAACTAAAATACACATTATTTATTAGAGAAATAACAAAAAAACACATTGTTTATTAGAGAAATAACTAAAATACACATTATTTAATAAAAAAATAAGAAAAAACACATTATTTAATAGAGAAATAACTAAAATACACATTATTTAATAGAGAAATAACAAAAAAAACACATTATTTATTAGAGAAATAACTAAAATACACATTATTTATTGGAGAAATAACTAAAATACACATTATTTAATAAAGAAATAACTAAAATACACATTATTTATTGGAGAAATAACTAAAATACACATTATTTAATAAAGAAATAACTAAAATACACATTATTTAATAGAGAAATAACTAAAATACACATTATTTAATAGAGAAATAACAAAAAAACACAATATTTATTAAAGAAATAACTAAAATACACATTATTTATTGAAGAAATAACTAAAATACACATTATTTATTAAAGAAATAACTAAAATACACATTATTTATTGAAGAAATAGCTAAAATACACATTATTTATTGAAGAAATAACTAAAATACACATTATTTATTAAAGAAATAGCTAAAATACACATTATTTAATAGAGAAATAACTGAAATACACATTATTTAATACAAAAATAACAAAAAAACACATTATTCAATAAAGAAATAACAAAAAAAAATTATTAAATAGAGACATAATTAAAATACACATTAGTTATTGGAGAAATAACTAAAATACACATTATTTAATAGAGAAATAACATAAAAAAAAACCTTATTTATTAGAGAAATAACTAAAATACACATTATTTATTGGAAAATTAACTAAAATACACAATATTTAATAAAGAAATAACTAAAATACACATTATTTAATAGAGAAATACCTAAAATACACATTATTTAATAGAGAAATAACAAAAAACACATTATTTAATAATAAAATAACTAAAATACACATTATTTATTGAAGATAAAACTAAAATACACATTATTTAAAAGAGAAATAATTGAAATACACATTATTTAATAAAGAAATAACAAAAAAACACATAATTTATTAGAGAAATAACTAAAATACACTTTATTTATTGGAGAAATAACTAAAATACACATTATTTTATAGAGAATTAACTAAAATACACAATATTTAATAGAGAAATAACAAAAAAACACATTATTTAATAGAAAAATAACTAAAATACACATTATTTAATAAAGAAATTACTAAAATACACAGTATTTAATAGAGAAATAACTAAAATACACATTATTTAATAGAGAAATAACAAAAAAACACATTATTTACTAGAGAAATAACTAGAATACACATTATTTAATAAAGAAATGACTAAAATACACATTATTTAATAGAGAAATAACTGAAATACACATTATTTAATACAGAAATAACAAAAAAACACATTATTTAATAAAGAAATAACAAAAAAAAAATTATTTAATAGAGACATAATTGAAATACACATTAGTTATTGGAGAAATAACTAAAATACACATTATTTTATAAAGAAATAACTAAAATACACATTATTTAAAAGAGAAATAACAAAAAAACACATTATTTATTAGAGAAATAACTAAAATACACATTATTTAATAAAGAAATAACTAAAATTCACATTATTTAATAGAGAAATAACAAAAAAACAGATTCTTTAATAAAGAAATAACAGAAAAACACATTATTTAATACAGAAATAAATAAATACACATTATTTATTGGTGAAATAACTAAAATACACATTATTTAATAAAGAACTAACTAAAATACACATTTATTAAAAGAGAAATAACAAAAAAAAAACATTATTGAATAGAGAATCAACAAAAAAACACATTATTTAATAGAGAACTAACTAAACTACACATTAGTTATTGGAGAAATAACTAAAATACACATTATTTATCAGAGAAATAACTAAAATACACATTATTTATTGAAGAAATCACTTATATACACATTTTTTAATTGAGAAATAACAAAAAACACATTATTTAATAAAGACATAATTAAAATACACATTATTTATTGAAGTAATAACTAAAATACACATTATTTATTGAAGAAATAACTAAAATACACATTAATTATTGAAGAAATAACTAAAATACACATTATTTATTGAAGAAATAACTAAAATACACATTATTTAATAGAGAAATAACTAAAATACACATTATTTAATAAAGAAATAACAAAAAAACACATTATTTATTAGAGAAATAACTAAAATAAACAATATTTAATAGAAAAATAACAAAAAAACACATTATTTAATAGAGAAATATCTAAAATACACATTATTTAATAAAGAAATAAGAAAAAACACATTATTTAATAGAGAAATAACTAAAAAACACATTATTTAATAGAGAAATAACAAAAAAACACATTATTTATTAAAAAATTAACTAAAATACACTTTATTTATTGGAGAAATAACTAAAATACAAATTATTTATTAAAAAAATAACTAAAATCCACAATATTTAATGGAGAAATAACAAAAAAACACATTATTTAATAGAGAAATAACTAAAATACACATTATTTAATAAAGATATAACTAAAATTTACATTATTTAATAGAGAAATAACAAAAAAACACATTCTTTAATAGAGAAATAACAAAAAAACACATAATTTAATAGAGAAATAACTAAAATACACTTTATTTATTAAAGAAACCAATTATATACACATTATTTAATTGAGAAATAACAAAAAACACATTATTTATCAAAGACATAACTTAAATACACATTATTTATTGAAGAAATAATTAAAATACACATTATTTATTGGAAAAATAACTAAAATACACATTATTTAATAAAGAAATAACTAAAATACACATTATTTATTGGAGAAATAACTAAAATACACATTATTTATTAAAGACATAACTAAAATACACATTATTTATTGAAGAAATAACTAAAATACACATTATTTATTGAAGAAATAACTAAAATACACATTATTTATTGAAGAAATAACTAAAATACACATTATTTATTAAAGAAATAGCTAAAATACACATTATTTAATAGAGAAATAACTGAAATACACATTAATTAATACAGAAATAACAAAAAAACACATTATTTAATAAAGAAATAACAAAAAAAAATTATTTAATAGAGACATAATTAAAATACACATTAGTTATTGGAGAAATAACTAAAATACACATTATTTAATAGAGAAATAACATAAAAAAAAACCTTATTTATTAGAGAAATAACTAAAATACACATTATTTATTGGAAAATTAACTAAAATACACAATATTTAATAAAGAAATAACAAAAAAACACATTATTTAATAGAAAAATAACTAAATTACACATTATTTAAAAAAGAAATTACTAAAATACACAGTATTTAATAGAGAAATAACTAAAATACACATTATTTAATATAGAAATAACAAAAAAAAACACATTATTTACTAGAGAAATAACTAGAATACACATTATTTAATAAAGAAATAACTAAAATACACATTATTTAATAGAGAAATAACTGAAATACACATTATTTAATACAGAAATAACAAAAAAACACATTATTTAATAAAGAAATAACAAAAAAAAAATTATTTAATAGAGACATAATTGAAATACACATTAGTTATTGGAGAATTAACTAAAATACACATTATTTTATAAAGAAATAACTAAAATACACATTATTTAAAAGAGAAATAACAAAAAAACACATTATTTATTAGAGAAATAAATAAAATACACATTATTTAATAGAGAAATAACTAAAATACACATTATTTAATAGAGAAATAACAAAAAAACACATTAAATAATAGAAAAATAACTAAAATACACATTATTTAATAAAGAAATAACAAAAAAAATCACATTATTCAATAGAGAAATAACTAAAATACACATTCGTTTTTGGAGAAATAACTACAATACGCATTATTTAATATAGAAATAACTAAAATACACATTAATTATTGGAGAAATAACTAAAATACACAATATTTAATAAAGAAATAACAAAAAAAAATACATTATTTAATAGAGAAATAACAAAAAAACACATTATTTAATAGAGAAATAACAAAAAAACACATTATTTATTAGAGACATAACTAAAATACACATTATTTATTGGAGAAATAACTAAAATACACTTTATTAAATAGAGATATACCTTAAATACACATTATTTATTGTAGAAATAACTAAAATACACATTATTTAATAAAGAAATAACTTAAATACACATTATTTAATAGAAAAATTACAAGAAAACACATTATTTACTAGAGAATTAACTAAAATACACTTTATTTAATAGAAAAATAACAAAAAAACAGATTATTGAATAAAAAAATAACTAAAATACGCATTATTAATTGAAGAATCAACTAAATAACAAAAAAACACTATATTTAATGAAAAAAGAACTAAAATACGCATTATTTATTGGAGAAATAACTAAAATACACATTATTTAATAAAGAAATAACTAAAATTCACATTATTTAATAGAGAAATAACAAAAAAACACATTCTTTAATAAAGAAATAACAGAAAAACACATTATTTAATACAGAAATAAATAAATACACATTATTTATTGGTGAAATAACTAAAATACACATTATTTAATAAAGAACTAACTAAAATACACATTTATTAAAAGAGAAATAACAAAAAAAAAACATTATTGAATAGAGAATCAACAAAAAAACACATTATTTAATAGAGAACTAACTAAACTACACATTAGTTATTGGAGAAATAACTAAAATACACATTATTTATCAGAGAAATAACTAAAATACACATTATTTATTGAAGAAATCACTTATATACACATTATTTAATTGAGAAATAACAAAAAACACATTATTTAATAAAGACATAATTAAAATACACATTATTTATTGAAGTAATAACTAAAATACACATTATTTATTGAAGAAATAACTAAAATACACATTAATTATTGAAGAAATAACTAAAATACACATTATTTATTGAAGAAATAACTAAAATACACATTATTTAATAAAGAAATAACAAAAAAACACATTATTTATTAGAGAAATAACTAAAATAAACAATATTTAATAGAAAAATAACAAAAAAACACATTATTTAATAGAGAAATATCTAAAATACACATTATTTAATAAAGAAATAAGAAAAAACACATTATTTAATAGAGAAATAACTAAAAAACACATTATTTAATAGAGAAATAACAAAAAAACACATTATTTATTAAAAAATTAACTAAAATACACTTTATTTATTGAAGAAATAACTAAAATACACATTATTTATTAAAAAAATAACTAAAATCCACAATATTTAATGGAGAAATAACAAAAAAACACATTATTTAATAGAGAAATAACTAAAATACACATTATTTAATAAAGATATAACTAAAATTTACATTATTTAATAGAGAAATAACAAAAAAACACATTCTTTAATAGAGAAATAACAAAAAAACACATAATTTAATAGAGAAATAACTAAAATACACTTTATTTATTAAAGAAACCAATTATATACACATTATTTAATTGAGAAATAACAAAAAACACATTATTTATCAAAGACATAACTTAAATACACATTATTTATTGAAGAAATAATTAAAATACACATTATTTATTGGAAAAATAACTAAAATACACATTATTTAATAAAGAAATAACTAAAATACACATTATTTATTGGAGAAATAACTAAAATACACATTATTTATTAAAGACATAACTAAAATACACATTATTTATTGAAGAAATAACTAAAATACACATTATTTATTGAAGAAATAACTAAAATACACATTATTTATTGAAGAAATAACTAAAATACACATTATTTATTAAAGAAATAGCTAAAATACACATTATTTAATAGAGAAATAACTGAAATACACATTAATTAATACAGAAATAACAAAAAAACACATTATTTAATAAAGAAATAACAAAAAAAAATTATTTAATAGAGACATAATTAAAATACACATTAGTTATTGGAGAAATAACTAAAATACACATTATTTAATAGAGAAATAACATAAAAAAAAACCTTATTTATTAGAGAAATAACTAAAATACACATTATTTATTGGAAAATTAACTAAAATACACAATATTTAATAAAGAAATAACTAAAATACACATTATTTAATAGAGAAATACCTAAAATACACATTATTTAATAGAGAATTAACAAAAAACACATTATTTAATAATGAAATAACTAAAATACACATTATTTATTGAAGATATAACTAAAATACACATTATTTAAAAGAGAAATAACTAAAATACACATTATTCAATAGAGAAATAACAAAAAAACACATAATTTATTAGAGAAATAACTAAAATACACTTTATTTATTGGAGAAATAACTAAAATACACATTATTTTATAGAGAATTAACTAAAATACACAATATTTAATAAAGAAATAACAAAAAAACACATTATTTATTAGAAAAATAACTAAAATACACATTATTTAATAAAGAAATTATTAAAATACACAGTATTTATTAGAGAAATAACTAAAATACACATTATTTAATAGAGAAATAACAAAAAAACACATTATTTACTAGAGAAATAACTAGAATACACATTATTTAATAAAGAAATAACTAAAATACACATTATTTAATAGAGAAATAACTGAAATACACATTATTTAATACAGAAATAACAAAAAAACACATTATTTAATAAAGAAATAACAAAAAAAATATTATTTAATAGAGACATAATTGAAATACACATTAGTTATTGGAGAATTAACTAAAATACACATTATTTTATAAAGAAATAACTAAAATACACATTATTTAAAAGAGAAATAACAAAAAAACACATTATTTATTAGAGAAATAACTAAAATACACATTATTTAATAGAGAATTAACTAAAATACACATTATTTAATAGAGAAATAACAAAAAAACACATTAAATAATAGAAAAATAACTAAAATACACATTATTTACAAAAGAAATAACAAAAAAAATCACATTATTCAATAGAGAAATAACTAAAATACACATTCGTTTTTGGAGAAATAACTACAATACGCATTATTTAATAAAGAAATAACTAAAATACACATTATTTATTAGAGAAATAACAAAAAAACACATTGTTTAATAGAGAAATAACTAAAATACACATTATTTATTGGAGAAATAACTAAAATACACATTATTTAATAAAGAAATAACTAAAATACACATTATTTATTAGAGAAATAACAGAAAAACACATTATTTATTGGAGAAATAACTAAAATACACATTATTTAATAAAGAAATAACTAAAATACATATATAAAATATATAAAGTCATTAATTCAGTTAGTATAAATAGTCAATACACCCTTTAAAATATTCACTTTGACTTGTGGTGGTGAACAATGTTGACGAAGTAAGTTAAAAATCAATTATTAAATTTGAATAAATAAAGCCATACTGATGAGAGGTAAACATCAAAACGCATCAATAAATGTTTTTAATTTAGAAAATTTTTTCATAAATTTAATTTTTTAATGAACTAAAATACACATTATTTAATAGAGAAATAACAAAAGAACACATTATTTATTAGAGAAATAACAAAAAAACACATTATTTAATAAAGAAATAACTAAAATACACATTATTTAATAGAGAAATAACTAAAATACACATTATTTAATTTATAAATAATTAAAATACACATTATTGATTGGAGAAATAACTAAAATACACATTCTTTAATAGAGAAATAACTAAAATACACATTATTTAATAAAGAAATAACAAAAAAAAACACATTATTTAATGGAGAACTAACTAAAATACACATTATTTTTGGAAGAAATAACTAAAATACACATTATTTAATAAAGAATTAACTAAAATACACATTATTTAATAAAGAAATAACTAAAATACACAATATTTAATAGAGAAATAACAAAAAAACACATTATTTAATAGAGAAATAACTAAAATACACATTATTTATTGGAGAAATAACTAGAATACACATTATTTAATAGAGAAATAACAAAAAAACACATTATTTAATAGAGAAATAACTGAAATACACATTATTTATTGGAGAAATAACTAAAATACAAATAATTTAATAGAGAAATAACAAAAAACACATTATTTAATAGAGAAATAACATAAATACACATTAACTAAATAAACTAAAGTACACATTATTTAATTGAGAAATAACTAAAATACACATTATTTAATAGAGAAATAACTAAACTACACATTATTTAATAAAGAAATAACAAAAAAACACATTAATTGATAAAGAAATAACTAAAATACACATTATTTATTGGTGAATTAGTTAAAAAACACATTATTTAATAGGGAAATAACAAAAAAACACATTATTTAATAGAGAAATAACTAAAATACACATTATTTATTGGAGAAATAACTAAAATACACATTATTTTAAAGAGAAATAAGAAAAAAACACATTATTTAATAGAGAAATAACTAAAATTCACATTTTTTATTAGAGAAATAACTAAAATACACATTATTTAATAGAAAATTATTATAAAAGAAACACATTATTTAATAGAGAAATAACTAAAATACACATTATTTATTGGAAAAATATATAAAATACACATTATTTAATAAAGAAATAACTAATATACACATTATATTATATAGAATTAACTAAATTATTTATTATTTATTAAAGAAATAACTAAAATACACTCTATTTATTAGAAAAATAACTAAAATACACATTACTTAAAAGAGAAATAACAAAAAAACACATTATTTAATCGAGAAATAACTAAAATACACATTATTTATTGGAGAAATAACTAAAATACACATTATTTAATAAAGAAATAACAAAAAAACACCTTATTTATTAGAGAAATAACTAAAATAAACAATATTTATTAGAAAAACAACAAAAAAACACATTATTTAATAGAAAAATAACTAAAATACACATTATTTAATAAAGAAATAAGAAAAAACACATTATTCAATAGAGAAATAACTAAAATACACATTATTTATTAGAGAAATAACAAAAAAACACATTATTTAATAGAGAAATAACTAAAATACACATTATTTAATAAAGAAATAACTAAAATACACATTATTTATTAGAGAAATAACAAAAAAACACATTATTTAAAAGAGAAATAACTAAAATACACACTATTTATTGGAGAAATAACTAAAATACACATTATTTAATAAAGAAATAACAAAAAAACACATTATTTAATAGAGAAATAACTAAAATACACATTATTTATTGGAGAAATAACTAAAATACACATGATTTAATAGAGAAATAACTAAAATACACATTATTTATAAGAGAAATAACAAAAAAAAATACATTATTTAATAGAAAAATAACTAAAATACACATTATTTCTTGGAGAATTAACTAAAATACACATTATTTAATAAAGAAATAACAAAAAAACACAATATTTAAAGAAAAAATAACTAAAATACACATTATTTATTGTAGAAATAATTAAAATACACATTATTTAATAAAAAATAACTAAAATTTACATTATTTAATAGAGAAATAACAAGAAAACACATTCTTTAATAGAGAAATAACAAAAAAACAGTTTATTTAATACAGAAATAAATAAATACACATTATTTATTAGAGAAATAACAAAAAAACACAATATTTAATAAAGAAATAACTAAAATGCACATTATTTATTGGAGAAATAACTAAAATACACATTATTTAATAAAGAAATAACTAAAATTAACATTATTTAATAGAGAAATAACAAAAAAACACATTCTTTATTAGAGAAATAACTAAAATACACATTATTTAATAAAAAAATAAGAAAAAACACATTATTTAATAGAGAAATAACTAAAATACACATTATTTAATAGAAAAATAACAAAAAAACACATTATTTATTAGAGAAATAACTAAAATACACATTATTTATTGGAGAAATAACTAAAATACACATTATTTATAAAAGAAATAACTAAAATACACATTATTTATTGGAGAAATAACTAAAATACACATTATTTAATAAAGAAATAACTAAAATACACATTATTTAATAGAGAAATAACTAAAATACACATTATTAAATAGAGAAATAACAAGAAAACACATTCTTTAATAGAGAAATAACAAAAAAACAGTTTATTTAATACAGAAATAAATAAATACACATTATTTATTAGAGAAATAACAAAAAAACACAATATTTAATAAAGAAATAACTAAAATGCACATTATTTATTGGAGAAATAACTAAAATACACATTATTTAATAAAGAAATAACTAAAATTAACATTATTTAATAGAGAAATAACGAAAAAACACATTCTTTAATAGAGAAATAACAAAAAAACACATTATTTAATACAGAAATAAATAAATACACATTATTTATTGAAAAAATAACTAAAAAACACAATAATTAATAAAGAAATAACTAAACTACACATTATTTAATAGATAAATAACAAAAAACACATTATTGAATAGAGAAATAACAAAAAAACACATTATTTAATAGAGAACTAACTAAAATTCACATTAGTTATTGGAGAAATAACTAAAAAACACATTAGTTATCAGAAAAATAACTAAAATACACATTATTTATTGAAGAAATCACTAAAATACACAGTAATTAATTGAGAAATAACAAAAAACACATTATTTAATAGAGACATTATTAAATTACACATTATTTATTAAAGAAATAACTAAAATACACATTATTTATTAAAGAAATAACTAAAATACACATTATTTATTGAAGAAATAACTAAAATACACATTATTTATTGAAAAAATAACTAAAGTACACATTATTTAATAAAGAAATAACTAAAATACACATTATTTAATAAAGAAATAACAAAAAAACACATTATTTATTAGAGAAATAACTAAAATAAACATTATTTATTAGAAAAATAACAAAAAAACACATTATTTAATAGAGAAATAACAAAAATTCACATTATTTAATAAAGAAATAAAAAAAAACACATTATTTAATAGAGAAATAACTAAAATACACATTATTTAATAAAGAAATAACAAAAAAACACTTTATTTATTAGAGAAATAACTAAAATACACATTATTTATTGGAAAAATAACTAAAATACACATTATTTAATAAAGAAATAACTAAAATACACATTATTTATTGAAGAAATAACTAAAATACACATTATTTAATAAAGAAATAACTAAAATACACATTATTTATTAGAGAATTAAATAAAATACACATTATTTAATAGAAAAATAACAAAAAAACACATTATTTATTAAAAAATTAACTAAAATACACTTTATTTATTGAAGAAATAACTAAAATACACCTTCTTTAATAAAGAAATAACAAAAAAACACATAATTTAAAAGAGAAATAACTAAAAAAAAACATTATTTATTGGAAAAATAACTAAAATACACATTATTTAATAGAGAAATAACTAAAATACACATTATTTAATAAAGAAATAACAAAAAAACACATTATTTAATAGAGAAATAACTAAAATACAAATTATTTCTTGGAGAAATAACTAAAATACACATTATTTAATAGAGAAATAACAAAAAACACATTATTTAATAAAGAAATAACAAAGAAACACATTATTTAATAGATAACTAACTAAAATACACATTAGTTATTAGAAAAATAACTAAAATACACATTATTTAATAGAGAAATAACTAAAATACACATTATTTATTAAAGAAACCAATAAAACACACATTATTTAATTGAGAAATAACAAAAAACACATTATTTATCAAAGACATAACTTAAATACACATTATTTATTGAAGATATAACTAAAATACACATTATTTATTGGAGAAATAACTAAAATACACATTATTTAATAAAGAAATAACTAAAATACACATTATTTATTGAAGAAATAACTAAAATACACATTATTTATTAAAGACATAACTAAAATACACATTATTTATTGAAGAAATAACTATAATACACATTATTTATTGAAGAAATAACTAAAATACACATTATTTATTGAAGAAATAACTAAAATACAAATTATTTATTTAAGAAATAACAAAATCACACATTATTTAATAAAGAAATATTTAAAATACACATTATTTAATAAAGAAATAACAAAAAAACACCTTATTTATTAGAGAAATAACTAAAATAAACAATATTTATTAGAAAAATAACAAAAAAACACATTATTTAATAGAGAAATAACTAAAATACACATTATTTTATAAAGAAATAAGAAAAAAACATTATTTAATAGAGAAATAACTAAAATACACATTATTTAATAAAGAAATAACAAAAAAACACATTATTTAATAGAGAAATAACTACAATACACATTATTTATTAGAGAAATAACTAAAATACACATTATTTAATAAAGAAATAACTAAAAAACACATTATTTATTGGAGAAAAAACTAAAATACACATTATTTAATAAAGAAATAACTAAAATACACATTATTTATTAGAGAAATAAATAAAATACACATTATTTAATAGAAAAATAACAAAAAAACACATTATTTATTAGAGAAATAACTAGAATACACATTATTTAATAAAGAAATAACTAAAATACACAATATTTAATAGAGAAATAACTGAAATACACATTATTTAATACAAAAATAACAAAAAAACACATCATTTAATAAAGAAATAACAAAAAAAAAATTATTTAATAGAGACATAATTAAAATACACATTAGTTGTTGGAGAAATAACTAAATTACACATTATTTAATAAAGAAATAACTAAAATACACATTATTTAATAGAGAAATAACAAAAAAACACTTCATTTAATAGAGAAATAACTAAAATACACATTCGATTTTGGAGAAATAACTATAATACACATTATTTAATAAAGAAATAACTAAAATACACATTATTTATTAGAGAAATAACAAAAAAACACATTGTTTATTAGAGAAATAACTAAAATACACATTATTTAATAAAAAAATAAGAAAAAACACATTATTTAATAGAGAAATAACTAAAATACACATTATTTAATAGAGAAATAACAAAAAAAACACATTATTTATTAGAGAAATAACTAAAATACACATTATTTATTGGAGAAATAACTAAAATACACATTATTTAATAAAGAAATAACTAAAATACACATTATTTATTGGAGAAATAACTAAAATACACATTATTTAATAAAGAAATAACTAAAATACACATTATTTAATAGAGAAATAACTAAAATACACATTATTTAATAGAGAAATAACAAAAAAACACAATATTTATTAAAGAAATAACTAAAATACACATTATTTATTGAAGAAATAACTAAAATACACATTATTTATTAAAGAAATAACTAAAATACACATTATTTATTGAAGAAATAGCTAAAATACACATTATTTATTGAAGAAATAACTAAAATACACATTATTTATTAAAGAAATAGCTAAAATACACATTATTTAATAGAGAAATAACTGAAATACACATTATTTATTACAAAAATAACAAAAAAACACATTATTCAATAAAGAAATAACAAAAAAAAATTATTAAATAGAGACATAATTAAAATACACATTAGTTATTGGAGAAATAACTAAAATACACATTATTTAATAGAGAAATAACATAAAAAAAAACCTTATTTATTAGAGAAATAACTAAAATACACATTATTTATTGGAAAATTAACTAAAATACACAATATTTAATAAAGAAATAACTAAAATACACATTATTTAATAGAGAAATACCTAAAATACACATTATTTAATAGAGAAATAACAAAAAACACATTATTTAATAATAAAATAACTAAAATACACATTATTTATTGAAGATATAACTAAAATACACATTATTTAAAAGAGAAATAACTGAAATACACATTATTTAATAGAGAAATAACAAAAAAACACATAATTTATTAGAGAAATAACTAAAATACACTTTATTTATTGGAGAAATAACTAAAATACACATTATTTTATAGAGAATTAACTAAAATACACAATATTTAATAGAGAAATAACAAAAAAACACATTATTTAATAGAAAAATAACTAAAATACACATTATTTAATAAAGAAATTACTAAAATACACAGTATTTAATAGAGAAATAAATAAAATACACATTATTTAATAGAGAAATAACAAAAAAACACATTATTTACTAGAGAAATAACTAGAATACACATTATTTAATAAAGAAATAACTAAAATACACATTATTTAATAGAGAAATAACTGAAATACACATTATTTAATACAGAAATAACAAAAAAACACATTATTTAATAAAGAAATAACAAAAAAAAAATTATTTAATAGAGACATAATTGAAATACACATTAGTTATTGGAGAAATAACTAAAATACACATTATTTTATAAAGAAATAACTAAAATACACATTATTTAAAAGAGAAATAACAAAAAAACACATTATTTATTAGAGAAATAAATAAAATACACATTATTTAATAGAGAAATAACTAAAATACACATTATTTAATAGAGAAATAACAAAAAAACACATTAAATAATAGAAAAATAACTAAAATACACATTATTTAATAAAGAAATAACAAAAAAAATCACATTATTCAATAGAGAAATAACTAAAATACACATTCGTTTTTGGAGAAATAACTACAATACGCATTATTTAATAAAGAAATAACTAAAATACACATTATTTATTAGAGAAATAACAAAAAAACACATTGTTTAATAGAGAAATAACTAAAATACACATTATTTATTGGAGAAATAACTAAAATACACATTATTTAATAAAGAAATAACTAAAATACACATTATTTATTAGAGAAATAACAGAAATACACATTATTTATTGGAGAAATAACTAAAATACACATTATTTAATAAAGAAATAACTAAAATACATATATAAAATATATAAAGTCAATAATTCAGTTAGTATAAATAGTCAATACACCCTTTAAAATATTCACTTTGACTTGTGGTGGTGAACAATGTTGACAAAGTAAGTTAAAAATCAATTATTAAATTTGAATAAATAAAGCCATACTGATGAGAGGTAAACATCAAAACGCATCAATAAATGTTTTTAATTTAGAAAAATTTTTCATAAATTTAATTTTTTAATGAACTAAAATACACATTATTTAATAGAGAAATAACAAAAAAACACATTATTTATTAAAGAAATAACAAAAAAACACATTATTTAATAAAGAAATAACTAAAATACACATTATTTAATAGAGAAATAACTAAAATACACATTATTTAATTTAGAAATAATTAAAATACACATTATTGATTACAGAAATAACTAAAATACACATTCTTTAATAGAGAAATAACTAAAATACACATTATTTAATAAAGAAATAACAAAAAAAAACACATTATTTAATGGAGAACTAAATAAAATACACATTATTTTTTGAAGAAATAACTAAAATACACATTATTTAATAAAGAATTAACTAAAATACACATTATTTAATAAAGAAATAACTAAAATACACAATATTTAATAGAGAAATAACAAAAAAACACATTATTTAATAGAGAAATAACTAAAATACACATTATTTATTGGAGAAATAACTAGAATACACATTATTTAATAGAGAAATAACAAAAAAAACACATTATTTAATAGAGAAATAACTAAAATACACATTATTTATTGGAGAAATAACTAAAATACAAATAATTTAATAGAGAAATAACAAAAAACACATTATTTAATAGAGAAATAACTTAAATACACATTATTTATTGGACAAATAACAAAAAAAAAAACATTATTTAATAGAAAAATAACTAAAATACACATTATTTATTAGAGAAATAACTAAAGTACACATTATTTAATTGAGAAATAACTAAAATACACATTATTTAATAGAGAAATAACTAAATTACACATTATTTAATAAAGAAATAACAAAAAAACACATTAATTGATAAAGAAATAACTAAAATACACATTATTTATTGGTGAAATAGTTAAAAAACACATTATTTAATAGGGAAATAACAAAAAAACACATTATTTAATAGAGAAATAAATAAAATACACATTATTTATTGGAGAAATAACTAAAATACACATTATTTTAAAGAGAAATAAGAAAAAAACACATTATTTAATAGAGAAATAACTAAAATTTACATTTTTTATTAGAGAAATAACTAAAATACACATTATTTAATAGAAAATTATTATAAAAGAAACACATTATTTAATAGAGAAATAACTAAAATACACATTATTTATTGAAAAAATATATAAAATACACATTATTTAATAAAGAAATAACTAAAATACACATTATTTTATATAGAATTAACTAAATTAATTATCATTTAATAAAGAAATAACTAAAATACACTCTATTTATTAGAAAAATAACTAAAATACACATTACTTAATAAAGAAATAACAAAAAAACACATTATTTAATCGAGAAATAACTAAAATACACATTATTTATTGGAGAAATAACTAAAATACACATTATTTAATAAAGAAATAACAAAAAAACACCTTATTTATTAGAGAAATAACTAAAATAAACAATATTTATTAGAAAAATAACAAAAAAACACATTATTTAATAGAGAAATAACTAAAATACACATTATTTAATAAAGAAATAAGAAAAAACACATTATTTAATAGAGAAATAACTAAAATACACATTATTTATTAGAGAAATAACAAAAAAACACATTATTTAATAGAGAAATAACTAAAATACACATTATTTAATAAAGAAATGACTAAAATACACATTATTTATTAGAGAAATAACAAAAAAACACATTATTTAAAAGAGAAATAACTAAAATACACACTATTTATTGGAGAAATAACTAAAATACACATTATTTAATAAAGAAATAACAAAAAAACACATTATTTAATAGAGAAACAACTAAAATACACATTATTTATTGGAGAAATAACTAAAATACACATTATTTAATAGAGAAATAACTAAAATACACATTATTTATAAGAGAAATAACAAACAAAAAATACATTATTTAATAGAAAAATAACTAAAATACACATTATTTCTTGGAGAATTAACTAAAATACACATTATTTAATAAAGAAATAACAAAAAAACACAATATTTAAAGAAAAAATAACTAAAATACACATTATTTATTGTAGAAATAATTAAAATACACATTATTTAATAAAAAATAACTAAAATTTACATTATTTAATAGAGAAATAACAAGAAAACACATTCTTTAATAGAGAAATAACAAAAAAACAGTTTATTTAATACAGAAATAAATAAATACACATTATTTATTAGAGAAATAACAAAAAAACACAATATTTAATAAAGAAATAACTAAAATGCACATTATTTATTGGAGAAATAACTAAAATACACATTATTTAATCAAGAAAAAACTAAAATTAACATTATTTAATAGAGAAATAACGAAAAAACACATTCTTTAATAGAGAAATAACAAAAAAAAACACATTATTTAATACAGAAATAAATAAATACACATTATTTATTGAAAAAATAACTAAAAAACACAATAATTAATAAAGAAATAACTAAAATACACATTATTTAATAGATAAATAACAAAGAACACATTATTGAATAGAGAAATAACAAAAAAACACATTATTTAATAGAGAACTAACTAAAATACACATTAGTTATTGGAGAAATAACTAAAATACACATTATTTATCAGAAAAATAACTAAAATACACATTATTTATTGAAGAAATCACTAAAATACACAGTATTTAATTGAGAAATAACAATAAACACATTATTTAATAGAGACATTATTAAATTACACATTATTTATTAAAGAAATAACTAAAATACACATTATTTATTGAAGAAATAACTAAAATACACATTATTTATTGAAGAAATAACTAAAATACACATTATTTATTGAAGAAATAACTAAAATACACATTATTTATTAAAGAAATAACTAAAATACACATTATTTAATAAAGAAATAACAAAAAAACACATTATTTATTAGAGAAATAACTAAAATAAACAATATTTATTAGAAAAATAACAAAAAAACACATTATTTAATAGAGAAATAACAAAAATTCACATTATTTAATAAAGAAATAAGAAAAAACACGTTATTTAATAGAGAAATAACTAAAATACACATTATTTAATAGAGAAATAACAAAAAAACACTTTATTTATTAGAGAAATAACTAAAATACACATTATTTATTGGAAAAATAACTAAAATACACATTATTTAATAAAGAAATAACTAAAATACACATTATTTATTGAAGAAATAACTAAAATACACATTATTTAATAAAGAAATAACTAAAATACACATTATTTATTAGAGAAATAAATAAAATACACATTATTTAATAGAAAAATAACAAAAAAACACATTATTTATTAAAAAATTAACTAAAATACACTTTATTTATTGGAGAAATAACTAAAATACACCTTCTTTAATAAAGAAATAACAAAAAAACACATAATTTAAAAGAGAAATAACTAAAAAAAAACATTATTTATTGGAGAAATAACTAAAATACACATTATTTAATAGAGAAATAACTAAAATACACATTATTTAATAACGAAATAACAAAAAAACACATTATTTAATAGAGAAATAACTAAAATACAAATTATTTCTTGGAGAAATAACTAAAATACACATTATTTAATAGAGAAATAACAAAAAACACATTATTTAATAAAGAAATAACAAAAAAACACAATATTTAATAGAGAACTAACTAAAATACACATTAGTTCTTAGAAAAATAACTAAAATACACATTATTTAATAAAGAAATAACTAAAATACACATTATTTATTAAAGAAACCAATAATACACACATTATTTAATGGAGAAATAACAAAAAACACATTATTTATCAAAGACATAACTTAAATACACATTATTTATTGAAGATATAACTAAAATACACATTATTTATTGGAGAAATAACTAAAATACACATTATTTAATAAAGAAATAACTAAAATACACATTATTTATTGGTGAAATAACTAAAATACACATTATTTATTAAAGACATAACTAAAATACACATTATTTATTGAAGAAATAACTATAATACACATTATTTATTGAAGAAATAACTAAAATACACATTATTTATTGAAGAAATAACTAAAATACACATTATTTATTTAAGAAATAACAAAATCACACATTATTTAATAAAGAAATAACTAAAATACACATTATTCAATAAAGAAATAACAAAAAAACACCTTTTTTATTAGAGAAATAACTAAAATAAACAATATTTATTAGAAAAATAACAAAAAAACACATTATTTAATAGAGAAATAACTAAAATACACATTATTTAATAAAGAAATAAGAAAAAACACATTATTTATTAGAGAAATAACTAAAATACACATTATTTAATAAAAAAATAACAAAAAAAACACATTATTTAATAGAGAAATAACTACAATACACATTATTTATTAGAGAAATAACTAAAATACACATTATTTAATAAAGAAATAACTAAAAAACACATTATTTATTGGAGAAAAAACTAGAATACACATTATTTAATAAAGAAATAACTAAAATACACATTATTTATTAGAGAAATAAATAAAATACACATTATTTAATAGAAAAATAACAAAAAAACACATTATTTAATAGAGAAATAACTAGAATACACATTATTTAATAAAGAAATAACTAAAATACACAATATTTAATAGAGAAATAACTGAAATACACATTATTTAATACAAAAATAACAAAAAAACACATCATTTAATAAAGAAATAACAAAAAAAAAATTATTTAATAGAGACATAATTAAAATACACATTAGTTGTTGGAGAAATAACTAAAATACACATTATTTAATAAAGAAATAACTAAAATACACATTATTTAATAGAGAAATAACAAAAAAACACTTTATTTAATAGAGAAATAACTAAAATACACATTCGATTTTGGAGAAATAACTAAAATACACATTATTTAATAAAGAAATAACTAAAATACACACTATTTATTAGAGAAATAACAAAAAAACACATTGTTTATTAGAGAAATAACTAAAATACACATTATTTAATAGAAAAATAAGAAAAAACACATTATTTAATAGAGAAATAACTAAAATACACATTATTTAATAGAAAAATAACAAAAAAAACACATTATTTATTAGAGAAATAACTAAAATACACATTATTTATTAGAGAAATAACTAAAATACACATTATTTATAAAAGAAATAACTAAAATACACATTATTTATTGGAGAAATAACTAAAATACACAATATTTAATAAAGAAATAACTAAAATACACATTATTTAATAGAGAAATAACTAAAATACACATTATTTAATAGAGAAATAACAAGAAAACACATTCTTTAATAGAGAAATAACAAAAAAACAGTTTATTTAATACAGAAATAAATAAATACACATTATTTATTAGAGAAATAACAAAAAAACACGATATTTAATAAAGAAATAACTAAAATGCACATTATTTATTGGAGAAATAACTAAAATACACATTATTTAATAAAGAAATAACTAAAATTAACATTATTTAATAGAGAAATAACGAAAAAACACATTCTTTAATAGAGAAATAACAAAAAAACACATTATTTAATACAGAAATAAATAAATACACATTATTTATTGAAAAAATAACTAAAAAACACAATAATTAATAAAGAAATAACTAAACTACACATTATTTAATAGATAAATAACAAAAAACACATTATTGAATAGAGAAATAACAAAAAAAACACATTATTTAATAGAGAACTAACTAAAATACACATTAGTTATTGGAGAAATAACTAAAAAACACATTATTTATCAGAAAAATAACTAAAATACACATTATTTATTGAAGAAATCACTAAAATACACAGTATTTAATTGAGAAATAACAAAAAACACATTATTTAATAGAGACATTATTAAATTACACATTATTTATTAAAGAAATAACTAAAATACACATTATTTTTTGAAGAAATAACTAAAATACACATTATTTATTGAAGAAATAACTAAAATACACATTATTTATTGAAAAAATAACTAAAGTACACATTATTTAATAAAGAAATAACTAAAATACACATTATTTAATAAAGAAATAACAAAAAAACACATTATTTATTAGAGAAATAACTAAAATAAACAATATTTATTAGAAAAATAACAAAAAAACACATTATTTAATAGAGAAATAACAAAAATTCACATTATTTAATAAAGAAATAAAAAAAACACATTATTTAATAGAGAAATAACTAAAATACACATTATTTAATAAAGAAATAACAAAAAAACACTTTATTTATTAGAGAAATAACTAAAATACACATTATTTATTGGAAAAATAACACAAATACACATTATTTAATAAAGAAATAACTAAAATACACAATATTTATTGAAGAAATAACTAAAATACACATTATTTAATAAAGAAATAACTAAAATACACATTATTTATTAGAGAAATAAATAAAATACACATTATTTAATAGAAAAATAACAAAAAAACACATTATTTATTAAAAAATTAACTAAAATACACTTTATTTATTGAAGAAATAACTAAAATACACCTTCTTTATTAAAGAAATAACAAAAAAACACATAATTTAAAAGAGAAATAACTAAAAAAAAACATTATTTATTGGAAAAATAACTAAAATACACATTATTTAATAGAGAAATAACTAAAATACACATTATTTAATAAAGAAATAACAAAAAAACACATTATTTAATAGAGAAATAACTAAAATACAAATTATTTCTTGGAGAAATAACTAAAATACACATTATTTAATAGAGAAATAACAAAAAACACATTATTTAATAAAGAAATAACAAAAAAACACATTATTTAATAGAGAACTAACTAAAATACACATTAGTTATTAGAAAAATAACTAAAATACACATTATTTAATAGAGAAATAACTAAAATACACATTATTTATTAAAGAAACCAATAAAACACACATTATTTAATTGAGAAATAACAAAAAACACATTATTTATCAAAGACATAACTTAAATACACATTATTTATTGAAGATATAACTAAAATACACATTATTTATTGGAGAAATAACTAAAATACACATTATTTAATAAAGAAATAATTAAAATACACATTATTTATTGGTGAAATAACTAAAATACACATTATTTATTAAAGACATAACTAAAATACACATTATTTATTGAAGAAATAACTATAATACACATTATTTATTGAAGAAATAACTAAAATACACATTATTTATTGAAGAAATAACTAAAATACAAATTATTTATTTAAGAAATAACAAAATCACACATTATTTATTAAAGAAATAACTAAAATACACATTATTTAATAAAGAAATAACAAAAAAACACCTTATTTATTAGAGAAATAACTAAAATAAACAATATTTATTAGAAAAATAACAAAAAAACACATTATTTAATAGAGAAATAACTAAAATACACATTATTTAATAAAGAAATAAGAAAAAACACATTATTTAATAGAGAAATAACTAAAATACACATTATTTAATAAAGAAATAACAAAAAAACACATTATTTAATAGAGAAATAACTACAATACACATTATTTATTAGAGAAATAACTAAAATACACATTATTTAATAAAGAAATAACTAAAAAACACATTATTTATTGGAGAAAAAACTAAAATACACATTATTTAATAAAGAAATAACTAAAATACACATTTTTTATTAGAGAAATAAATAAAATACACATTATTTAATAGAAAAATAACAAAAAAACACATTATTTAATAGAGAAATAACTAGAATACACATTATTTAATAAAGAAATAACTAAAATACACAATATTTAATAGAGAAATAACTGAAATACACATTATTTAATAGAGAAATAACAAAAAAAAAATTATTTAATAGAGACATAACTAAAATACACATTAGTTGTTGGAGAAATAACTAAATTACACATTATTTAATAAAAAAATAACTAAAATACACATTATTTAATAGAGAAATAACAAAAAAACACTTCATTTAATAGAGAAATAACTAAAATACACATTCGATTTTGGAGAAATAACTAAAATACACATTATTTAATAAAGAAATAACTAAAATACACATTATTTATTAGAGAAATAACAAAAAAACACATTGTTTATTAGAGAAATAACTAAAATACACATTATTTAATAAAAAAATAAGAAAAAACACATTATTTAATAGAGAAATAACTAAAATACACATTATTTAATAGAGAAATAACAAAAAAAACACATTATTTATTAGAGAAATAACTAAAATACACATTATTTATTGGAGAAATAACTAAAATACACATTATTTAATAAAGAAATAACTAAAATACACATTATTTATTGGAGAAATAACTAAAATACACATTATTTAAAAAAAAAATAACTAAAATACACATTATTTAATAGAGAAATAACTAAAATACACATTATTTAATAGAGAAATAACAAAAAAACACAATATTTATTAAAGAAATAACTAAAATACACATTATTTATTGAAAAAATAACTAAAATACACATTATTTATTAAAGAAATAACTAAAATACACATTATTTATTGAAGAAATAGCTAAAATACACATTATTTATTGAAGAAATAACTAAAATACACATTATTTATTAAAGAAATAGCTAAAATACACATTATTTAATAGAAAAATAACTGAAATACACATTATTTAATACAAAAATAACAAAAAAACACATTATTCAATAAAGAAATAACAAAAAAAAATTATTAAATAGAGACATAATTAAAATACACATTAGTTATTGGAGAAATAACTAAAATACACATTATTTAATAGAGAAATAACATAAAAAAAACCTTATTTATTAGAGAAATAACTAAAATACACATTATTTATTGGAAAATTAACTAAAATACACAATATTTAATAAAGAAATAACTAAAATACACATTATTTAATAGAGAAATACCTAAAATACACATTATTTAATAGAGAAATAACAAAAAACACATTATTTAATAATAAAATAACTAAAATACACATTATTTATTGAAGATATAACTAAAATACACATTATTTAAAAGAGAAATAACTGAAATACACATTATTTAATAGAGAAATAACAAAAAAACACATAATTTATTAGAGAAATAACTAAAATACACTTTATTTATTGGAAAAATAACTAAAATACACATTATTTTATAGAGAATTAACTAAAATACACAATATTTAATAGAGAAATAACAAAAAAACACATTATTTAATAGAAAAATAACTAAAATACACATTATTTAATAAAGAAATTACTAAAATACACAGTATTTAATAGAGAAATAACTAAAATACACATTATTTAATAGAGAAATAACAAAAAAACACATTATTTACTAGAGAAATAACTAGAATACACATTATTTAATAAAGAAATAACTAAAATACACATTATTTAATAGAGAAATAACTGAAATACACATGATTTAATACAGATATAACAAAAAAACACATTATTTAATAAAGAAATAACAAAAAAAAAATTATTTAATAGAGACATAATTGAAATACACATTAGTTATTGGAGAAATAACTAAAATACACATTATTTTATAAAGAAATAACTAAAATACACATTATTTAAAAGAGAAATAACAAAAAAACACATTATTTATTAGAGAAATAACTAAAATACACATTATTTAATAGAGAAATAACTAAAATACACATTATTTAATAGAGAAATAACAAAAAAACACATTAAATAATAGAAAAATAACTAAAATACACATTATTTAATAAAGAAATAACAAAAAAAATCACATTATTCAATAGAGAAATAACTAAAATACACATTCGTTTTTGGAGAAATAACTACAATACGCATTATTTAATAAAGAAATAACTAAAATACACATTATTTATTAGAGAAATAACAAAAAAACACATTGTTTAATAGAGAAATAACTAAAATACACATTATTTATTGGAGAAATAACTAAAATACACATTATTTAATAAAGAAATAACTAAAATACATATATAAAATATATAAAGTCAATAATTCAGTTAGTATAAATAGTCAATACACCCTTTAAAATATTCACTTTGACTTGTGGTGGTGAACAATGTTGACAAAGTAAGTTAAAAATCAATTATTAAATTTGAATAAATAAAGCCATACTGATGAGAGGTAAACATCAAAACGCATCAATAAATGTTTTTAATTTAGAAAAATTTTTCATAAATTTAATTTTTTAATGAACTAAAATACACATTATTTAATAGAGAAATAACAAAAAAACACATTATTTATTAAAGAAATAACAAAAAAACACATTATTTAATAAAGAAATAACTAAAATACACATTATTTAATAGAGAAATAACTAAAATACACATTATTTAATTTAGAAATAATTAAAATACACATTATTGATTACAGAAATAACTAAAATACACATTCTTTAATAGAGAAATAACTAAAATACACATTATTTAATAAAGAAATAACAAATAAAAACACATTATTTAATGGAGAACTAACTAAAATACACATTATTTTTTGAAGAAATAACTAAAATACACATTATTTAATAAAGAATTAACTAAAATACACATTATTTAATAAAGAAATAACTAAAATACACAATATTTAATAGAGAAATAACAAAAAAACACATTATTTAATAGAGAAATAACTAAAATACACATTATTTATTGGAGAAATAACTAGAATACACATTATTTAATAGAGAAATTACAAAAAAAACACATTATTTAATAGAGAAATAACTAAAATACACATTTTTTATTGGAGAAATAACTAAAATACAAATAATTTAATAGAGAAATAACAAAAAACACATTATTTAATAGAGAAATAACTTAAATACACATTATTTATTAGAGAAATAACAAAAAAAAAACATTATTTAATAGAAAAATAACTAAAATACACATTATTTATTAGAGAAATAACTAAAGTACACATTATTTAATTGAGAAATAACTAAAATACACATTATTTAATAGAGAAATAACTAAACTACACATTATTTAATAAAGAAATAACAAAAAAACACATTAATTGATAAAGAAATAACTAAAATACACATTATTTATTGGTGAAATAGTTAAAAAACACATTATTTAATAGGGAAATAACAAAAAAACACATTTTTTAATAGAGAAATAACTAAAATACACATTATTTATTGGAGAAATAACTAAAATACACATTATTTTAAAGAGAAATAAGAAAAAAACACATTATTTAATAGAGAAATAACTAAAATTTACATTTTTTATTAGAGAAATAACTAAAATACACATTATTTAATAGAAAATTATTATAAAAGAAACACATTATTTAATAGAGAATTAACTAAAATACACATTATTTATTGGAAAAATATATAAAATACACATTATTTAATAAAGAAATAACTAAAATACACATTATTTTATATAGAATTAACTAAATTAATTATTATTTAATAAAGAAATAACTAAAATACACTCTATTTATTAGAAAAATAACTAAAATACACATTACTTAATAAAGAAATAACAAAAAAACACATTATTTAATCGAGAAATAACTAAAATACACATTATTTATTGGAGAAATAACTAAAATACACATTATTTAATAAAGAAATAACAAAAAAACACCTTATTTATTAGAGAAATAACTAAAATAAACAATATTTATTAGAAAAATAACAAAAAAACACATTATTTAATAGAAAAATAACTAAAATACACATTATTTAATAAAGAAATAAGAAAAAACACTTTATTTAATAGAGAAAAAACTAAAATACACATTATTTATTAGAGAAATAACAAAAAAACACATTATTTAATAGAGAAATAACTAAAATACACATTATTTAATAAAGAAATAACTAAAATACACATTATTTATTAGAGAAATAACAAAAAAACACATTATTTAAAAGAGAAATAACTAAAATACACACTATTTATTGGAGAAATAACTAAAATACACATTATTTAATAAAGAAATAACAAAAAAACACATTATTTAATAGAGAAACAACTAAAATACACATTATTTATTGGAGAAATAACTAAAATACACATTATTTAATAGAGAAATAACTAAAATACACATTATTTATAAGAGAAATAACAAAAAAAAATACATTATTTAATAGAAAAATAACTAAAATACACATTATTTCTTGGAGAATTAACTAAAATACACATTATTTAATAAAGAAATAACAAAAAAACACAATATTTAAAGAAAAAATAACTAAAATACACATTATTTATTGTAGAAATAATTAAAATACACATTATTTAATAAAAAATAACTAAAATTTACATTATTTAATAGAGAAATAACAAGAAAACACATTCATTAATAGAGAAATAACAAAAAAACAGTTTATTTAATACAGAAATAAATAAATACACATTATTTATTAGAGAAATAACAAAAAAACACAATATTTAATAAAGAAATAACTAAAATGCACATTATTTATTGGAGAAATAACTAAAATACACATTATTTAATAAAGAAATAACTAAAATTAACATTATTTAATAGAGAAATAACGAAAAAACACATTCTTTAATAGAGAAATAACAAAAAAAAACACATTATTTAATACAGAAATAAATAATGACACATTATTTATTGAAAAAATAACTAAAAAACACAATAATTAATAAAGAAATAACTAAAATACAAATTATTTAATAGATAAATAACAAAAAACACATTATTGAATAGAGAAATAACAAAAAAACACATTATTTAATAGAGAACTAACTAAAATACACATTAGTTATTGGAGAAATAACTAAAATACACATTATTTATCAGAAAAATAACTAAAATACACATTATTTATTGAAGAAATCACTAAAATACACAGTATTTAATTGAGAAATAACAAAAAACACATTATTTAATAGAGACATTATTAAATTACACATTATTTATTAAAGAAATAACTAAAATACACATTATTTATTGAAGAAATAACTAAAATACACATTATTTATTAAAGAAATAACTAAAATACACATTATTTATTGAAGAAATAACTAAAATACACATTATTTATTAAAGAAATAACTAAAATACACATTATTTAATAAAGAAATAACAAAAAAACACATTATTTATTAGAGAAATAACTAAAATAAACAATATTTATTAGAAAAATAACAAAAAAACACATTATTTAATAGAGAAATAACAAAAATTCACATTATTTAATAAAGAAATAAGAAAAAACACGTTATTTAATAGAGAAATAACTAAAATACACATTATTTAATAGAGAAATAACAAAAAAACACTTTATTTATTAGAGAAATAACTAAAATACATATTATTTATTGGAAAAATAACTAAAATACACATTATTTAATAAAGAAATAACTAAAATACACATTATTTATTGAAGAAATAACTAAAATACACATTATTTAATAAAGAAATAACTAAAATACACATTATTTATTAGAGAAATAAATAAAATACACATTATTTAATAGAAAAATAACAAAAAAACACATTATTTAATAAAAAATTAACTAAAATACACTTTATTTATTGGAGAAATAACTAAAATACACCTTCTTTAATAAAGAAATAACAAAAAAACACATAATTTAAAAGAGAAATAACTAAAAAAAAACATTATTTATTGGAGAAATAACTAAAATACACATTATTTAGTAGTAGTAGTAGTAGTAGTAGAATTTATTGATAAACATGACGTTGTACAATATAAATTTTAAAACTAAATTAAACTAATTATTTACAATATAAAGAAATACAATAAAATAGAATACAATAAAATACAGCGCATTGCAAAACAATACAATACAATACAACATACATCATACATATAAATATAAAATATAAAGCTAATATAAAAATTATTAAGGATTTAAAAATTCATCTAAACTATAAAATAATTTATTTTGTAAATAATGTTTGGCACTTGTTTTAAATTTACGGTAAGTTTTTTCAGACTTTATATTTACAGGTAAAGCATTAAACATTTTTTTTCCGTTGTAAATAAGGGAATTCTTGCAAAGAGTAGTGTGAGGGATGGGAAGTTGAAAATTAAGGTCATTTGATCTAGTCATGAGAACATCTGAAGAACTACATTTAAAGTTTTTCTTTATGAGGCAAACAGTTTCTAAGATAATTAAAGAAGGCAACGTTAATATTTTATGCTCTTTAAAAAGTAGTAATAGAGAAATAACTAAAATACACATTATTTAATAAAGAAATAACAAAAAAACACATTATTTAATAGAGAAATAACTAAAATACAAATTATTTCTTGGAGAAATAACTAAAATACACATTATTTAATAGAGAAATAACAAAAAACACATTATTTAATAAAGAAATAACAAAAAAACACAATATTTAATAGAGAACTAACTAAAATACACATTAGTTCTTAGAAAAATAACTAAAATACACATTATTTAATAAAGAAATAACTAAAAAACACATTATTTATTAAAGAAACCAATAATACACACATTATTTAATTGAGAAATAACAAAAAACACATTATTTATCAAAGACATAACTTAAATACACATTATTTATTGAAGATAGAACTAAAATACACATTATTTATTGGAGAAATAACTAAAATACACATTATTTAATAAAGAAATAACTAAAATACACATTATTTATTGGTGAAATAACTAAAATACACATTATTTATTAAAGACATAACTAAAATACACATTATTTATTGAAGAAATAACTATAATACACATTATTTATTGAAGAAATAACTAAAATACACATTATTTATTGAAGAAATAACTAAAATACACATTATTTATTTAAGAAATAACAAAATCACACATTATTTAATAAAGAAATAACTAAAATACACATTATTTAATAAAGAAATACCAAAAAAACACCTTTTTTATTAGAGAAATAACTAAAATAAACAATATTTATTAGAAAAATAACAAAAAAACACATTATTTAATAGAGAAATAACTAAAATACACATTATTTAATAAAGAAATAAGAAAAAACACATTATTTAATAGAGAAATAACTAAAATACACATTATTTAATAAAGAAATAACAAAAAAAACACATTATTTAATAGAGAAATAACTACAATACACATTATTTATTAGAGAAATAACTAAAATACACATTATTTAATAAAGAAATAACTAAAAAACACATTATTTATTGGAGAAAAAACTAGAATACACATTATTTAATAAAGAAATAACTAAAATACACATTATTTATTAGAGAAATAAATAAAATACACATTATTTAATAGAAAAATAACAAAAAAACACATTATTTAATAGAGAAATAACTAGAATACACATTATTTAATAAAGAAATAACTAAAATACACAATATTTAATAGAGAAATAACTGAAATACACATTATTTAATACAAAAATAACAAAAAAACACATTATTTAATAAAGAAATAACAAAAAAAAATTATTTAATAGAGACATAATTAAAATACACATTAGTTGTTGGAGAAATAACTAAAATACACATTATTTAATAAAGAAATAACTAAAATACACATTATTTAATAGAGAAATAACAAAAAAACACTTTATTTAATAGAGAAATAACTAAAATACACATTCGATTTTGGAGAAATAACTAAAATACACATTATATAATAAAGAAATAACTAAAATACACACTATTTATTAGAGAAATAACAAAAAAACACATTGTTTATTAGAGAAATAACTAAAATACACATTATTTAATAAAAAAATAAGAAAAAACACATTATTTAATAGAGAAATAACTAAAATACACATTATTTAATAGAAAAATAACAAAAAAACACATTATTTATTAGAGAAATAACTAAAATACACATTATTTATTGGAGAAATAACTAAAATACACATTATTTATAAAAGAAATAACTAAAATACACATTATTTATTGGAGAAATAACTAAAATACACATTATTTAATAAAGAAATAACTAAAATACACATTATTAAATAGAGAAATAACTAAAATACACATTATTTAATAGAGAAATAACAAAAAAACACAATATTTATTAAAGAAATAACTAAAATACACATTATTTAATAGAGAAATAACTGAAATACACATTATTTAATACAAAAATAACAAAAAAACACATCATTTAATAAAGAAATAACAAAAAAAAAATTATTTAATAGAGACATAATTAAAATACACATTAGTTATTAGAGAAATAACTAAAATACACATTATTTAATAAAGGAATAACTAAAATACACATTATTTAATAGAGAAATAACAAAAAAACACTTTATTTAATAAAGAAATAACTAAAATACACATTATTTAATAGAGAAATAACTAAAATACACATTATTTAATAGAGAAATAACAAAAAAACACATTAAATAATAGATAAATAACTAAAATACACATTATTTAATAAAGAAATAACAAAAAAAACACATTATTCAATAGAGAATTAACTAAAATACACATTCGATTTTGGAGAAATAACTAAAATACACATTATTTAATAAAGAAATAACTAAAATACACTTTATTTATTAGAGAAATAACAAAAAAACACATTGTTTATTAGAGAAATAACTAAAATACACATTATTTAATAGAAAAATAACTAAAATACACATTATTTATTAAAGAAACCAATAAAATACACATTATTTAATTGAGAAATAACAAAAAACACATTATTTATCAAAGACATAACTTAAATACACATTATTTATTAATGATATAACTAAAATACACATTATTTATTGGAGAAATAACTAAAATACACATTATTTAATAAAGAAATAACTAAAATACACATTATTTATTGGTGAAATAACTAAAATACACATTATTTATTAAAGACATAACTAAAATACACATTATTTATTGAAGAAATAACTATAATACACATTATTTATTGAAGAAATAACTAAAATACACATTATTTATTGAAGAAATAACTAAAATACACATTATTTATTTAAGAAATAACAAAATCACACATTATTTAATAAAGAAATAAATAAATACACATTATTTAATAAAGAAATAACAAAAAAACACCTTATTTATTAGAGAAATAACTAAAATAAACAATATTTATTAGAAAAATAACAAAAAAACACTTTATTTAATAGAGAAATAACTAAAATACACATTATTTAATAAAGAAATAAGAAAAAACACATTATTTAATAAAGAAATAACTAAAATACACATTATTTAATAAAAAAATAACAAAAAAACAAAAAAACACATTATTTAATAGAGAAATAACTACAATACACATTATTTATTAGAGAAATAACTAAAATACACATTATTTAATAAAGAAATAACTAAAAAACACATTATTTATTGGAGAAAAAACTAGAATACACATTATTTAATAAAGAAATAACTAAAATACACATTATTTATTAGAGAAATAAATAAAATACACATTTTTTAATAGAAAAATAACAAAAAAACACATTATTTAATAGAGAAATAACTAGAATACACATTATTTAATAAAGAAATAACTAAAATACACAATATTTAATAGAGAAATAATTGAAATACACATTATTTAATACAAAAATAACAAAAAAACACATCATTTAATAAAGAAATAACAAAAAAAAAATTATTTAATAGAGACATAATTAAAATACACATTAGTTGTTAGAGAAATAACTAAAATACACATTATTTAATAAAGAAATAACTAAAATACACATTATTTAATAAAGAAATAACAAAAAAACACTTTATTTAATAGAGAAATAACTAAAATACACATTCGATTTTGGAGAAATAACTAAAATACACATTATTTAATAAAGAAATAACTAAAATACACATTATTTATTAGAGAAATAACAAAAAAACACATTGTTTATTAGAGAAATAACTAAAATACACATTATTTAATAAAAAAATAAGAAAAAACACATTATTTAATAGAGAAATAACTAAAATACACATTATTTAATAGAGAAATAACAAAAAAACACATTATTTATTAGAGAAATAACTAAAATACACATAATTTATTGGAGAAATAACTAAAATACACATTATTTAATAAAGAAATAACTAAAATACACACTATTTATTGGAGAAATAACTAAAATACACATTATTTAATAAAGAAATAACTAAAATACACATTATTTAATAGAGAAATAACTAAAATACACATTATTTAATAGAGAAATAACAAAAAAACACAATATTTATTAAAGAAATAACTAAAATACACATTATTTAATAGAGAAATAACTGAAATACACATTATTTAATACAGAAATAACAAAAAAACACATCATTTAATAAAGAAATAACAAAAAAAAATTATTTAATAGAGACATAATTAAAATACACATTAGTTATTGGAGAAATAACTAAAATACACATTATTTAATAAAGGAATAACTAAAATACACATTATTTAATAGAGAAATAACAAAAAAACACTTTATTTAATAAAGAAATAACTAAAATACACATTATTTAATAGAGAAATAACTAAAATACACAATATTTAATAGAGAAATAACAAAAAAACACATTAAATAATAGATAAATAACTAAAATACACATTATTTAATAAAGAAATAACAAAAAAAACACATTATTCAATAGAGAATTAACTAAAATACACATTCGATTTTGGAGAAATAACTAAAATACACATTATTTAATAAAGAAATAACTAAAATACACATTATTTATTAGAGAAATAACAAAAAAACACATTGTTTATTAGAGAAATAACTAAAATACACATTATATATTGGAGAAATAACTAAAATACACATTATTTAATAAAGAAATAACTAAAATACACATTATTTAATAGAGAAATAACAGAAATACACATTATTTATTGGAGAAATAACTAAAATACACATTATTTTATAAAGAAATAACTAAAATACATATATAAAATATATAAAGTCATTAATTCAGTTAGTATAAATAGTCAATACACAATTTAAAATATTCACTTTGACTTGTGGTGGTGAACAATGTTGACGAAGTAAGTTAAAAATCAATTATTAAGTTTAAATAAATAAAGCCATACTGATGAGAGGTAAACCTCTAATCGCATCAATGGATGTTTTTAGTTTAGAATATTTTTTCATAAATGTAATTTTTTAATGAACTAAAATACACATTATTTTATAGAGAAATAACAAAAAAACACATTATTTAATAAAGAAATAACAAAAAAACACATTTATTAATAAAGAAATAACTAAAATACACATTATTTAATAAAGAAATAACTAAAATACACATTATTTAATTTAGAAATAACTAAAATACACATTATTTATTGGAGAAATAACTAAAATACAAATTTTTTAATAGAGAAATAACTAAAATACACATTATTTAATAAAGAAATAACAAAAAAACACATTATTTAATACAGAATTAACTAAAATACACATTATTTATTGAAGAAATAACTAAAATACACATTATTTAATAAAGAAATAACTAAAATACACATTATATAATAGAGAAATAACTAAAATACACATTATTTATTGGAGAAATAACTAAAATACACATTAATTAATAGAGAAATAACTGAAATACACATAATTTATAAGAGAAATAACAAAAAAAATACATTATTTAATAGAAAAATAACTAAAATACACATTATTTCATGGATAAATAACTAAAATACACATTATTTAATAAAGAAATAACAAAAAAACACAATATTTAAAAGAAAAATAACTAAAATACACATTATTTATTGAAGAAATAACTAAAATACACATTATTTAATAAAAAATAACTAAAATACACATTATTTAATAGAGAAATAACTAAAATACACATTATTTATTGGAGAAATAACTAAAATACACAATATTTAATAAAGAAATAACAAAAATTTAGATTATTTAATAGAGAAATAACAAAAAAACACATTCTTTAATAGAGAAATAACAAAAAAACACATTATTTAATACAGAAATAATTAAATACACATTATTTCTTGGAGAAATAACTAAAATACACATTATTTAATAAAGAAATAACTAAAATACACATTATTTAATAGAGAAATAACAAAAAACACATTATTGAATAGAGAAATAACAAAAAAACACAATATTTAATAAAGAACTAACTAAAATACACATTACTTATTGGAGAAATAACTAAAATACACATTATTTATCAGAGAAATAACTAAAATACACATTATTTATTAAAGAAATCACTAAAATACACATTATTTAATTGAGAAATAACAAAAAACACATTATTTAATAAAGACATAATTTAAATACACATTATTTATTGAAGAAATAACTAAAATACACATTATTTATTGAAGAAATAACTAAAATACACTTTATTTATTGAAGAAATAACTAAAACACACGTTATTTATTGAAGAAATAACTAAAATACACATTATTTAAAAGAGAAATAACTAAAATACACATTATTTAATAAAGAAATAACAAAAAACACATTATTTATTGGAGAAATAACTAAAATAAACAATATTTATTAGAAAAATAACAAAAAACAACATTATTTAATAGAGAAATAACTAAAATACACATTATTTAATAAAAAAATAAGAAAAAACACATTATTTATTAGAGAAATAACTAAAATACACATTATTTAATAGAGAAATAACAAAAAAACACATTATTTATTAGAGAAATAACTAAAATACACATTATTTATTGGAGAAATAACTAAAATACACATTATTTAATAAAGAAATAACTAAAATACACATTATTTATTGGAGAAATAACTAAAATACACATTATTTAATAAAGAAATAACTAAAATACACAATATTTATTAGAGAAATAAATAAAATACACATTATTTAATGGAGAAATAACAAAAAAACACATTATTTATTAGAAAATTAACTAAAATACACTTTATTTATTGGAGAATAAACTAAAATACACATTATTTAATAGAGAAATAACTAAAATCCACAATATTTAATAGAGAAAAAACAAAAACACACATTATTTAATAGAGAAATAACTAAAATACACATTATTTAGTAATAAAATAACTAAAATTTACATTATTTAATAGAGAAATAACAAAAAAACACATTCTTTAATAGAGAAATAACAAAAAAAACACATAATTTAATAGAGAAATAACTAAAATACACATTATTTATTGGAAAAATAACTAAAATACACATTTTTTAATAGAGAAATAACTAAAATACACATTATTTAATAAAGAAATAACAAAAAAACACATTATTTAATAAAGAAATATTTAAAATACAAATTATTTCTTAGAAAAATAACTAAAATACACATTATTTAATAGAGAAATAACAAAAAAACACAATATTTAAAAGAGAAATAACTAAAATACACATTATTTATTGAAGAAATAACTAAAATACACATTATTTAATAAAAAAATAACTAAAATACACATTATTTAATAGAGAATTAACTAAAATAAACATTATTTAATAGAGAAATAACAAAAAAACACATTATTTAATGAAGAAATAACTAAAATACACATTATTTATTGGAGAAATAACTAAAATACACATTATTTATTAAAGAAATAACTAAAATACACATTATTTATTGAAGATATAACTAAAATACACATTATTTAAAAGAGAAATAACTAAAATACACATTATTCAATAGAGAAATAACAAAAAACACATTATTTATTAGAGAAATAACTAAAATACACTTTATTTATTGGAGAAATAACTAAAATACACATTATTTTATAGAGAATTAACTAAAATACACAATATTTATTAGAGAAATAACAAAAAAACACATTATTTAATAGAGAAATTACTAAAATACACATTATTTAATAAAGAAATTACTAAAATACACAGTATTTAATAGAGAAATAACTAAAATACACATTATTTAATAGAGAAATAACAAAAAAACACATTATTTACTAGAGAAATAACTAGAATACACATTATTTAATAAAGAAATAACTAAAATACACATTATTTAATAGAGAAATAACAAAAAACACATTATTTAATAGAGAAATAATTTAAATACACATTATTTATTGGAGAAATAACAAAAAAAAAACATTATTTAATAGAAAAATAACTAAAATACACATTATTTATTAGAGAAATAACTAAAGTACACATTATTTAATAGAGAAATAACTAAAATACACATTATTTACAAGAGAAATAATTAAACTACACATTATTTAATAAAGAAATAACAAAAAAACACATTAATTGATAAAGAAATAACTAAAATACACATTATTTATTGGTGAAATAATTAAAAAACACATTATTTATAAGGGAAATAAGAAAAAAACACATTATTTAATAGAAAAATAACTAAAATTCACATTATTTATTAGAGAAATAACTAAAATACACATTATTTAATAGAAAATTATTATATAAAAAACACATTATTTAATAGAGAAATAACTAAAATACACATTATTTATTGGAAAAATATCTAAAATACACATTATTTAATAAAGAAATAACTAAAATACACATTATTTTATATAGAATTAACTAAATTATTTATTATTTAATAAAGAAATAACTAAAATACACTCTATTTATTAGAAAAATAACTAAAATACACATTACTTAATAAAGAAATAACAAAAAAACACATTATTTAATCGAGAAATAACTAAAATACACATTATTTATTGGAGAAATAACTAAAATACACATTATTTAATAAAGAAATAACAAAAAAACACCTTAGTTATTAGAGAATTAACTAAAATAAACAATATTTATTAGAAAAATAACAAAAAAACACATTATTTTATAGAGAAATAAGTAAAATACACATTATTTAATAAAGAAATAAGAAAAAACACATTATTTAATACAGAAATAACTTAAATACACATTATTTAATAGAGAAATAACAAAAAAACACATTATTTAATAGAGAAATAACTAAAATACACATTATTAAATAAAGAAATAACTAAAATACACATTATTTATTAAAGAAATAACAAAAAAACACATTATTTAAAAGAGAAATAACTAAAATACACATTATTTATTGGAGAAATAACTAAAATACACATTATTTAATAAAGAAATAACAAAAAAACACATTATTTAATAGAGAAATAACTAAAATACACATTATTTATTGGAGAAATAACTAAAATACACATTATTTTAAAGAGAAATAACTAAAATACACATTATTTATAAGAGAAATAACAAAAAAAAAATACATTATTTAATAGAAGAATAACTAAAATACACATTATTTCTTGGAAAAATAACTAAAATACACATTATTTAATAAAGAAATAACAAAAAAACACAATATTTAAAGAAAAAATAACTAAAATACACATTATTTATTGTAGAAATAATTAAAATTTACATTATTTAATAAAGAAATAACAAGAAAACACATTCTTTAATAGAGAAATAACAAAAAAACACTTTATTTAATACAGAAATAAATAAATACACATTATTTAATAGAGAAATAACAAAAAAACACAATATTTAATAAAGAAATAACTAAAATACACATTATTTATTGGAGAAATAACTAAAATACACATTATTTATTGGAGAAATAACTAAAATACACATTATTTAATAGAGAAATAACAAAAAAACACATTATTTAATAGAGAAATAACAAAAAAACAAATTTATTAATAAAGAAATAACTAAAATACACATTATTTAATAAAGAAATAACTAAAATACACATTATTTAATATAGAAATAATTAAAATACACATTATTTATTGGAGAAATAACTAAAATACAAATTTTTTAATAGAGAAATAACTAAAATACACATTATTTAATAAAGAAATAACAAAAAAACACATTATTTAATACAGAATTAACTAAAATACACATTATTTATTAAAGAAATAACTAAAATACACATTATTTAACAAAGAAATAACTAAAATACACATTATTTAATAGAGAAATAACTAAAATACACATTATTTATTGGAGAAATAACTAAAATACACATTATTTAATAGAAAAATAACAAAAAAAACACATTATTTATTAGAGAAAAAACTAAAATACACATTATTTATTGGAGAAATAACTAAAATACACATTATTTAATAGAGAAATAACAAAATACACATTATTTAATAAAGAAATAACTATAATACATATATAAAATATATAAAGTCATTAATTCAGTTAGTATAAATAGTCAATACACCCTTTAAAATATTCACTTTGACTTGTGGTGGTGAACAATGTTGACAAAGTAAGTTAAAAATCAATTATTAAGTTTAAATAAATAAAGCCATACTGATGAGAGGTAAACCTCTAAACGCATCAATGGATGTTTTTAGTTTAGAATATTTTTTCATAAATGTAATTTTATAATGAACTAAAATACACATTATTTAATAGAGATATAACAAAAAAACACATTATTTAATAGAGAAATAACAAAAAAACACATTATTTAATAAAGATATAACTAAAATAAACTTTATTTAATAGAAAAATAACTAAAATACACATTATTTAATTTAGAAATAATTAAAATATACATTATTTATTGGAGAAATAACTAAAATACACATTTTTTAATAGAGAAATAACTAAAATACACATTATTTAATAAAGAAATAACAAAAAAACACATTATTTAATAGAGAATTAACTAAAATACACATTATTTATTGAAGAAATAACTAAAATACACATTATTTAATAAAGAAATAACTAAAATACACATTATTTAATAGAGAAATAACTAAAATACACATTATTTAATAGAGAAATAACAAAAAAACACATTATTTAATAGAGAAATAACTAAAATACACATTATTTATTGGAGAAATAACTAAAATACACATTATTTAATAGAAAAATAACAAAAAAAACATATTATTTAATAGAGAAAAAACTAAAATACACATTATTTATTGGAGAAATAACTAAAATACACATTATTTAATAGAGAATAAACAAAAAACACATTATTTAATAAAGAAATAATTTAAAGACATATTATTTATTGGAGAAATAACTAAAATACACATTATTTAATAGAGAAATAACTAAAATACACATTATTTATTAGAGAAATAACTAAAGTAAACATTATTTAGTAAAGAAATAACTAAAATACACATTATTTAATAGAAAATTAACAAAAAAACACATTATTTAATAGAGAAATAACTAAACTACACATTATTTAATAAAGAAATAACAAAAAAACACATTAATTAATAGAGAAATAACTAAAATACACATTATTTATTGGTGAAATAATTAAAAAACACAATATTTAATAGAGAAATAACAAAAAAACACATTATTTAATAGAAAAATAACTAAAATACACATTATTTATTGGGGAAATAACTAAAATACACATTATTTTAAAGAGAAATAAAAAAAAAACACTTTATTTAATAGAAAAATAACTAAAATTCACATTATTTAATAGAGAAATAACAAAAACACACAATATTTAGAAAAGAAATAACTAAAATTCACATTATTTATTGAAGAAATAACTAAAATACACATTATTAAAAAAAAAAATAACTAAAATACACATTATTTATTACAGAAATAACTAAAATAAACATTATTTAATAGAGAAATAACAAAAAAACACAATATTTAATAAAGAAATAACTAAAATACACATTATTTATTGGAGAAATAACTAAAATACACATTATTTAATAAAGAAATAACTAAATTTTACATTATTTATGAGAGAAATAACAAAAATACACATTCTTTAATAGAGAAATAACAAAAAAACACATTATTTAATACAGAAATAAATAAATACACATTATTTATTGGATAAATAACTTAAATACACATTATTTAATAAAGAAATAACTAAAATACACATAATTTAATAACAAAATAACAAAAAACACAATATTCAATAGAGAAATAACAAAAAAAACACATTATTTAATAGAGAACTAACTAAAATACACATTAGTTATTTGAGAAATAACTAAAATACACATTATTTAATAAAGAACTAACTAAAATACACATTATTTATTAAAGAAATCACTAAAATACACATTATTTAATTGAGAAATAACAAAAAACACATTATTTAATAGAGACATAATTAAAATACAAATTATTTATTAAATAAATAACTAAAATACACATTATTTATTGAAGAAATAACTAAAATACACATTATTTATTGAAGAAATAACTAAAATACACTTTATTTATTGAAGAAATAACTAAAATACACATTATTTAATAGAGAAATAACTAAAATACACATAATTTTATAAAGAAATAACAAAAAACACATTAGTTATTAGAAAAATAACTAAAATAAACAATATTTTCTAGAAAAATAACAAAAAAACACATTATTTAATAGAGAAATAACTAAAATACACATTATTAAATAAAGAAATAAGAAAAAACACATTATTTAATAAAGAAATAACTAAAATACACATTATTTTATAGAGAAATAATAAAAAAACACATTATTTATTAGAGAAATAACTAAAATACACATTATTTATTGGAGAAATAACTAAAATACACATTATTTAATAAAGAAATAACTAAAATGCACATTATTTATTGGAGAAATAACTAAAATACACATTAATTAATAAAGAAATAACTAAAATACACATTATTTATTAAAGAAATAAATAAAATACACATTATTTAATAGAGAAATAACAAAAAAACACATCATTTATTAGAAAATTAACTAAAAAACACTTTATTTATAGGAGAAATAACTAAAATACACATTATTTAATAGAGAAATGACTAAAATACACATTATTTATTGGAGAAATAACTAAAATACACATTATTTATTGAAGAAATAACTAAAATACACAATATTTAATAGAGAAATAACTAAAATACACATTATTTAAAAAAGAAATAACAAAAAAACACATTATTTATTAGAGAAATAACTAAAATAAACAATATTTATTAGAAAAATAACAAAAAAACACATTATTTAATAGAAAAATAACTAAAATACACATTATTTAATAAAGAAATAAGAAAAAACACATTATTTAATAGAGAAATAACTAAAATACACATTATTTAATAGAGAAATAACAAAAAAACACATTATTTATTAGAGAAATAACTAAAATACACATTATTTATTGGAGAAATAACTAAAATACACATTATTTATTAAAGAAAAAACTAAAATACACATTATTTAATAGAGAAATAACTAAAATACACATTATTTATTAAAGAAACCAATAAAATACACATTATTTAATTGAGAAATAACAAAAAACACATTATTTATCAAAGACATAACTTAAATACACATTATTTATTGAAGAAATAACTAAAATACAAATTATTTATTAAAGAAATAACTAAAATACACATTATTTAATAAAGAAATAACTAAAATACACATTATTTATTAGAGAACTAACTAAAATACACATTATTTATTAATGACATAACTAAAATACACATTATTTATTAAAGAAATAACTAAAATACACATTATTTATTGAAGAAATAACTAAAATACACATTATTTATTGAAGAAATAACTAAAATACACATAATTTATTGGAGAAATAACTAAAATACACATTATTTAATAAAGAAATAACTAAAATACACATTATTTATTGGAGAAATAACTAAAATACACATTATTTATTAAAGACATAACTAAAATACACATTATTTATTGAAGAAATAACTAAAATACACATTATTTATTGAAGAAATAACTAAAATACACATTATTTATTGAAGAAATAACTAAAATACACATTATTTATTAAAAAAATAACTAAAATACACATTATTTAATAGAGAAATAACTAAAATACACATTATTTAATTAAGAAATAACAAAAAAACACCTTAATTATTAGAGAAATAACTAAAAAAAAACAATATTTATTAGAAAAATAACAAAAAAACACATTATTTAATATAGAAATAAGTAAAATACACATTATTTAATGAAGACATAAGAAAAAACACATTATTTAATAGAGAAATAACTAAAATACACCTTATTTAATAGAGAAATAACAAAAAAACACATTATTTATTAGAGAAATAACTAGAATACACGTTATTTAATAAAGAAATAACTAAAATACACATTATTTAATAAAGAAATAATTTAAATACACATTTTAGAGAAATAACTAAAATACACATTATTTAATAAAGAAATAACTAAAATACACATTATTTATTAGAGAAATAACAAAAAAACACATTGTTTAATAGAGAATTAACTAAAATACACCTTTATTATTGGAGAAATAACTAAAATACACATTATTTAATAAAGAAATAACTAAAATACACATTATTTAATAGAGAAATAACAGAAATACACATTATTTATTGGAGAAATAACTAAAATACACATTATTTAATAGAGAAATGACTAAAATACACATTATTTATTAAAGAAAAAACTAAAATACACATTATTTAATAGAGAAATAACTAAAATACACATTATTTATTAAAGAAACCAATAAAATACACATTATTTAATTGAGAAATAACAAAAAACACATTATTTATCAAAGACATAACATAAATACACATTATTTATTGGAAAAATAACTAAAATACACATTATTTATTGAAGAAATAACTAAAATACACATTATTTAATAGAGAAATAACTAAAATACACATTATTTAAAAAAGAAATAACAAAAAAACACATTATTTATTAGAGAAATAACTAAAATAAACAATATTTATTAGAAAAATAACAAAAAAACACATTATTTAATAGAGAAATAACTAAAATACACATTATTTAATAAAGAAATAAGAAAAAACACATTATTTAATAGAGAAATAACTGAAATACACATTATTTAATAGAGAAATAACAAAAAAACACATTATTTATTAGAGAAATAACTAAAATACACATTATTTATTAGAGAAATAACTAAAATACACATTATTTATCAAAGAGAAAACTAAAATACACATAATTTAATAGAGAAATAATTAAAATACACATTATTTAATAAAGAAACCAATAAAATACACATTATTTAATTGAGAAATAACAAAAAACACATTATTTATCAAAGACATAACTTAAATACACATTATTTATTGAAGAAATAACTAAAATACACATTATTTATTGGAGAACTAACTAAAATACACATTATTTATTAATGACATAACTAAAATACACATTATTTATTGAAGAAATAACTAAAATACACATTATTTATTGAAGAAATAACTAAAATACACATTATTTATTGAAGAAATAACTAAAATACACATAATTTATTGGAGAAATAACTAAAATACACATTATTTAATAAAGAAATAACTAAAATACACATTATTTATTGGAGAAATAACTAATATACACATTATTTATTAAAGACATAACTAAAATACACATTATTTATTGAAGAAATAACTAAAATACACATTATTTATTGAAGAAATAACTAAAATACACATTATTTATTGAAGAAATAACTAAAATACACATTATTTATTAAAAAAATAACTAAAATACACATTATTTAATAAAGAAATAACTAAAATACACATTATTTAATTAAGAAATAACAAAAAAACACTTTATTTATTAGAGAAATAACTAAAAAAAAACAATATTTATTAAAAAAATAACAAAAAAACACATTATTTAATATAGAAATAACTAAAATACACATTATTTAATGAAGAAATAAGAAAAAACACATTATTTAATAGAGAAATAACTAAAATACACCTTATTTAATAGAGAAATAACAAAAAAACACATTGTTTATTAGAGAAATAACTAGAATACACGTTATTTAATAAAGAAATTACTAAAATACACATTATTTAATAAAGAAATAACTTAAATACACATTATTTAATACAGAAATAACAAAAAAAACACATTATTTAATAAAAAAATAACAAAAAAAAAATTATTTAATAAAGACATAATTAAAATACACATTAGTTATTGGAGAAATAACTAAAATACACATTATTTAATAAAAAAATACTTAAAATACACATTATTTAATAGAGAAATAACAAAAAAACACATTATTTAATAAAGAAATAACTAAAATACACATTATTTATTAGAGAAATAACTAAAATACACATTATTTAATAGAGAAATAACAAAAAAACACATTAAATAATAGATAAATAACTAAAATACACATTATTTAATAAAGAAATAACAAAAAAAATACATTATTCAATAGAGAAATAACTAAAATACACATTCGTTATTAGAGAAATAACTAAAATACACATTATTTAATAAAGAAATAACTAAAATACACATTATTTATTAGAGAAATAACAAAAAAACACATTGTTTAATAGAGAAATAACTAAAATACACCTTATTTATTGGAGAAATAACTAAAATACACATTATTTAATAAAGAAATAACTAAAATACACATTATTTAATAGAGAAATAACAGAAATACACATTATTTATTGGAGAAATAACTAAAATACACATTATTTAATAAAGAAATAACTAAAATACATATATCAAATATATAAAGTCATTAATTCAGTTAGTATAAATAGTCAATACACCCTTTAAAATATTCACTTTGACTTGTGGTGGTGAACAATGTTGACAAAGTAAGTTAAAAATCAATTATTAAGTTTAAATAAATAAAGCCATACTGATGAGAGGTAAACCTCTAAACGCATCAATGGATGTTTTTAGTTTAGAATATTTTTTCATAAATGTAATTTTTTAATGAACTAAAATACACATTATTTAATAGAGAAATAACAAAAAAACACATTATTTAATAAAGAAATAACAAAAAAACACATTATTTAATAAAGATATAACTAAAATAAACATTATTTAATAGAAAAATAACTAAAATACACATTATTTAATTTAGAAATAATTAAAATATACATTATTTATTGGAGAAATAACTAAAATAAACATTTTTTAATAGAGAAATAACTAAAATACACATTATTTAATGAAGAAATAACAAAAAAACACATTATTTAATAGAGAATTAACTAAAATACACATTATTTATTGAAGAAATAACTAAAATACACATTATTTAATAAAGAAATAACTAAAATACACATTATTTCATAAAGAAATAACTAAAATACACGTTATTTAATAGAGAAATAACAAAAAAACACATTATTTAATAGAGAAATAACTAAAATACACATTATTTATTGGAGAAATAACTAAAATACACATTATTTAATAGAAAAATAACAAAAAAAACACATTATTTAATAGAGAAAAAACTAAAATACACATTATTTATTGGAGAAATAACTAAAATACACATTATTTAATAGAGCAATAACAAAATACACATTATTTAATAAAGAAATAACTAAAATACATATATAAAATATATAAAGTCATTAATTCAGTTAGTATAAATAGTCAATACACCCTTTAAAATATTCACTTTGACTTGTGGTGGTGAACAATGTTGACAAAGTAAGTTAAAAATCAATTATTAAGTTTAAATAAATAAAGCCATACTGATGAGAGGTAAACCTCTAAACGCATCAATGGATGTTTTTAGTTTAGAATATTTTTTCATAAATGTAATTTTTTAATGAACTAAAATACACATTATTTAATAGAGAAATAACAAAAAAACACATTATTTAATAGAGAAATAACAAAAAAACACATTATTTAATAAAGATATAACTAAAATAAACTTTATTTAATAGAAAAATAACTAAAATACACAGTATTTAATTTAGAAATAATTAAAATATACAATATTTATTGGAGAAATAACTAAAATACACATTTTTTAATAGAGAAATAACTAAAATACACATTATTTAATAAAGAAATAACAAAAAAACACATTATTTAATAGAGAATTAACTAAAATACACATTATTTATTGAAGAAATAACTAAAATACACATTATTTAATAAAGAAATAACTAAAATACACATTATTTAATAGAGAAATAACTAAAATACACATTATTTAATAAAGAAATAACAAAAAAACACACTATTTAATAGAAAAATAACTAAAATACACATTATTTATTGGGGAAATAACTAAAATACACATTATTTTAAAGAGAAATAAAAAAAAACACATTATTTAATAGAGAAATAACTAAAATTCACATTATTTATTAGAGAAATAACTAAAATAGACATTATTTAATAGAGAATTATCATAAAAGAAACACATTATTTAATAGAGAAATAACTAAAATACACATTATTTATTGGAAAAAAGTCTAAAATACACATTATTTAATAAAGAAATAACTAAAATACACATTATTTAATATAGAATTAACTAAATTATTCATTATTTAATAAAGAAATAACTAAAATACACATTATTTATTAGAAAAATAACAAAAATACACATTAATTAATAGAGAATTAACAAAAAAACACAATATTTAATAAAGAAATAACTAATATACACATTATTTATTGGAGAAATAACTAAAATACACATTATTTAATAAAGGAATATCAAAAAAACACATTATTTAATAGAGAAATAACTAAAATACACATTATTTATTGGAGAAATAACTAAAATACACATTATTTAATAGAGGAATAAATAAAATACACATTATTTGATAGAGAAATAACAAAAAAACACATTATTTAATAGAGAAATAACCAAAATACACATTATTTTTTGAAGAAATAACTAAAATACACATTATTTAATAGAGAAATAACAAAAACACACAATATTTAGAAAAGAAATAACTAAAATTCACATTATTTATTGAAGAAAAAACTAAAATACACATTACTTAATAAAAAAATAACTAAAATACACATTATTTATTAAAGAAATAATTAAAATAAACATTATTTAATAGAGAAATAACAAAAAAACACAATATTTAATAAAGAAATAACTAAAATACACATTATTTATTGGAGAAATAACTAAAATACACATTATTTAATAAAGAAATAACTAAAATTTACATTATTTATGAGAGAAATAACAAAAAAACACATTCTATAATAGAGAAATAACAAAAAAACTCATTATTTGAAACAAAAATAAATAAATACACATTATTTATTGGAGAAATAACTAAAATACACATTATTTAATATAGAATTAACTAAATTATTCATTATTTAATAAAGAAATAACTAAAATACACATTATTTATTAAAAAAATAACAAAAATACACATTAATTAATAGAGAATTAACAAAAAAACACAAGATATAATAAAGAAATAACTAATATACACATTATTTATTGGAGAAATAACTAAAATAAACATTATTTAATAAAGGAATATCAAAAAAACACATTATTTAATAGAGAAATAACTAAAATACACATTATTTATTGAAGAAATAACTAAAATACACATTATTTATTAGAGGAATAACTAAAATACACATTATTTGATAGAGAAATAACAAAAAAACACATTATTTAATAGAGAAATAACCATAATACACATTATTTTTTGAAGAAATAACTAAAATACACATTATTTAATAGAGAAATAACAAAAACACACAATATTTAGAAAAGAAATAACTAAAATTCACATTATTTATTAAAGAAATAACTAAAATACACATTATTTAATAAAAAAATAACTAAAATACACATTATTTATTAAAGAAATAACTAAAATAAACATTATATAATAGAGAAATAACAAAAAAACACAATATTTAATAAAGAAATAATTAAAATACACAATATTTATTGGAGAAATAACTAAAATACACATTATTTAATAAAGAAATAACTAAAATTTACATTATTTATGAGAGAAATTAAAAAAAAACACATTCTTTAATAGAGAAATAACAAAAAAACACATTATTTAATACAAAAATAAATAAATACACATTATTTATTGGAGAAATAACTTAAATACACATTATTTAATAAAGAAATAACTAAAATACTCATTATTTAATAAAAAAATAACAAAAATCACATTATTCAATAGAGAAATAACAATAAAACACATTATTTAATAGAGAACTAACTAAAATACACATTAGTTATTAGAGAAATAACTAAAATACACATTATTTAATAAAGAACTAACTAAAATACACATTATTTATTGAAGAAATTACTAAAATACACATTATTTAATTGAGAAATAACAAAAAACACATTATTTAATAGTGACACAATTAAAATACAAATTATTTATTGAATAAATAACTAAAATACACATTATTTATTGAAGAAATAACTAAAATACACATTATTTATTGAAGAAATAACTAAAATACACTTTATTTATTGAAGAAATAACTAAAATACACATTATTTAATAGAGAAATAACTAAAATACACATAATTTAATAAAAAAATAACAAAAAACACATTAGTTATTAGAAAAATAACTAAAATAAACAATATTTTCTAGAAAAATAACAAAAAAACACATTATTTAATAAAAAAATAACTAAAATACACATTATTAAATAAAGAAATAAAAAAAAAACACATTATTTAATAGAGAAATAACTAAAATACACATTATTTTATAGAGAAATAATAAAAAAACACATTATTTATTAGAGAAATAACTAAAATACACATTATTTATTGGAGAAATAACTAAAATACACATTATTTAATAAAGAAATAACTAAAATGCACATTATTTATTGAAGAAATAACTAAAATACACATTATTTAATAAAGAAATAACTAAAATACACATTATTTATTAAAGAAATAAATAAAATACACATTATTTAATAGAGAAATAACAAAAAAACACATTATTTATTAGAAAATTAACTAAAAAACACTTTATTTATTGGAGAAATAACTAAAATACACATTATTTAATAGAGAAATGACTAAAATACACATTATTTATTGGAGAAATAACTAAAATACAAATTATTTATTGAAGAAATAACTAAAATACACAATATTTAATAGAGAAATAACTAAAATACACATTATTTAAAAAAGAAATAACAAAAAAACACATTATTTATTAGAGAAATAACTAAAATAAACAATATTTATTAGAAAAATAACAAAAAAACACATTATTTAATAGAGAAATAACTAAAATACACATTATTTAATAAAGAAATAAGAAAAAACACATTATTTATTAGAGAAATAATTAAAATACACATTATTTAATAGAGAAATAACAAAAAAACACATTATTTAATAGAGAAATAACTAAAATACACATTATTTATTGGAGAAATAACTAAAATACACATTATTTATTAAAGAAAAAACTAAAATACACATTATTTAATATAGAAATAACTAAAATACACATTATTTATTAAAGAAACCAATAAAATACACATTATTTAATTGAGAAATAACAAAAAACACATTATTTATCAAAGACATAACTTAAATACACATTATTTATTAAAGAAATAACTAAAATACACTTTATTTATTAAAGAAATATCTTAAATACACATTATTTAATAAAGAAATAACTAAAATACACATTATTTATTGGAGAACTAACTAAAATACACAATATTTATTAATGACATAACTAAAATACACATTATTTATTGAAGAAATAACTAAAATACACATTATTTATTGAAGAAATAACTAAAATACACATTATTTATTGAAGAAATAACTAAAATACACATAATTTATTAGAGAATTAACTAAAATACACATTATTTAATAAAGAAATAACTAAAATACACATTATTTATTAAAGAAATAACTAAAATACACATTATTTATTAAAGACATAACTAAAATACACATTATTTATTGAAGAAATAACTAAAATACACATTATTTATTGAAGAAATAACTAAAATACACATTATTTATTGAAGAAATAACTAAAATACACATTATTTATTAAAAAAATAACTAAAAAACACATTATTTAATAGAGAAATAACTAAAATACACATTATTTAATTAAAAAATAACAAAAAAACACCTTATTTATTAGAGAAATAACTAAAAAAAACAATATTTATTAGAAAAATAACAAAAAAACACATTATTTAATATAGAAATAACTAAATTACACATTATTTAATGAAGAAATAAGAAAAACACATTATTTAATAGAGAAATAACTAAAATACACCTTATTTAATAGAGAAATAACAAAAAACACATTATTTATTAGAGAAATAACTAGAATACACGTTATTTAATAAAGAAATAACTAAAATACACATTATTTAATAAAGAAATAACTTAAATACACATTATTTAATACAGAAATAACAAAAAAAAACACATTATTTAATAAAGAAATAACAAAAAAAAATTATTTAATAAAGACATAATTAAAATACACATTAGTTATTGGAGAAATAACTAAAATACACATTATTTAATAAAGAAATACTTAAAATACACATTATTTAATAGAGAAATAACAAAAAAACACATTATTTAATAGAGAAATAACTAAAATACACATTATTTATTAGAGAAATAACTAAAATACACATTATTTAATGGAGAAATAACAAAAAAACACATTAAATAATAGATAAATAACTAAAATACACATTATTTAATAAAGAAATAACAAAAAAAACACATTATTCAATAGAGAAATAACTAAAATACACATTCGTTATTAGAGAAATAACTAAAATACACATTATTTAATAAAGAAATAACTAAAATACACATTATTTATTAGAGAAATAACAAAAAAAACACATGGTTTAATAGAGAAATAACTAAAATACACCTTATTTATTGGAGAAATAACTAAAATACACATTATTTAATAAAGAAATAAGTAAAATACACATTATTTAATAGAGAAATAACTAAAATACACATTATTTGATAGAGAAATAACAAAAAAACACATTATTTAATAGAGAAATAACCAAAATACACATTATTTTTTAAAGAAATAACTAAAATACACATTATTTAATAAAGAAATAACAAAAACACACAATAGTTAGAAAAGAAATAACTCAAATTCACATTATTTATTGAAGAAATAACTAAAATACACATTATTTAATAAAAAAATAACTAAAATACACATTATATATTAAAGAAATAACTAAAATAACTATTATTTAATAGAGAAATAACAAAAAAACACAATATTTAATAAAGAAATAACTAAAATACACATTATTTATTGGAGAAATAACTAAAATACACATTATTTAATAAAGAAATAACTAAAATTTACATTATTTATGAGAGAAATAACAAAAAAACACATTTTTTAATAGAGAAATAACAAAAAAACACATTATTTAATACAAAAATAAATAAATACACATTATTTATTGGAGAAATAACTTAAATACACATTATTTAATAAAGAAATAACTAAAATACACATTATTTAATATAAAAATAACAAAAAACACATTATTCAATAGAGAAATAACAAAAAAACACATTATTTAATAGAGAAATAACTAAAATACACATTAGTTATTAGAGAAATAACTAAAATACACATTATTTAATAAAGAACTAACTAAAATACACAATATTTATTGAAGAAATCACTAAAATACACATTATTTAATTTAGAAATAACAAAAAACACAATATTTAATAGAGACATAATTAAAATACAAATTATTTATTGAATAAATAACTAAAATACACATTATTTATTGAAGAAATAACTAAAATACACATTGTTTATTAAAGAAATAACTAAAATACACTTTATTTATTGAAGAAATAACTAAAATACACATGATTTAATAGAGAAATAACTTAAATACACATAATTTCATAAAGAAATAACAAAAAACACATTAGTTATTAGAAAAATAACTAAAATAAACAATATTTTCTAGAAAAATAACAAAAAAACACATTATTTAATAGAGAAATAACTAAAATACACATTATTAAATAAAGAAATAAGAAAAAACACATTATTTATTAGAGAAATAACTAAAATACACATTATTTTATAGAGAAATAATAAAAAAACACATTATTTATTAGAGAAATAACTAAAATACACATTATTTATTGGAGAAATAACTAAAATACACATTATTTAATAAAGAAATAACTAAAATGCACATTATTTATTGGAGAAATAACTAAAATACACATTAATTAATAAAGAAATAACTAAAATACACATTATTTATTAAAGAAATAAATAAAATACACATTATTTAATAGAGAAATAACAAAAAAACACATTATTTATTAGAAAATTAACTAAAAAACACTTTATTTATTGGAGAAATAACTAAAATACACATTATTTAATAGAGAAATGACTAAAATACACATTATTTATTGGAGAAATAACTAAAATACACATTATTTATTGAAGAAATAACTAAAATACACAATATTTAATAGAGAAATAACTAAAATACACATTATTTAAAAAAGAAATAACAAAAAACACATTATTTATTAGAGAAATAACTAAAATACACAATATTTATTAGAAAAATAACAAAAATACACATTATTTAATAGAGAAATAACTAAAATACACATTATTTGATAGAGAAATAACAAAAAAACACATTATTTAATAGAGAAATAACCAAAATACACATTATTTTTTAAAGAAATAACTAAAATACACATTATTTAATAAAGAAATAACAAAAACACACAATATTTAGAAAAGAAATAACTCAAATTCACATTATTTATTGAAGAAATAACTAAAATACACATTATTTAATAAAAAAATAACTAAAATACACATTATATATTAAAGAAATAACTAAAATAACTATTATTTAATAGAGAAATAACAAAAAAACACAATATTTAATAAAGAAATAACTAAAATACACATTATTTATTGGAGAAATAACTAAAATACACATTATTTAATAAAGAAATAACTAAAATTTACATTATTTATGAGAGAAATAACAAAAAAACACATTCTTTAATAGAGAAATAACAAAAAAACACATTATTTAATACAAAAATAAATAAATACACATTATTTATTGGAGAAATAACTTAAATACACATTATTTAATAAAGAAATAACTAAAATACACATTATTTAATATAAAAATAACAAAAAACACATTATTCAATAGAGAAATAACAAAAAAACACATTATTTAATAGAGAAATAACTAAAATACACATTAGTTATTAGAGAAATAACTAAAATACACATTATTTAATAAAGAACTAACTAAAATACACAATATTTATTGAAGAAATCACTAAAATACACATTATTTAATTTAGAAATAACAAAAAACACAATATTTAATAGAGACATAATTAAAATACAAATTATTTATTGAATAAATAACTAAAATACACATTATTTATTGAAGAAATAACTAAAATACACATTATTTATTAAAGAAATAACTAAAATACACTTTATTTATTGAAGAAATAACTAAAATACACATGATTTAATAGAGAAATAACTTAAATACACATAATTTCATAAAGAAATAACAAAAAACACATTAGTTATTAGAAAAATAACTAAAATAAACAATATTTTCTAGAAAAATAACAAAAAAACACATTATTTAATAGAGAAATAACTAAAATACACATTATTAAATAAAGAAATAAGAAAAAACACATTATTTATTAGAGAAATAACTAAAATACACATTATTTTATAGAGAAATAATAAAAAAACACATTATTTATTAGAGAAATAACTAAAATACACATTATTTATTGGAGAAATAACTAAAATACACATTATTTAATAAAGAAATAACTAAAATGCACATTATTTATTGGAGAAATAACTAAAATACACATTAATTAATAAAGAAATAACTAAAATACACATTATTTATTAAAGAAATAAATAAAATACACATTATTTAATAGAGAAATAACAAAAAAACACATTATTTATTAGAAAATTAACTAAAAAACACTTTATTTATTGGAGAAATAACTAAAATACACATTATTTAATAGAGAAATGACTAAAATACACATTATTTATTGGAGAAATAACTAAAATACACATTATTTATTGAAGAAATAACTAAAATACACAATATTTAATAGAGAAATAACTAAAATACACATTATTTAAAAAAGAAATAACAAAAAAACACATTATTTATTAGAGAAATAACTAAAATACACAATATTTATTAGAAAAATAACAAAAAAACACATTATTTAATAGAGAAATAACTAAAATACACATTATTCAATAAAGAAATAACTAAAATACACATTATTTATTGGAGAACTAACTAAAATACACATTATTTATTAATTACATAACTAAAATACACATTATTTATTAAAGAAATAACTAAAATACACATTTTTTATTGAAGAAATAACTAAAATACACATTATTTATTGAAGAAATAACTAAAATACACATAATTTATTGGAGAAATAACTAAAATACATATTATTTAATAAAGAAATAACTAAAATACACATTATTTATTGGAGAAATAACTAAAATACACATTATTTATTAAAGACATAACTAAAATACACATTATTTATTGAAAAAATAACTAAAATACACATTATTTATTGAAGAAATAACTAAAATACACATTATTTATTGAAGAAATAACTAAAATACACATTATTTATTAAAAAATAACTAAAATACACATTATTTAATAAAGAAATAACTAAAATACACATTATTTAAATAAGAAATAACAAAAAAACACCTTATTTATTAGAGAAATAACTAAAAAAAAAACAATATTAATTAAAAAAATAACAAAAAACACATTATTTAATATAGAAATAACTAAAATACACATTATTTAATGAAGAAATAAGAAAAAACACATTATTTAATAGAGAAATAACTAAAATACACCTTATTTAATAGAGAAATAACAAAAAAACACATTATTTATTAGAGAAATAACTAGAATACACGTTATTTAATAAAGAAATAACTAAAATACACATTATTTAATAAGGAAATAACTTAAATACACATTATTTAATACAGAAATAACAAAAAAAAACACATTATTTAATAAAAAAATAACAAAAAAAAAAATATTTAATAAAGACATAATTAAAATACACATTAGTTATTGGAGAAATAACTAAAATACACATTATTTAATAAAGAAATACTTAAAATACACATTATTTAATAAAGAAATAACTAAAATGCACATTATTTATTGGAGAAATAACTAAAATACACATTAATTAATAAAGAAATAACTAAAATACACATTATTTATTAAAGAAATAAATAAAATACACATTATTTAATAGAGAAATAACAAAAAAACACATTATTTATTAGAAAATTAACTAAAAAACACTTTATTTATTGGAGAAATAACTAAAATACACATTATTTAATAGAGAAATGACTAAAATACACATTATTTATTGGAGAAATAACTAAAATACACATTATTTATTGAAGAAATAACTAAAATACACAATATTTAATAGAGAAATAACTAAAATACACATTATTTAAAAAAGAAATAACAAAAAACACATTATTTATTAGAGAAATAACTAAAATACACAATATTTATTAGAAAAATAACAAAAATACACATTATTTAATAGAGAAATAACTAAAATACACATTATTTGATAGAGAAATAACAAAAAAACACATTATTTAATAGAGAAATAACCAAAATACACATTATTTTTTAAAGAAATAACTAAAATACACATTATTTAATAAAGAAATAACAAAAACACACAATATTTAGAAAAGAAATAACTCAAATTCACATTATTTATTGAAGAAATAACTAAAATACACATTATTTAATAAAAAAATAACTAAAATACACATTATATATTAAAGAAATAACTAAAATAACTATTATTTAATAGAGAAATAACAAAAAAACACAATATTTAATAAAGAAATAACTAAAATACACATTATTTATTGGAGAAATAACTAAAATACACATTATTTAATAAAGAAATAACTAAAATTTACATTATTTATGAGAGAAATAACAAAAAAACACATTCTTTAATAGAGAAATAACAAAAAAACACATTATTTAATACAAAAATAAATAAATACACATTATTTATTGGAGAAATAACTTAAATACACATTATTTAATAAAGAAATAACTAAAATACACATTATTTAATATAAAAATAACAAAAAACACATTATTCAATAGAGAAATAACAAAAAAACACATTATTTAATAGAGAAATAACTAAAATACACATTAGTTATTAGAGAAATAACTAAAATACACATTATTTAATAAAGAACTAACTAAAATACACAATATTTATTGAAGAAATCACTAAAATACACATTATTTAATTTAGAAATAACAAAAAACACAATATTTAATAGAGACATAATTAAAATACAAATTATTTATTGAATAAATAACTAAAATACACATTATTTATTGAAGAAATAACTAAAATACACATTATTTATTAAAGAAATAACTAAAATACACTTTATTTATTGAAGAAATAACTAAAATACACATGATTTAATAGAGAAATAACTTAAATACACATAATTTCATAAAGAAATAACAAAAAACACATTAGTTATTAGAAAAATAACTAAAATAAACAATATTTTCTAGAAAAATAACAAAAAAACACATTATTTAATAGAGAAATAACTAAAATACACATTATTAAATAAAGAAATAAGAAAAAACACATTATTTATTAGAGAAATAACTAAAATACACATTATTTTATAGAGAAATAATAAAAAAACACATTATTTATTAGAGAAATAACTAAAATACACATTATTTATTGGAGAAATAACTAAAATACACATTATTTAATAAAGAAATAACTAAAATGCACATTATTTATTGGAGAAATAACTAAAATACACATTAATTAATAAAGAAATAACTAAAATACACATTATTTATTAAAGAAATAAATAAAATACACATTATTTAATAGAGAAATAACAAAAAAACACATTATTTATTAGAAAATTAACTAAAAAACACTTTATTTATTGGAGAAATAACTAAAATACACATTATTTAATAGAGAAATGACTAAAATACACATTATTTATTGGAGAAATAACTAAAATACACATTATTTATTGAAGAAATAACTAAAATACACAATATTTAATAGAGAAATAACTAAAATACACATTATTTAAAAAAGAAATAACAAAAAAACACATTATTTATTAGAGAAATAACTAAAATACACAATATTTATTAGAAAAATAACAAAAAAACACATTATTTAATAGAGAAATAACTAAAATACACATTATTCAATAAAGAAATAACTAAAATACACATTATTTATTGGAGAACTAACTAAAATACACATTATTTATTAATTACATAACTAAAATACACATTATTTTTTAAAGAAATAACTAAAATACACATTTTTTATTGAAGAAATAACTAAAATACACATTATTTATTGAAGAAATAACTAAAATACACATAATTTATTGGAGAAATAACTAAAATACATATTATTTAATAAAGAAATAACTAAAATACACATTATTTATTGGAGAAATAACTAAAATACACATTATTTATTAAAGACATAACTAAAATACACATTATTTATTGAAAAAATAACTAAAATACACATTATTTATTGAAGAAATAACTAAAATACACATTATTTATTGAAGAAATAACTAAAATACACATTATTTATTAAAAAATAACTAAAATACACATTATTTAATAAAGAAATAACTAAAATACACATTATTTAAATAAGAAATAACAAAAAAACACCTTATTTATTAGAGAAATAACTAAAAAAAAAACAATATTAATTAAAAAAATAACAAAAAACACATTATTTAATATAGAAATAACTAAAATACACATTATTTAATGAAGAAATAAGAAAAAACACATTATTTAATAGAGAAATAACTAAAATACACCTTATTTAATAGAGAAATAACAAAAAAACACATTATTTATTAGAGAAATAACTAGAATACACGTTATTTAATAAAGAAATAACTAAAATACACATTATTTAATAAGGAAATAACTTAAATACACATTATTTAATACAGAAATAACAAAAAAAAACACATTATTTAATAAAAAAATAACAAAAAAAAAAATATTTAATAAAGACATAATTAAAATACACATTAGTTATTGGAGAAATAACTAAAATACACATTATTTAATAAAGAAATACTTAAAATACACATTATTTAATAGAGAAATAACAAAAAAACACATTATTTAATAGAGAAATAACTAAAATACACATTATTTATTAGAGAAATAACTAAAATACACATTATTTAATAGAGAAATAACAAAAAAACACATTTAATAATAGATAAATAACTAAAATACACATTATTTAATAAAGAAATAACAGAAAAAACACATTATTTAATAGAGAAATAACTAAAATACACATTCGTTATTAGAGAAATAACTAAAATACACATTATTTAATAAAGAAATAACTAAAATACACATTATTTATTAAAGAAATAACAAAAAAACACATTGTTTAATAGAGAAATAACTAAAATACACCTTATTTATTGGAGAAATAACTAAAATACACATTATTTAATAAAGAAATAACTAAAAAACACATTATTTAATAGAGAAATAACAGAAATACAAATTATTTATTGGAGAAATAACTAAAATACACATTATTTAATAAAGAAATAACTAAAATACATATATCAAATATATAAAGTCATTAATTCAGTTAGTATAAATAGTCAATACACCCTTTAAAATATTCACTTTGACTTGTGGTGGTGAACAATGTTGACAAAGTAAGTTAAAAATCAATTATTAAGTTTAAATAAATAAAGCCATACTGATGAGAGGTAAACCTCTAAACGCATCAATGGATGTTTTTAGTTTAGAGTATTTTTTCATAAATGTAATTTTTTAATGAACTAAAATACACATGATTTAATAGAGAAATAACAAAAAAACACATTATTTAATAGAGAAATAACAAAAAAACACATTATTTAATAAAGATATAACTAAAATAAACATTATTTAATAGAAAAATAACTAAAATACACATTATTTAATTTAGAAATAATCAAAATATACATTATTTATTGGAGAAATAACTAAAATACACATTTTTTATAGAGAAATAACTAAAATACACCGTATTTAATAAAGAAATAACAAAAAAACACATTATTTAATAGAGAATTAACTAAAATACACATTATTTATTGAAGAAATAACTAAAATACACATTATTTAATAAAGAAATAACTAAAATACACATTATTTAATAGAGAAATAACTAAAATACACGTTATTTAATAGAGAAATAACAAAAAAACACATTATTTAATAGAGAAATAACTAAAATACACATTATTTATTGGAAAAATAACTAAAATACACACTATTTAATAGAAAAATAACAAAAAAAACACATTATTTAATAAAGAAAAAACTAAAATACACATTATTTATTGAAGAAATAACTAAAATACACATTATTTAATAGAGAAATAACAAAATACACATTATTTAATAAAGAAATAACTAAAAAACATATATAAAATATATAAAGTCATTAATTCAGTTAGTATAAATAGTTAATACACCCTTTAAAATATTCACTTTGACTTGTGGTGGTGAACAATGTTGACAAAGTAAGTTAAAAATCAATTATTAAGTTTAAATAAATAAAGCCATATTAATGAGAGGTAAACCTCTAAACGCATCAATGGATGTTTTTAGTTTAGAATATTTTTTCATAAATGTAATTTTTTAATGAACTAAAATACACATTATTTAATAGAGAAATAACAAAAAAACACATTATTTAATAGAGAAATAACAAAAAAACACATTATTTAATAAAGATATAACTAAAATAAACTTTATTTAATAGAAAAATAACTAAAATACACATTATTTAATTTAGAAATAATTAAAATATACATTATTTATTGGAGAAATAACTAAAATACACATTTTTTAATAGAGAAATAACTAAAATACACATTATTTAATAAAGAAATAACAAAAAAACACATTATTTAATAGAGAATTAACTAAAATACACATTATTTATTGAAGAAATAACTAAAATACACATTATTTAATAGAGAAATAACTAAAATACACATTATTTAATAGAGAAATAACAAAAAAACACATTATTTATTAGAGAAATAACTAAAATACACATTATTTAATAAAGATATAACTAAAATAAACTTTATTTAATAGAAAAATAACTAAAATACACATTATTTAATTTAGAAATAATTAAAATATACATTATTTATTGGAGAAATAACTAAAATACACATTTTTTAATAGAGAAATAACTAAAATACACATTATTTAATAAAGAAATAACAAAAAAACACATTATTTAATAGAGAATTAACTAAAATACACATTATTTATTGAAGAAATAACTAAAATACACATTATTTAATAGAGAAATAACTAAAATACACATTATTTAATAGAGAAATAACAAAAAAACACATTATTTATTAGAGAAATAACTAAAATACACATTATTTATTGGAGAAATAACTAAAATACACATTATTTAATAGAAAAATAACAAAAAAAACACATTATTTAATAGAGAAAAAACTAAAATACACATTATTTATTGGAAAAATAACTAAAATACACATTATTTAATAGAGAAATAACAGAAAACACAATATTTAATAAAGAAATAATTTAAATACATATTATTTATTGGAGAAATAATTAAAATACACTCTATTTAATAGAGAAATAACTAAAATACACATTATTTATTAGAGAAATAACTAAAGTAAACATTATTTAATAGAAAAATAACTAAAATACACATTATTTAATAGAAAATTAACAAATAAACACATTATTTAATAGAGAAATAACTAAACTACACATTATTTAATAAAGAAATAACAAAAAATCACATTAATTAATAGAGAAATAACTAAAATACACATTATTTATTGGTGAAATAATTAAAAAACACAATATTTAATAGAGAAATAACAAAAAAACACACTATTTAATAGAAAAATAACTAAAATACACATTATTTATTGGGAAAATAACTAAAATACACATTATTTTAAAGAGAAATAAAAAAAAACACATTATTTAATAGAGAAATAACTAAAATTCACATTATTTATTAGAGAAATAACTAAAATACACATTATTTAATAGAGAATTATCATAAAAGAAACACATTATTTAATAGAGAAATAACTAAAATACACATTATTTATTGGAAAAAAGTCTAAAATACACATTATTTAATAAAGAAATAACTAAAATACACATTATTTAATATAGAATTAACTAAATTATTCATTATTTAATAAAGAAATAACTAAAATACACATTATTTATTAGAAAAATAACAAAAATACACATTAATTAATAGAGAATTAACAAAAAAACACAATATTTAATAAAGAAATAACTAAAATACACAATATTTATTGGAGAAATAACTAAATTACACATTATTTAATAAAGGAATATCAAAAAAACACATTATTTAATAGAGAAATAACTAAAATACACATTATTTATTGGAGAAATAACTAAAATATACATTATTTAAGAGAGGAATAACTAAAATACACATTATTTGATAGAAAAATAACAAAAAAACACATTATTTAATAGAGAAATAACCAAAATACACATTATTTTTTGAAGAAATAACTAAAATACACATTATTTAATAGAGAAATAACAAAAACACACAATATTTAGAAAAGAAATAACTAAAATTCACATTATTTATTGAAGAAATAACTAAAATACACATTATTTAATAAAAAAATAACTAAAATACACATTATTTATTAAAGAAATAACTAAAATTAACATTATTTATTAGAGAAATAACAAAAAAACACAATATTTAATAAAGAAATAACTAAAATACACATTATTTATTGGAGAAATAACTAAAATACACATTATTTAATAAAGAAATAACTAAAATTTACATTATTTATGAGAGAAATAACAAAAAAACACATTCTATAATAGAGAAATAACAAAAAAACACATTATTTAATACAAAAATAAATAAATACACATTATTTATTGGAGAAATAACTTAAATACACATTATTTAATAAAGAAATAACTAAAATACACAATATTTAATAAAAAAATAACAAAAAACACATTATTCAATAGAGAAATAACAAAAAACACATTATTTAATAGAGAACTAACTAAAATACACATTAGTTATTAGAGAAATAACTAAAATACACATTATTTAATAAAGAACTAACTAAAATACACATTATTTATTGAAGAAATCACTAAAATACACATTATTTAATTGAGAAATAACAAAAAACACATTATTTAATAGAGACATAATTAAAATACAAATTATTTATTGAATAAATAAATAAAATACACATTATTTATTGAAGAAATAACTAAAATACACATTATTTATTGAAGAAATAACTAAAATACACTTTATTTATTGAAGAAATAACTAAAATACACATTATTTAATAGAGAAATAACTAAAATACACATAATTTAATAAAGAAATAACAAAAAACACATTAGTTATTAAAAAAATAACTAAAATAAACATAATTTATTAGAAAAATAACAAAAAAAAACATTATTTAATAGAGAAATAACTAAAATACACATTATTAAATAAAGAAATAAGAAAAAACACAATATTTAATAGAGAAATAACTAAAATACACATTATTTTATAGAGAAATAATAAAAAACACATTATTTATTAGAGAAATAACTAAAATGCACATTATTTATTGGAGAAATAACTAAAATACACAATATTTAATAGAGAAATAACTAAAATACACATTATTTATTAAAGAAACCAATAAAATACACATTATTTAATTGAGAAATAACAAAAAACACATTATTTATCAAAGACATAACTTAAATACACATTATTTATTGAAGAAATAACTAAAATACACATTATTTATTAAAGAAATAACTAAAATACACATTATTTAATAAAGAAATAACTAAAATACACATTATTTATTGGAGAACTAACTAAAATACACATTATTTATTAATGACATAACTAAAATACACATTATATATTGAAGAAATAACTAAAATACACATTATTTATTGAAGAAATAACTAAAATACACATTATTTATTTAAGAAAAAACTAAAATACACATTATTTATTAAAGAAATAACTAAAATACACATTATTTAATAGAGAAATAACTGAAATACACATTATTTAATACAGAAATTACAAAAAAACATATTATTTAATAAAGAAATAACAAAAAAAATATTATTTAATAGAGACATAATTAAAATACACATTAGTTATTAGAGAAATAACTAAAATACACATTATTTAATAGAGAAATAACAAAAAAAAAACATTATTTAATAGAGAAATAACTAAAATACACATTATTTATTTTTTTTTATTTTTATTTATTATGCTTTTTACGGCTATTTTACATCGCCACAGTAAGTCTACGACTTGTTTAAAGTGGTTTGATGGGACCAACAGCTTAAAACGTGACTTCCGAACCACGCTGGTGGATAAAGAGCAAGTTATCATTTCAGTCATATTTCGGGGATCGAAACCCGGAGTGCTTGCATGATATGCAAGTGCTCTACCATTGAGCTATCAATTAACTAAAATACACAATATTTCATTAAGAAATAACTAAAATACACATTATTTAATAGAGAAATACCTAAAATACACATTATTTAATAGACAAATAACAAAAAACACATTATTTAATAAAAAAATAACTAAAATACACATTATTTATTAGAGATATAACTAAAATACACATTATTTAAAAGAGAAATAACAAAAATACACATTATTTAATAGAGAAATAACAAAAAAACACATTATTTATTAGAAAAATAACTAAAATACACTTTATTTATTGGAGAAATAACTAAAATACACATTATTTTATAGAGAATTAACTAAAATACACAATATTTAATAGAGAAATAACAAAAAAACACATTATTTAATAGAGAAATAACTAAAATACACATTATTTAATATAGAAATTACCAAAATACACAGTATTTAATAGAGAAATAACTAAAATACACATTTTTTAATAGAGAAATAACAAAAAAACACATTATTTAATAGAGAAATAACTAGAATACACATTATTTAATAAAGAAATAACTAAAATACACATTATTTAATAGAGAAATAACTAAAATAACAAAAAAACACATTATTTAATAAAGAAATAACAAAAAAAAATTGCTTAATAGAGACATAATTAAAATACACATTTTTTAATAGAGAAATAACAAAAAAACACATTATTTAATAAAGAAATAACTAAAATACACATTATTTATTGAAGAAATAACTAAAATACACATTATTTAATAAAGAAATAACTAAAATACACATTATTTAATAGAGAAATAACTAAAATACACATTATTTAATAAAGAAATAACAAAAAAACACACTATTTAATAGAAAAATAACTAAAATACACATTATTTATTGGGGAAATAACTAAAATACACATTATTTTAAAGAGAAATAAAAAAAAACACATTATTTAATAGAGAAATAACTAAAATTCACATTATTTATTAGAGAAATAACTAAAATAGACATTATTTAATAGAGAATTATCATAAAAGAAACACATTATTTAATAGAGAAATAACTAAAATACACATTATTTATTGGAAAAAAGTCTAAAATACACATTATTTAATAAAGAAATAACTAAAATACACATTATTTAATATAGAATTAACTAAATTATTCATTATTTAATAAAGAAATAACTAAAATACACATTATTTATTAGAAAAATAACAAAAATACACATTAATTAATAGAGAATTAACAAAAAAACACAATATTTAATAAAGAAATAACTAATATACACATTATTTATTGGAGAAATAACTAAAATACACATTATTTAATAAAGGAATATCAAAAAAACACATTATTTAATAGAGAAATAACTAAAATACACATTATTTATTGGAGAAATAACTAAAATACACATTATTTAATAGAGGAATAAATAAAATACACATTATTTGATAGAGAAATAACAAAAAAACACATTATTTAATAGAGAAATAACCAAAATACACATTATTTTTTGAAGAAATAACTAAAATACACATTATTTAATAGAGAAATAACAAAAACACACAATATTTAGAAAAGAAATAACTAAAATTCACATTATTTATTGAAGAAAAAACTAAAATACACATTACTTAATAAAAAAATAACTAAAATACACATTATTTATTAAAGAAATAATTAAAATAAACATTATTTAATAGAGAAATAACAAAAAAACACAATATTTAATAAAGAAATAACTAAAATACACATTATTTATTGGAGAAATAACTAAAATACACATTATTTAATAAAGAAATAACTAAAATTTACATTATTTATGAGAGAAATAACAAAAAAACACATTCTATAATAGAGAAATAACAAAAAAACTCATTATTTGAAACAAAAATAAATAAATACACATTATTTATTGGAGAAATAACTAAAATACACATTATTTAATATAGAATTAACTAAATTATTCATTATTTAATAAAGAAATAACTAAAATACACATTATTTATTAAAAAAATAACAAAAATACACATTAATTAATAGAGAATTAACAAAAAAACACAAGATATAATAAAGAAATAACTAATATACACATTATTTATTGGAGAAATAACTAAAATAAACATTATTTAATAAAGGAATATCAAAAAAACACATTATTTAATAGAGAAATAACTAAAATACACATTATTTATTGAAGAAATAACTAAAATACACATTATTTATTAGAGGAATAACTAAAATACACATTATTTGATAGAGAAATAACAAAAAAACACATTATTTAATAGAGAAATAACCATAATACACATTATTTTTTGAAGAAATAACTAAAATACACATTATTTAATAGAGAAATAACAAAAACACACAATATTTAGAAAAGAAATAACTAAAATTCACATTATTTATTAAAGAAATAACTAAAATACACATTATTTAATAAAAAAATAACTAAAATACACATTATTTATTAAAGAAATAACTAAAATAAACATTATATAATAGAGAAATAACAAAAAAACACAATATTTAATAAAGAAATAATTAAAATACACAATATTTATTGGAGAAATAACTAAAATACACATTATTTAATAAAGAAATAACTAAAATTTACATTATTTATGAGAGAAATTAAAAAAAAACACATTCTTTAATAGAGAAATAACAAAAAAACACATTATTTAATACAAAAATAAATAAATACACATTATTTATTGGAGAAATAACTTAAATACACATTATTTAATAAAGAAATAACTAAAATACTCATTATTTAATAAAAAAATAACAAAAATCACATTATTCAATAGAGAAATAACAATAAAACACATTATTTAATAGAGAACTAACTAAAATACACATTAGTTATTAGAGAAATAACTAAAATACACATTATTTAATAAAGAACTAACTAAAATACACATTATTTATTGAAGAAATTACTAAAATACACATTATTTAATTGAGAAATAACAAAAAACACATTATTTAATAGTGACACAATTAAAATACAAATTATTTATTGAATAAATAACTAAAATACACATTATTTATTGAAGAAATAACTAAAATACACATTATTTATTGAAGAAATAACTAAAATACACTTTATTTATTGAAGAAATAACTAAAATACACATTATTTAATAGAGAAATAACTAAAATACACATAATTTAATAAAAAAATAACAAAAAACACATTAGTTATTAGAAAAATAACTAAAATAAACAATATTTTCTAGAAAAATAACAAAAAAACACATTATTTAATAGAAAAATAACTAAAATACACATTATTAAATAAAGAAATAAAAAAAAAACACATTATTTAATAGAGAAATAACTAAAATACACATTATTTTATAGAGAAATAATAAAAAAACACATTATTTATTAGAGAAATAACTAAAATACACATTATTTATTGGAGAAATAACTAAAATACACATTATTTAATAAAGAAATAACTAAAATGCACATTATTTATTGAAGAAATAACTAAAATACACATTATTTAATAAAGAAATAACTAAAATACACATTATTTATTAAAGAAATAAATAAAATACACATTATTTAATAGAGAAATAACAAAAAAACACATTATTTATTAGAAAATTAACTAAAAAACACTTTATTTATTGGAGAAATAACTAAAATACACATTATTTAATAGAGAAATGACTAAAATACACATTATTTATTGGAGAAATAACTAAAATACAAATTATTTATTGAAGAAATAACTAAAATACACAATATTTAATAGAGAAATAACTAAAATACACATTATTTAAAAAAGAAATAACAAAAAAACACATTATTTATTAGAGAAATAACTAAAATAAACAATATTTATTAGAAAAATAACAAAAAAACACATTATTTAATAGAGAAATAACTAAAATACACATTATTTAATAAAGAAATAAGAAAAAACACATTATTTATTAGAGAAATAATTAAAATACACATTATTTAATAGAGAAATAACAAAAAAACACATTATTTAATAGAGAAATAACTAAAATACACATTATTTATTGGAGAAATAACTAAAATACACATTATTTATTAAAGAAAAAACTAAAATACACATTATTTAATATAGAAATAACTAAAATACACATTATTTATTAAAGAAACCAATAAAATACACATTATTTAATTGAGAAATAACAAAAAACACATTATTTATCAAAGACATAACTTAAATACACATTATTTATTAAAGAAATAACTAAAATACACTTTATTTATTAAAGAAATATCTTAAATACACATTATTTAATAAAGAAATAACTAAAATACACATTATTTATTGGAGAACTAACTAAAATACACAATATTTATTAATGACATAACTAAAATACACATTATTTATTGAAGAAATAACTAAAATACACATTATTTATTGAAGAAATAACTAAAATACACATTATTTATTGAAGAAATAACTAAAATACACATAATTTATTAGAGAATTAACTAAAATACACATTATTTAATAAAGAAATAACTAAAATACACATTATTTATTAAAGAAATAACTAAAATACACATTATTTATTAAAGACATAACTAAAATACACATTATTTATTGAAGAAATAACTAAAATACACATTATTTATTGAAGAAATAACTAAAATACACATTATTTATTGAAGAAATAACTAAAATACACATTATTTATTAAAAAAATAACTAAAAAACACATTATTTAATAGAGAAATAACTAAAATACACATTATTTAATTAAAAAATAACAAAAAAACACCTTATTTATTAGAGAAATAACTAAAAAAAACAATATTTATTAGAAAAATAACAAAAAAACACATTATTTAATATAGAAATAACTAAATTACACATTATTTAATGAAGAAATAAGAAAAACACATTATTTAATAGAGAAATAACTAAAATACACCTTATTTAATAGAGAAATAACAAAAAACACATTATTTATTAGAGAAATAACTAGAATACACGTTATTTAATAAAGAAATAACTAAAATACACATTATTTAATAAAGAAATAACTTAAATACACATTATTTAATACAGAAATAACAAAAAAAAACACATTATTTAATAAAGAAATAACAAAAAAAAATTATTTAATAAAGACATAATTAAAATACACATTAGTTATTGGAGAAATAACTAAAATACACATTATTTAATAAAGAAATACTTAAAATACACATTATTTAATAGAGAAATAACAAAAAAACACATTATTTAATAGAGAAATAACTAAAATACACATTATTTATTAGAGAAATAACTAAAATACACATTATTTAATGGAGAAATAACAAAAAAACACATTAAATAATAGATAAATAACTAAAATACACATTATTTAATAAAGAAATAACAAAAAAAACACATTATTCAATAGAGAAATAACTAAAATACACATTCGTTATTAGAGAAATAACTAAAATACACATTATTTAATAAAGAAATAACTAAAATACACATTATTTATTAGAGAAATAACAAAAAAAACACATGGTTTAATAGAGAAATAACTAAAATACACCTTATTTATTGGAGAAATAACTAAAATACACATTATTTAATAAAGAAATAAGTAAAATACACATTATTTAATAGAGAAATAACTAAAATACACATTATTTGATAGAGAAATAACAAAAAAACACATTATTTAATAGAGAAATAACCAAAATACACATTATTTTTTAAAGAAATAACTAAAATACACATTATTTAATAAAGAAATAACAAAAACACACAATAGTTAGAAAAGAAATAACTCAAATTCACATTATTTATTGAAGAAATAACTAAAATACACATTATTTAATAAAAAAATAACTAAAATACACATTATATATTAAAGAAATAACTAAAATAACTATTATTTAATAGAGAAATAACAAAAAAACACAATATTTAATAAAGAAATAACTAAAATACACATTATTTATTGGAGAAATAACTAAAATACACATTATTTAATAAAGAAATAACTAAAATTTACATTATTTATGAGAGAAATAACAAAAAAACACATTTTTTAATAGAGAAATAACAAAAAAACACATTATTTAATACAAAAATAAATAAATACACATTATTTATTGGAGAAATAACTTAAATACACATTATTTAATAAAGAAATAACTAAAATACACATTATTTAATATAAAAATAACAAAAAACACATTATTCAATAGAGAAATAACAAAAAAACACATTATTTAATAGAGAAATAACTAAAATACACATTAGTTATTAGAGAAATAACTAAAATACACATTATTTAATAAAGAACTAACTAAAATACACAATATTTATTGAAGAAATCACTAAAATACACATTATTTAATTTAGAAATAACAAAAAACACAATATTTAATAGAGACATAATTAAAATACAAATTATTTATTGAATAAATAACTAAAATACACATTATTTATTGAAGAAATAACTAAAATACACATTGTTTATTAAAGAAATAACTAAAATACACTTTATTTATTGAAGAAATAACTAAAATACACATGATTTAATAGAGAAATAACTTAAATACACATAATTTCATAAAGAAATAACAAAAAACACATTAGTTATTAGAAAAATAACTAAAATAAACAATATTTTCTAGAAAAATAACAAAAAAACACATTATTTAATAGAGAAATAACTAAAATACACATTATTAAATAAAGAAATAAGAAAAAACACATTATTTATTAGAGAAATAACTAAAATACACATTATTTTATAGAGAAATAATAAAAAAACACATTATTTATTAGAGAAATAACTAAAATACACATTATTTATTGGAGAAATAACTAAAATACACATTATTTAATAAAGAAATAACTAAAATGCACATTATTTATTGGAGAAATAACTAAAATACACATTAATTAATAAAGAAATAACTAAAATACACATTATTTATTAAAGAAATAAATAAAATACACATTATTTAATAGAGAAATAACAAAAAAACACATTATTTATTAGAAAATTAACTAAAAAACACTTTATTTATTGGAGAAATAACTAAAATACACATTATTTAATAGAGAAATGACTAAAATACACATTATTTATTGGAGAAATAACTAAAATACACATTATTTATTGAAGAAATAACTAAAATACACAATATTTAATAGAGAAATAACTAAAATACACATTATTTAAAAAAGAAATAACAAAAAACACATTATTTATTAGAGAAATAACTAAAATACACAATATTTATTAGAAAAATAACAAAAATACACATTATTTAATAGAGAAATAACTAAAATACACATTATTTGATAGAGAAATAACAAAAAAACACATTATTTAATAGAGAAATAACCAAAATACACATTATTTTTTAAAGAAATAACTAAAATACACATTATTTAATAAAGAAATAACAAAAACACACAATATTTAGAAAAGAAATAACTCAAATTCACATTATTTATTGAAGAAATAACTAAAATACACATTATTTAATAAAAAAATAACTAAAATACACATTATATATTAAAGAAATAACTAAAATAACTATTATTTAATAGAGAAATAACAAAAAAACACAATATTTAATAAAGAAATAACTAAAATACACATTATTTATTGGAGAAATAACTAAAATACACATTATTTAATAAAGAAATAACTAAAATTTACATTATTTATGAGAGAAATAACAAAAAAACACATTCTTTAATAGAGAAATAACAAAAAAACACATTATTTAATACAAAAATAAATAAATACACATTATTTATTGGAGAAATAACTTAAATACACATTATTTAATAAAGAAATAACTAAAATACACATTATTTAATATAAAAATAACAAAAAACACATTATTCAATAGAGAAATAACAAAAAAACACATTATTTAATAGAGAAATAACTAAAATACACATTAGTTATTAGAGAAATAACTAAAATACACATTATTTAATAAAGAACTAACTAAAATACACAATATTTATTGAAGAAATCACTAAAATACACATTATTTAATTTAGAAATAACAAAAAACACAATATTTAATAGAGACATAATTAAAATACAAATTATTTATTGAATAAATAACTAAAATACACATTATTTATTGAAGAAATAACTAAAATACACATTATTTATTAAAGAAATAACTAAAATACACTTTATTTATTGAAGAAATAACTAAAATACACATGATTTAATAGAGAAATAACTTAAATACACATAATTTCATAAAGAAATAACAAAAAACACATTAGTTATTAGAAAAATAACTAAAATAAACAATATTTTCTAGAAAAATAACAAAAAAACACATTATTTAATAGAGAAATAACTAAAATACACATTATTAAATAAAGAAATAAGAAAAAACACATTATTTATTAGAGAAATAACTAAAATACACATTATTTTATAGAGAAATAATAAAAAAACACATTATTTATTAGAGAAATAACTAAAATACACATTATTTATTGGAGAAATAACTAAAATACACATTATTTAATAAAGAAATAACTAAAATGCACATTATTTATTGGAGAAATAACTAAAATACACATTAATTAATAAAGAAATAACTAAAATACACATTATTTATTAAAGAAATAAATAAAATACACATTATTTAATAGAGAAATAACAAAAAAACACATTATTTATTAGAAAATTAACTAAAAAACACTTTATTTATTGGAGAAATAACTAAAATACACATTATTTAATAGAGAAATGACTAAAATACACATTATTTATTGGAGAAATAACTAAAATACACATTATTTATTGAAGAAATAACTAAAATACACAATATTTAATAGAGAAATAACTAAAATACACATTATTTAAAAAAGAAATAACAAAAAAACACATTATTTATTAGAGAAATAACTAAAATACACAATATTTATTAGAAAAATAACAAAAAAACACATTATTTAATAGAGAAATAACTAAAATACACATTATTCAATAAAGAAATAACTAAAATACACATTATTTATTGGAGAACTAACTAAAATACACATTATTTATTAATTACATAACTAAAATACACATTATTTATTAAAGAAATAACTAAAATACACATTTTTTATTGAAGAAATAACTAAAATACACATTATTTATTGAAGAAATAACTAAAATACACATAATTTATTGGAGAAATAACTAAAATACATATTATTTAATAAAGAAATAACTAAAATACACATTATTTATTGGAGAAATAACTAAAATACACATTATTTATTAAAGACATAACTAAAATACACATTATTTATTGAAAAAATAACTAAAATACACATTATTTATTGAAGAAATAACTAAAATACACATTATTTATTGAAGAAATAACTAAAATACACATTATTTATTAAAAAATAACTAAAATACACATTATTTAATAAAGAAATAACTAAAATACACATTATTTAAATAAGAAATAACAAAAAAACACCTTATTTATTAGAGAAATAACTAAAAAAAAAACAATATTAATTAAAAAAATAACAAAAAACACATTATTTAATATAGAAATAACTAAAATACACATTATTTAATGAAGAAATAAGAAAAAACACATTATTTAATAGAGAAATAACTAAAATACACCTTATTTAATAGAGAAATAACAAAAAAACACATTATTTATTAGAGAAATAACTAGAATACACGTTATTTAATAAAGAAATAACTAAAATACACATTATTTAATAAGGAAATAACTTAAATACACATTATTTAATACAGAAATAACAAAAAAAAACACATTATTTAATAAAAAAATAACAAAAAAAAAAATATTTAATAAAGACATAATTAAAATACACATTAGTTATTGGAGAAATAACTAAAATACACATTATTTAATAAAGAAATACTTAAAATACACATTATTTAATAAAGAAATAACTAAAATGCACATTATTTATTGGAGAAATAACTAAAATACACATTAATTAATAAAGAAATAACTAAAATACACATTATTTATTAAAGAAATAAATAAAATACACATTATTTAATAGAGAAATAACAAAAAAACACATTATTTATTAGAAAATTAACTAAAAAACACTTTATTTATTGGAGAAATAACTAAAATACACATTATTTAATAGAGAAATGACTAAAATACACATTATTTATTGGAGAAATAACTAAAATACACATTATTTATTGAAGAAATAACTAAAATACACAATATTTAATAGAGAAATAACTAAAATACACATTATTTAAAAAAGAAATAACAAAAAACACATTATTTATTAGAGAAATAACTAAAATACACAATATTTATTAGAAAAATAACAAAAATACACATTATTTAATAGAGAAATAACTAAAATACACATTATTTGATAGAGAAATAACAAAAAAACACATTATTTAATAGAGAAATAACCAAAATACACATTATTTTTTAAAGAAATAACTAAAATACACATTATTTAATAAAGAAATAACAAAAACACACAATATTTAGAAAAGAAATAACTCAAATTCACATTATTTATTGAAGAAATAACTAAAATACACATTATTTAATAAAAAAATAACTAAAATACACATTATATATTAAAGAAATAACTAAAATAACTATTATTTAATAGAGAAATAACAAAAAAACACAATATTTAATAAAGAAATAACTAAAATACACATTATTTATTGGAGAAATAACTAAAATACACATTATTTAATAAAGAAATAACTAAAATTTACATTATTTATGAGAGAAATAACAAAAAAACACATTCTTTAATAGAGAAATAACAAAAAAACACATTATTTAATACAAAAATAAATAAATACACATTATTTATTGGAGAAATAACTTAAATACACATTATTTAATAAAGAAATAACTAAAATACACATTATTTAATATAAAAATAACAAAAAACACATTATTCAATAGAGAAATAACAAAAAAACACATTATTTAATAGAGAAATAACTAAAATACACATTAGTTATTAGAGAAATAACTAAAATACACATTATTTAATAAAGAACTAACTAAAATACACAATATTTATTGAAGAAATCACTAAAATACACATTATTTAATTTAGAAATAACAAAAAACACAATATTTAATAGAGACATAATTAAAATACAAATTATTTATTGAATAAATAACTAAAATACACATTATTTATTGAAGAAATAACTAAAATACACATTATTTATTAAAGAAATAACTAAAATACACTTTATTTATTGAAGAAATAACTAAAATACACATGATTTAATAGAGAAATAACTTAAATACACATAATTTCATAAAGAAATAACAAAAAACACATTAGTTATTAGAAAAATAACTAAAATAAACAATATTTTCTAGAAAAATAACAAAAAAACACATTATTTAATAGAGAAATAACTAAAATACACATTATTAAATAAAGAAATAAGAAAAAACACATTATTTATTAGAGAAATAACTAAAATACACATTATTTTATAGAGAAATAATAAAAAAACACATTATTTATTAGAGAAATAACTAAAATACACATTATTTATTGGAGAAATAACTAAAATACACATTATTTAATAAAGAAATAACTAAAATGCACATTATTTATTGGAGAAATAACTAAAATACACATTAATTAATAAAGAAATAACTAAAATACACATTATTTATTAAAGAAATAAATAAAATACACATTATTTAATAGAGAAATAACAAAAAAACACATTATTTATTAGAAAATTAACTAAAAAACACTTTATTTATTGGAGAAATAACTAAAATACACATTATTTAATAGAGAAATGACTAAAATACACATTATTTATTGGAGAAATAACTAAAATACACATTATTTATTGAAGAAATAACTAAAATACACAATATTTAATAGAGAAATAACTAAAATACACATTATTTAAAAAAGAAATAACAAAAAAACACATTATTTATTAGAGAAATAACTAAAATACACAATATTTATTAGAAAAATAACAAAAAAACACATTATTTAATAGAGAAATAACTAAAATACACATTATTCAATAAAGAAATAACTAAAATACACATTATTTATTGGAGAACTAACTAAAATACACATTATTTATTAATTACATAACTAAAATACACATTATTTATTAAAGAAATAACTAAAATACACATTTTTTATTGAAGAAATAACTAAAATACACATTATTTATTGAAGAAATAACTAAAATACACATAATTTATTGGAGAAATAACTAAAATACATATTATTTAATAAAGAAATAACTAAAATACACATTATTTATTGGAGAAATAACTAAAATACACATTATTTATTAAAGACATAACTAAAATACACATTATTTATTGAAAAAATAACTAAAATACACATTATTTATTGAAGAAATAACTAAAATACACATTATTTATTGAAGAAATAACTAAAATACACATTATTTATTAAAAAATAACTAAAATACACATTATTTAATAAAGAAATAACTAAAATACACATTATTTAAATAAGAAATAACAAAAAAACACCTTATTTATTAGAGAAATAACTAAAAAAAAAACAATATTAATTAAAAAAATAACAAAAAACACATTATTTAATATAGAAATAACTAAAATACACATTATTTAATGAAGAAATAAGAAAAAACACATTATTTAATAGAGAAATAACTAAAATACACCTTATTTAATAGAGAAATAACAAAAAAACACATTATTTATTAGAGAAATAACTAGAATACACGTTATTTAATAAAGAAATAACTAAAATACACATTATTTAATAAGGAAATAACTTAAATACACATTATTTAATACAGAAATAACAAAAAAAAACACATTATTTAATAAAAAAATAACAAAAAAAAAAATATTTAATAAAGACATAATTAAAATACACATTAGTTATTGGAGAAATAACTAAAATACACATTATTTAATAAAGAAATACTTAAATTACACATTATTTAATAGAGAAATAACAAAAAAACACATTATTTAATAGAGAAATAACTAAAATACACATTATTTATTAGAGAAATAACTAAAATACACATTATTTAATAGAGAAATAACAAAAAAACACATTTAATAATAGATAAATAACTAAAATACACATTATTTAATAAAGAAATAACAGAAAAAACACATTATTTAATAGAGAAATAACTAAAATACACATTCGTTATTAGAGAAATAACTAAAATACACATTATTTAATAAAGAAATAACTAAAATACACATTATTTATTAAAGAAATAACAAAAAAACACATTGTTTAATAGAGAAATAACTAAAATACACCTTATTTATTGGAGAAATAACTAAAATACACATTATTTAATAAAGAAATAACTAAAAAACACATTATTTAATAGAGAAATAACAGAAATACAAATTATTTATTGGAGAAATAACTAAAATACACATTATTTAATAAAGAAATAACTAAAATACATATATCAAATATATAAAGTCATTAATTCAGTTAGTATAAATAGTCAATACACCCTTTAAAATATTCACTTTGACTTGTGGTGGTGAACAATGTTGACAAAGTAAGTTAAAAATCAATTATTAAGTTTAAATAAATAAAGCCATACTGATGAGAGGTAAACCTCTAAACGCATCAATGGATGTTTTTAGTTTAGAGTATTTTTTCATAAATGTAATTTTTTAATGAACTAAAATACACATGATTTAATAGAGAAATAACAAAAAAACACATTATTTAATAGAGAAATAACAAAAAAACACATTATTTAATAAAGATATAACTAAAATAAACATTATTTAATAGAAAAATAACTAAAATACACATTATTTAATTTAGAAATAATCAAAATATACATTATTTATTGGAGAAATAACTAAAATACACATTTTTTATAGAGAAATAACTAAAATACACCGTATTTAATAAAGAAATAACAAAAAAACACATTATTTAATAGAGAATTAACTAAAATACACATTATTTATTGAAGAAATAACTAAAATACACATTATTTAATAAAGAAATAACTAAAATACACATTATTTAATAGAGAAATAACTAAAATACACGTTATTTAATAGAGAAATAACAAAAAAACACATTATTTAATAGAGAAATAACTAAAATACACATTATTTATTGGAAAAATAACTAAAATACACACTATTTAATAGAAAAATAACAAAAAAAACACATTATTTAATAAAGAAAAAACTAAAATACACATTATTTATTGAAGAAATAACTAAAATACACATTATTTAATAGAGAAATAACAAAATACACATTATTTAATAAAGAAATAACTAAAAAACATATATAAAATATATAAAGTCATTAATTCAGTTAGTATAAATAGTTAATACACCCTTTAAAATATTCACTTTGACTTGTGGTGGTGAACAATGTTGACAAAGTAAGTTAAAAATCAATTATTAAGTTTAAATAAATAAAGCCATATTAATGAGAGGTAAACCTCTAAACGCATCAATGGATGTTTTTAGTTTAGAATATTTTTTCATAAATGTAATTTTTTAATGAACTAAAATACACATTATTTAATAGAGAAATAACAAAAAAACACATTATTTAATAGAGAAATAACAAAAAAACACATTATTTAATAAAGATATAACTAAAATAAACTTTATTTAATAGAAAAATAACTAAAATACACATTATTTAATTTAGAAATAATTAAAATATACATTATTTATTGGAGAAATAACTAAAATACACATTTTTTAATAGAGAAATAACTAAAATACACATTATTTAATAAAGAAATAACAAAAAAACACATTATTTAATAGAGAATTAACTAAAATACACATTATTTATTGAAGAAATAACTAAAATACACATTATTTAATAGAGAAATAACTAAAATACACATTATTTAATAGAGAAATAACAAAAAAACACATTATTTATTAGAGAAATAACTAAAATACACATTATTTAATAAAGATATAACTAAAATAAACTTTATTTAATAGAAAAATAACTAAAATACACATTATTTAATTTAGAAATAATTAAAATATACATTATTTATTGGAGAAATAACTAAAATACACATTTTTTAATAGAGAAATAACTAAAATACACATTATTTAATAAAGAAATAACAAAAAAACACATTATTTAATAGAGAATTAACTAAAATACACATTATTTATTGAAGAAATAACTAAAATACACATTATTTAATAGAGAAATAACTAAAATACACATTATTTAATAGAGAAATAACAAAAAAACACATTATTTATTAGAGAAATAACTAAAATACACATTATTTATTGGAGAAATAACTAAAATACACATTATTTAATAGAAAAATAACAAAAAAAACACATTATTTAATAGAGAAAAAACTAAAATACACATTATTTATTGGAAAAATAACTAAAATACACATTATTTAATAGAGAAATAACAGAAAACACAATATTTAATAAAGAAATAATTTAAATACATATTATTTATTGGAGAAATAATTAAAATACACTCTATTTAATAGAGAAATAACTAAAATACACATTATTTATTAGAGAAATAACTAAAGTAAACATTATTTAATAGAAAAATAACTAAAATACACATTATTTAATAGAAAATTAACAAATAAACACATTATTTAATAGAGAAATAACTAAACTACACATTATTTAATAAAGAAATAACAAAAAATCACATTAATTAATAGAGAAATAACTAAAATACACATTATTTATTGGTGAAATAATTAAAAAACACAATATTTAATAGAGAAATAACAAAAAAACACACTATTTAATAGAAAAATAACTAAAATACACATTATTTATTGGGAAAATAACTAAAATACACATTATTTTAAAGAGAAATAAAAAAAAACACATTATTTAATAGAGAAATAACTAAAATTCACATTATTTATTAGAGAAATAACTAAAATACACATTATTTAATAGAGAATTATCATAAAAGAAACACATTATTTAATAGAGAAATAACTAAAATACACATTATTTATTGGAAAAAAGTCTAAAATACACATTATTTAATAAAGAAATAACTAAAATACACATTATTTAATATAGAATTAACTAAATTATTCATTATTTAATAAAGAAATAACTAAAATACACATTATTTATTAGAAAAATAACAAAAATACACATTAATTAATAGAGAATTAACAAAAAAACACAATATTTAATAAAGAAATAACTAAAATACACAATATTTATTGGAGAAATAACTAAATTACACATTATTTAATAAAGGAATATCAAAAAAACACATTATTTAATAGAGAAATAACTAAAATACACATTATTTATTGGAGAAATAACTAAAATATACATTATTTAAGAGAGGAATAACTAAAATACACATTATTTGATAGAAAAATAACAAAAAAACACATTATTTAATAGAGAAATAACCAAAATACACATTATTTTTTGAAGAAATAACTAAAATACACATTATTTAATAGAGAAATAACAAAAACACACAATATTTAGAAAAGAAATAACTAAAATTCACATTATTTATTGAAGAAATAACTAAAATACACATTATTTAATAAAAAAATAACTAAAATACACATTATTTATTAAAGAAATAACTAAAATTAACATTATTTATTAGAGAAATAACAAAAAAACACAATATTTAATAAAGAAATAACTAAAATACACATTATTTATTGGAGAAATAACTAAAATACACATTATTTAATAAAGAAATAACTAAAATTTACATTATTTATGAGAGAAATAACAAAAAAACACATTCTATAATAGAGAAATAACAAAAAAACACATTATTTAATACAAAAATAAATAAATACACATTATTTATTGGAGAAATAACTTAAATACACATTATTTAATAAAGAAATAACTAAAATACACAATATTTAATAAAAAAATAACAAAAAACACATTATTCAATAGAGAAATAACAAAAAACACATTATTTAATAGAGAACTAACTAAAATACACATTAGTTATTAGAGAAATAACTAAAATACACATTATTTAATAAAGAACTAACTAAAATACACATTATTTATTGAAGAAATCACTAAAATACACATTATTTAATTGAGAAATAACAAAAAACACATTATTTAATAGAGACATAATTAAAATACAAATTATTTATTGAATAAATAAATAAAATACACATTATTTATTGAAGAAATAACTAAAATACACATTATTTATTGAAGAAATAACTAAAATACACTTTATTTATTGAAGAAATAACTAAAATACACATTATTTAATAGAGAAATAACTAAAATACACATAATTTAATAAAGAAATAACAAAAAACACATTAGTTATTAAAAAAATAACTAAAATAAACATAATTTATTAGAAAAATAACAAAAAAAAACATTATTTAATAGAGAAATAACTAAAATACACATTATTAAATAAAGAAATAAGAAAAAACACAATATTTAATAGAGAAATAACTAAAATACACATTATTTTATAGAGAAATAATAAAAAACACATTATTTATTAGAGAAATAACTAAAATGCACATTATTTATTGGAGAAATAACTAAAATACACAATATTTAATAGAGAAATAACTAAAATACACATTATTTATTAAAGAAACCAATAAAATACACATTATTTAATTGAGAAATAACAAAAAACACATTATTTATCAAAGACATAACTTAAATACACATTATTTATTGAAGAAATAACTAAAATACACATTATTTATTAAAGAAATAACTAAAATACACATTATTTAATAAAGAAATAACTAAAATACACATTATTTATTGGAGAACTAACTAAAATACACATTATTTATTAATGACATAACTAAAATACACATTATATATTGAAGAAATAACTAAAATACACATTATTTATTGAAGAAATAACTAAAATACACATTATTTATTTAAGAAAAAACTAAAATACACATTATTTATTAAAGAAATAACTAAAATACACATTATTTAATAGAGAAATAACTGAAATACACATTATTTAATACAGAAATTACAAAAAAACATATTATTTAATAAAGAAATAACAAAAAAAATATTATTTAATAGAGACATAATTAAAATACACATTAGTTATTAGAGAAATAACTAAAATACACATTATTTAATAGAGAAATAACAAAAAAAAAAACATTATTTAATAGAGAAATAACTAAAATACACATTATTTATTTTTTTTTATTTTTATTTATTATGCTTTTTACGGCTATTTTACATCGCCACAGTAAGTCTACGACTTGTTTAAAGTGGTTTGATGGGACCAACAGCTTAAAACGTGACTTCCGAACCACGCTGGTGGATAAAGAGCAAGTTATCATTTCAGTCATATTTCGGGGATCGAAACCCGGAGTGCTTGCATGATATGCAAGTGCTCTACCATTGAGCTATCAATTAACTAAAATACACAATATTTCATTAAGAAATAACTAAAATACACATTATTTAATAGAGAAATACCTAAAATACACATTATTTAATAGACAAATAACAAAAAACACATTATTTAATAAAAAAATAACTAAAATACACATTATTTATTAGAGATATAACTAAAATACACATTATTTAAAAGAGAAATAACAAAAATACACATTATTTAATAGAGAAATAACAAAAAAACACATTATTTATTAGAAAAATAACTAAAATACACTTTATTTATTGGAGAAATAACTAAAATACACATTATTTTATAGAGAATTAACTAAAATACACAATATTTAATAGAGAAATAACAAAAAAACACATTATTTAATAGAGAAATAACTAAAATACACATTATTTAATATAGAAATTACCAAAATACACAGTATTTAATAGAGAAATAACTAAAATACACATTTTTTAATAGAGAAATAACAAAAAAACACATTATTTAATAGAGAAATAACTAGAATACACATTATTTAATAAAGAAATAACTAAAATACACATTATTTAATAGAGAAATAACTAAAATAACAAAAAAACACATTATTTAATAAAGAAATAACAAAAAAAAATTGCTTAATAGAGACATAATTAAAATACACATTTTTTAATAGAGAAATAACAAAAAAACACATTATTTAATAAAGAAATAACTAAAATACACATTATTTATTGGAGAACTAACTAAAATACTTATTATTTATTAATGACATAACTAAAATACACATTATTTGTTGAAGAAATAACTAAAATACACATTATTTATTGAAGAAATAACTAAAATACACATTATTTATTGAAGAAATAACTAAAATACACATTATTTAATATAGAAATTACTAAAATACACAGTATTTAATAGAGAAATAACTAAAATACACATTTTTTAATAGAGAAATAACAAAAAAACACATTATTTATTAGAAAAATAACTAAAATACACTTTATTTATTGGAGAAATAACTAAAATACACATTATTTTATAAAGAATTAACTAAAATACACAATATTTAATAGAGAAATAACAAAAAAACACATTATTTAATAGAGAAATTACTAAAATACACAGTATTTAATAGAGAAATAACTAAAATACACATTTTTTAATAGAGAAATAACAAAAAAACACATTATTTAATAAAGAAATAACTAAAATACACATTATTTAATAGAGAAATAACAAAAAAACACATTAAATAATAAAGAAATAACTAAAATACAAATTATTCAAAAAAGAAATAACAAAAAAATTACATTATTCAATAGAGAAATAACTAAAATACACATTCGTTAATGGAAAAATAACTAAAATACACATTATTTAATAAAGAAATAACTAAAATACACATTATTTATTGAGAAATAACTAAAATACACATTATTTAATAAAGAAATAACTAAAATTTACATTATTTATGAGAGAAATAACAAAAAAACACATTCTATAATAGAGAAATAACAAAAAAACACATTATTTAATACAAAAATAAATAAATACACATTATTTATTGGAGAAATAACTTAAATACACATTATTTAATAAAGAAATAACTAAAATACACAATATTTAATAAAAAAATAACAAAAAACACATTATTCAATAGAGAAATAACAAAAAAACATATTATTTAATAGAGAACTAACTAAAATACACATTAGTTATTAGAGAAATAACTAAAATACACATTATTTAATAAAGAACTAACTAAAATACACATTATTTATTGAAGAAATCACTAAAATACACATTATTTAATTGACAAATAACAAAAAACACATTATTTAATAGAGACATAATTAAAATACAAATTATTTATTGAATAAATAACTAAAATACACATTATTTATTGAAGAAATAACTAAAATACACATTATTTATTGAAGAAATAACTAAAATACACTTTATTTATTGAATAAATAACTAAAATACACATTATTTAATAGAGAAATAACTAAAATACACATAATTTAATAAAGAAATAACAAAAAACACATTAGTTATTAAAAAAATAACTAAAATAAACAATATTTATTAAAAAAATAACAAAAAAAAACATTATTTAATAGAGAAATAACTAAAATACACATTATTAAATAAAGAAATAAGAAAAAACACAATATTTAATAGAGAAATAACTAAAATACACATTATTTTATAGAGAAATAATAAAAAAACACATTATTTATTAGAGAAATAACTAAAATGCACATTATTTATTGGAGAAATAACTAAAATACACATTATTCAATAAAAAAATAACTAAAATACACATTATTTATTAAAGAAATAAATAAAATACACATTATTTAATAGAGAAATAACAAAAAAACACATTATTTATTAGAAAATTAACTAAAAAACACTTTATTTATTGGAGAAATAACTAAAATACACATTATTTAATAGAGAAATAACAAAAAAACACATTATTTAATAGAGAACTAACTAAAATACACATTAGTTATTAAAGAAAAAACTAAAATACACATTATTTAATAGAGAAATAACTAAAATACACATTATTTATTAAAGAAACCAATAAAATACACATTATTTAATTGAGAAATAACAAAAAACACATTATTTATCAAAGACATAACTTAAATACACATTATTTATTGAAGAAATAACTAAAATACACATTATTTATTAAAGAAATAACTAAAATACACATTATTTAATGAAGAAATAACTAAAATACACATTATTTATTGGAGAACTAACTAAAATACACATTATTTATTAATGACATAACTAAAATACACATTATTTATTGAAGAAATAACTAAAATACACATTATTTATTGAAGAAATAACTAAAATACACATTATTTATTGAAGAAAAAACTAAAATACACATTATTTATTAAAGAAATAACTAAAATACACATTATTTAATAGAGAAATAACTGAAATACACATTATTTAATACAGAAATTACAAAAAAACATATTATTTAATAAAGAAATAACAAAAAAAATATTATTTAATAGAGACATAATTAAAATACACATAAGTTATTGGAGAAATAACTAAAATGCACATTATTTATTGAAGAAATAACTAAAATACACATTATTTAATAGAGAAATAACAAAATACACATTATTTAATAAAGAAATAACTAAAAAACATATATAAAATATATAAAGTCATTAATTCAGTTAGTATAAATAGTTAATACACCCTTTAAAATATTCACTTTGACTTGTGGTGGTGAACAATGTTGACAAAGTAAGTTAAAAATCAATTATTAAGTTTAAATAAATAAAGCCATATTAATGAGAGGTAAACCTCTAAACGCATCAATGGATGTTTTTAGTTTAGAATATTTTTTCATAAATGTAATTTTTTAATGAACTAAAATACACATTATTTAATAGAGAAATAACAAAAAAACACATTATTTAATAGAGAAATAACAAAAAAACACATTATTTAATAAAGATATAACTAAAATAAACTTTATTTAATAGAAAAATAACTAAAATACACATTATTTAATTTAGAAATAATTAAAATATACATTATTTATTGGAGAAATAACTAAAATACACATTTTTTAATAGAGAAATAACTAAAATACACATTATTTAATAAAGAAATAACAAAAAAACACATTATTTAATAGAGAATTAACTAAAATACACATTATTTATTGAAGAAATAACTTAAATACACATTATTTAATAAAGAAATAACTAAAATACACATTATTTAATAGAGAAATAACTAAAATACACATTATTTAAAAGAGAAATAACAAAAAAACATATTATTTATTAGAGAAATAACTAAAATACACATTATTTATTGGAGAAATAACTAAAATACACATTATTTAATAGAAAAATAACAAAAAAAACACATTATTTAATAGAGAAAAAACTAAAATACACATTATTTATTGGAAAAATAACTAAAATACACATTATTTAATAGAGAAATAACAAAAAACACAATATTTAATAAAGAAATAATTTAAATACATATTATTTATTGGAGAAATAATTAAAATACACTCTATTTAATAGAGAAATAACTAAAATACACATTATTTATTAGAGAAATAACTAAAGTAAACATTATTTAATAGAGAAATAACTAAAATACACATTATTTAATAGAAAATTAACAAATAAACACATTATTTAATAGAGAAATAACTAAACTACACATTATTTAATAAAGAAATAACAAAAAAACACATTAATTAATAGAGAAATAACTAAAATACACATTATTTATTGGTGAAATAATTAAAAAACACAATATTTAATAGAGAAATAACAAAAAAACACACTATTTAATAGAAAAATAACTAAAATACACATTATTTATTGGGAAAATAACTAAAATACACATTATTTTAAAGAGAAATAAAAAAAAACACATTATTTAATAGAGAAATAACTAAAATTCACATTATTTATTAGAGAAATAACTAAAATACACATTATTTAATAGAGAATTATCATAAAAGAAACACATTATTTAATAGAGAAATAACTAAAATACACATTATTTATTGGAAAAAAGTCTAAAATACACATTATTTAATAAAGAAATAACTAAAATACACATTATTTAATATAGAATTAACTAAATTATTCATTATTTAATAAAGAAATAACTAAAATACACATTATTTATTAGAAAAATAACAAAAATACACATTAATTAATAGAGAATTAACAAAAAAACACAATATTTAATAAAGAAATAACTAAAATACACATTATTTATTGGAGAAATAACTAAATTACACATTATTTAATAAAGGAATATCAAAAAAACACATTATTTAATAGAGAAATAACTAAAATACACATTATTTATTGGAGAAATAACTAAAATATACATTATTTAAGAGAGGAATAACTAAAATACACATTATTTGATAGAAAAATAACAAAAAAACACATTATTTAATAGAGAAATAACCAAAATACACATTATTTTTTGAAGAAATAACTAAAATACACATTATTTAATAGAGAAATAACAAAAACACACAATATTTAGAAAAGAAATAACTAAAATTCACATTATTTATTGAAGAAATAACTAAAATACACATTATTTAATAAAAAAATAACTAAAATACACATTATTTATTAAAGAAATAACAAAAATTAACATTATTTATTAGAGAAATAACAAAAAAACACAATATTTAATAAAGAAATAACTAAAATACACATTATTTATTGGAGAAATAACTAAAATACACATTATTTAATAAAGAAATAACTAAAATTTACATTATTTATGAGAGAAATAACAAAAAAACACATTCTATAATAGAGAAATAACAAAAAAACACATTATTTAATACAAAAATAAATAAATACACATTATTTATTGGAGAAATAACTTAAATACACATTATTTAATAAAGAAATAACTAAAATACACAATATTTAATAAAAAAATAACAAAAAACACATTATTCAATAGAGAAATAACAAAAAAACACATTATTTAATAGAGAACTAACTAAAATACACATTAGTTATTAGAGAAATAACTAAAATACACATTATTTAATAAAGAACTAACTAAAATACACATTATTTATTGAAGAAATCACTAAAATACACATTATTTAATTGAGAAATAACAAAAAACACATTATTTATGAGAGACATAATTAAAATACAAATTATTTATTGAATAAATAACTAAAATACACATTATTTATTGAAGAAATAACTAAAATACACATTATTTATTGAAGAAATAACTAAAATACACTTTATTTATTGAAGAAATAACTAAAATACACATTATTTAATAGAGAAATAACTAAAATACACATAATTTAATAAAGAAATAACAAAAAACACATTAGTTATTAAAAAAATAACTAAAATAAACATAATTTATTAGAAAAATAACAAAAAAAAACATTATTTAATAGAGAAATAACTAAAATACACATTATTAAATAAAGAAATAAGAAAAAACACAATATTTAATAGAGAAATAACTAAAATACACATTATTTTATAGAGAAATAATAAAAAACACATTATTTATTAGAGAAATAACTAAAATGCACATTATTTATTGGAGAAATAACTAAAATACACATTATTTAATAAAGAAATAACTAAAATACACATTATTTATTAAAGAAATAAATAAAATACACATTATTTAATAGAGAAATAACAAAAAAACACATTATTTATTAGAAAATTAACTAAAAAACACTTTATTTATTGGAGAAATAACTAAAATACACATTATTTAATAGAGAAATAACAAAAAAAACACATTATTTAATAGAGAACTAACTAAAATACACATTAGTTATTAAAGAAAAAACTAAAATACACATTATTTAATAGAGAAATAACTAAAATACACATTATTTATTAAAGAAACCAATAAAATACACATTATTTAATTGAGAAATAACAAAAAACACATTATTTATCAAAGACATAACTTAAATACACATTATTTATTGAAGAAATAACTAAAATACACATTATTTATTAAAGAAATAACTAAAATACACATTATTTAATAAAGAAATAACTAAAATACACATTATTTATTGGAGAACTAACTAAAATACACATTATTTATTAATGACATAACTAAAATACACATTATTTATTGAAGAAATAACTAAAATACACATTATTTATTGAAGAAATATCTAAAATACACATTATTTATTTAAGAAAAAACTAAAATACACATTATTTATTAAAGAAATAACTAAAATACACATTATTTAATAGAGAAATAACTGAAATACACATTATTTAATACAGAAATTACAAAAAAACATATTATTTAATAAAGAAATAACAAAAAAAATATTATTTAATAGAGACATAATTAAAATACACATTAGTTATTAGAGAAATAACTAAAATACACATTATTTAATAGAGAAATAACAAAAAAAAAAACATTATTTAATAGAGAAATAACTAAAATACACATTATTTATTTTTTTTTATTTTTATTTATTATGCTTTTTACGGCTATTTTACATCGCCACAGTAAGTCTACGACTTGTTTAAAGTGGTTTGATGGGACCAACAGCTTAAAACGTGACTTCCGAACCACGCTGGTGGATAAAGAGCAAGTTATCATTTCAGTCATATTTCGGGGATCGAAACCCGGAGTGCTTGCATGATATGCAAGTGCTCTACCATTGAGCTATCAATTAACTAAAATACACAATATTTCATTAAGAAATAACTAAAATACACATTATTTAATAGAGAAATACCTAAAATACACATTATTTAATAGACAAATAACAAAAAACACATTATTTAATAGAAAAATAACTAAAATACACATTATTTATTAGAGATATAACTAAAATACACATTATTTAAAAGAGAAATAACAAAAATACACATTATTTAATAGAGAAATAACAAAAAAACACATTATTTATTAGAAAAATAACTAAAATACACTTTATTTATTGGAGAAATAACTAAAATACACATTATTTTATAGAGAATTAACTAAAATACACAATATTTAATAGAGAAATAACAAAAAAACACATTATTTAATAGAGAAATAACTAAAATACACATTATTTAATATAGAAATTACCAAAATACACAGTATTTAATAGAGAAATAACTAAAATACACATTTTTTAATAGAGAAATAACAAAAAAACACATTATTTAATAGAGAAATAACTAGAATACACATTATTTAATAAAGAAATAACTAAAATACACATTATTTAATAGAGAAATAACTAAAATAACAAAAAAACACATTATTTAATAAAGAAATAACAAAAAAAAATTGCTTAATAGAGACATAATTAAAATACACATTTTTTAATAGAGAAATAACAAAAAAACACATTATTTAATAAAGAAATAACTAAAATACACATTATTTATTGGAGAACTAACTAAAATACTTATTATTTATTAATGACATAACTAAAATACACATTATTTGTTGAAGAAATAACTAAAATACACATTATTTATTGAAGAAATAACTAAAATACACATTATTTATTGAAGAAATAACTAAAATACACATTATTTAATATAGAAATTACTAAAATAAACCGTATTTAATAGAGAAATAACTAAAATACACATTTTTTAATAGAGAACTAACAAAACACATTATTTATTAGAAAAATAACTAAAATACACTTTATTTATTGGAGAAATAACTAAAATACACATTATTTTATAAAGAATTAACTAAAATACACAATATTTAATAGAGAAATAACAAAAAAACACATTATTTAATAGAGAAATTACTAAAATACACAGTATTTAATAGAGAAATAACTAAAATACACATTTTTTAATAGAGAAATAACAAAAAAACACATTATTTAATAAAGAAATAACTAAAATACACAATATTTAATAGAGAAATAACAAAAAAACACATTAAATAATAAAGAAATAACTAAAATACAAATTATTTAATAAAGAAATAACAAAAAAATTACATTATTCAATAGAGAAATAACTAAAATACACATTCGTTAATGGAAAAATAACTAAAATACACATTATTTAATAAAGAAATAACTAAAATACACATTATTTATTGAGAAATAACTAAAATACACATTATTTAATAAAGAAATAACTAAAATTTACATTATTTATGAGAGAAATAACAAAAAAACACATTCTATAATAGAGAAATAACAAAAAAACACATTATTTAATACAAAAATAAATAAATACACATTATTTATTGGAGAAATAACTTAAATACACATTATTTAATAAAGAAATAACTAAAATACACAATATTTAATAAAAAAATAACAAAAAACACATTATTCAATAGAGAAATAACAAAAAAACATATTATTTAATAGAGAACTAACTAAAATACACATTAGTTATTAGAGAAATAACTAAAATACACATTATTTAATAAAGAACTAACTAAAATACACATTATTTATTGAAGAAATCACTAAAATACACATTATTTAATTGAGAAATAACAAAAAACACATTATTTAATAGAGACATAATGAAAATACAAATTATTTATTGAATAAATAACTAAAATACACATTATTTATTGAAGAAATAACTAAAATACACATTATTTATTGAAGAAATAACTAAAATACACATTATTTATTGAAGAAATAACTAAAATACACATTATTTAATATAGAAATTACTAAAATACACAGTATTTAATAGAGAAATAACTAAAATACACATTTTTTAATAGAGAAATAACAAAAAAACACATTATTTATTAGAAAAATAACTAAAATACACTTTATTTATTGGAGAAATAACTAAAATACACATTATTTTATAAAGAATTAACTAAAATACACAATATTTAATAGAGAAATAACAAAAAAACACATTATTTAATAGAGAAATTACTAAAATACACAGTATTTAATAGAGAAATAACTAAAATACACATTTTTTAATAGAGAAATAACAAAAAAACACATTATTTAATAAAGAAATAACTAAAATGCACATTATTTAATAGAGAAATAACAAAAAAACACATTAAATAATAAAGAAATAACTAAAATACAAATTATTTAATAAAGAAATAACAAAAAAATTACATTATTCAATAGAGAAATAACTAAAATACACATTCGTTAATGGAAAAATAACTAAAATACACATTATTTAATAAAGAAATAACTAAAATACACATTATTTATTAGAGAAATAACAAAAAACACATTGTTTAATAGAGAAATAACTAAAAACACATTATTTATTGGAGAAATAACTAAAATACACATTATTTAATAAAGACATAACTAAAATACACATTATTTAATAGAGAAATAACAGAAATACACATTATTTATTGGAAAAATAACTAAAATACACATTATTTAATAAAGAAATAACTAAAATACATATATAAAATTAATAAAATCATTAATTCAGTTAGTATAAATAGTCAATACACCCTTTAAAATATTCACTTTGACTTGTGGTGGTGAACAATGTTGACAAGGTAAGTTAAAAATCAATTATTAAGTTTGAATAAATAAAGCCATACTGATGAGAGGTAAACCTCTAAACGCATTAATGGATGTTTTTAGTTTAGAATTTTTTTTCATAAATCTAATTTTTTAATGAACTAAAATACACTTTATTTATTGGAGAAATAACTAAAATACACATTATTTTATAGAGAATTAACTAAAATACACAATATTTAATAGAGAAATAACAAAAAAACACATTATTTAATAGAGAAATAACAAAAAAACACATTATTTAATAAAGAAATAACTAAAATACACATTATTTATAGAGAAATAACTAAAATACACATTATTTATTTTAGAAATAATTAAAATACACATTATTTATTGGAGAAATAACTAAAATACACATTTTTTAATAGAGAAATAACTAAAATACACATTATTAAATAAAGAAATAACAAAAAAACACTTTATTTAATAGAGAATTAACTAAAATACACTTTATTTATTGAAGAAATAACTAAAATACACATTATTTTATAAAGAAATAACTAAAATACACATTATTTAATAGTGAAATAACTAAAATACACATTATTTGATAGAGAAATAACTAAAATACACATTATTTATTGGAGAAATAACTAAAATACACATTATTTAGTTGAGAAATAACTAAAATACACATTATTTATAAGAGAAATAACAAAAAAAATACATTATTTAATAGAGAAATAACTAAAATACACATTATTTCTTGGAGAAATAACAAAAAAACACATTATTTAATACAAAAATAAGTAAATACACATTATTTATTGGAGAAATAACTTAAATACACATTATTTAATAAAGAAATAACTAAAATACACATTATTTAATAAAAAAATAACAAAAAACACATTATTCAATAGAGAAATAACAAAAAACACATTATTTAATAGAGAACTAACTAAAATACACATTAGTTATTAGAGAAATAACTAAAATACACATTATTTAATAGAGAACTAACTAAAATACACATTATTTATTGAAGAAATCACTAAAATACACATTATTAAATTGAGAAATAACAAAAAACACATTATTTAATAGAGACAGAATTAAAATACAAATTATTTATTGAATAAATAACTAAAATACACATTATTTATTGAAGAAATAACTAAAATACACATTATTTATTGAAGAAATAACTAAAATACACTTTATTTATTAAAGAAATAACTAAAATACACATTAATTAATAGAGAAATAACTAAAATACACATAATTTAATAAAGAAATAACAAAAAACACATTAGTTATTAGAAAAATAACTAAAATAAACAATATTTATTAGAATAATAACAAAAAAACACATTATTTAATAGAGAAATAACTAAAATACACATTATTAAATAAAGAAATAAGAAAAAACACATTAATTATTAGAGAAATAACTAAAATACACATTATTTTATAGAGAAATAATAAAAAAACTGTTGTGAAAACGTAGTTTCAAGTTTAGCACGGTTATGAATGCGAGGTGATCAGAGCGTGCGGGCTCGCGGTCGGTAACCTAGTGAGAATAAAACAATGAACAATGACAATTTATGTTTATGTAGAAGTGTAAGTGTCAGTCTGTAAACAAGCTGTAACGTGAACACACGAACTTATAAACCTAACTGAATAAATTCTATTTGATACTTGTTTTGTTGGCTGTGAATTATCAACGCTCTGCTACCAGAATTATCAACAGGTTATGGGCCCAGCACGCTTCCACTGCGCCACAAAACTGTGAAACAGGTTAGTGAAAAACACGTGTTGTCGGACATCTTGGACAGTAAAGTAGTTATCGTTTATTTTTGTATTTCGTGAGTGTTTCGGGAATAAAATCAACATGTCAGATAAAACAGACATGCCACATTTTGAAAAGCTGAAGGGCTCAAATTGGCCGTTGTGGAAACAATGTATGCTGCAATATTTCAAGGTGAATGCCTTGCTGAAATATGCACAGGGTAATGTTTTACGGCCGGAGAGCAATGGCAGCAATGAAGCACAGATCAAAGCATGGGAAAAATGCGATGGAAGGGCTACTTTGGCAATACTGTCAGCGATCGATAATAATCAGCAAACATTCGTGGCAGCTTGCGAGACCGCAGGTGAAATGTGGAAAAAGCTACTATCTGTGTACGAACGTTCCGATGGAAGTAGCAAAATGGAGGCAAATCGCGAATACCACGCTTATCGTTACATGGGCGGGTCAATGGCTATACACATTGCTCAAATCGAATTGTTGGTTGCAAAATGCAAACGCAGCGGTGACATTAAGTCACCTGAGGACATCATGGTGAAGCTAATGGATAATTTACCAAGAGAATTCTCTACAGTGCATGTGGCATTCCATCTGGCTAGTGACGATAAGAGGACGTCAGATGAACTAAAGAAAATCATACTTGCCGAAGAGGCTCGTGTGAATCCAGAAATGACAGCCGAAGCAATGTTCGTCAAAAAGTCAACAAGGTCCGTGTCGCAAAAACCAAGGAACGTCTCATCAAAGAAAAGGGCAAAATGCTATGGGTGCGGGGAACATGGACACTTCAGACGAGATTGTCCGAAGCGGAGCAAACAACAAGACAGCGGCAGCATCAGCACCAGCACCAACATGGGGAACATATGCTTCAGCGCTGCGGAGGCAGCGATGGTCAGTGAACGCGATGACAAAGTGTTGTGTGACAGTGGGGCAAGTTGCCACATGTTTAATGAAAAGAAGTGGTTTGTTGATCTGAATAAAGACAGTGAAAAACTAAAATTGGCGGGCAAATATGAACTAGAAGCAGCTGGTCGGGGTTTGGTAACCGCATTGGCAAAAGTTGGAAATAGATGGAAGCAGGTCGACTTCAAAAATGCTATGTACATTCCAACTTTGCGGAAAAATCTGATCAGCACTGGATTATGCCAAAAGGTAGGCGCTAAAATATTAATGGCTGGTGAGGGGGTCAAATTCAACCTAAATGGACAAACCCATCTTGAAGGCATACTCACGACAAGCAACTTGTACGAGATGCAACTAAAGCCGTTGGAATATGAAGCGGCAAATTCGGTAGAAGAAGAACTTATGAGATGGCATCGGAAACTCGGCCATCCGGGTTTGGACCGAATGCGTCAAATGGCTGATACTGGTCAAATTAATATTAAAATTAATGCTAATGCCAAACTGTTTTGTAAAGCGTGTGTATTCGCGAAATCAACAAAGAAATCATTCAAAACCACACAACCACGAAACTATGCAGCAGGTGAATTTCTGCATTCAGACGTAAATGGACCGATGACACACAAAAGCCATGGAGGAAATCGATACTTCGTTAATTTTGTGTGTGACACCACCAATATGACCTTCGTGCACTTCATAAAGAACAAAGATGAAGTGTACAAAAAATTCAAACTAGTGGTAAATCTGATCGAGACTCAAACCGGAAATAAGGTCAAGGTATTGAGAAGCGACAATGGCGGTGAGTACGTCAATCACCGGATGAAGACGTTCATGGCGGATCGAGGCATCAATCATCAAACTACAGCTCCCTACACTCCAGAACAAAACGGGATATCCGAGCGTAAGAATCGTACGATAGTCGAATCAGCAAAAGCAATGCTGTTTGCAGGGGACTTGGAGGAAGGACTGTGGGCTGAGGCTGTATTGACAGCAACGTATCTGGCCAACAGAACTCCATCGAAACGATCCGGAAAGAAATCTGCGTACGAGTTATGGTTTGGCCGGGCACCGCAGAGTGCTCATTTACGTATATTTGGATCAGTTGCATATAAACATATTCCAAAGGAGTTGCGAAAGAAATGGCAAAAGAAAGCGAATAAGCGAATAATGGTTGGGTACGATTCGAACGGTCCGAACTATCGATTGTTAGATCCAATAACAAGAAAAATCTCCATCAGTAAGCATGTTACTTTCAATGAAGAGACTGCAACAAAAGAAACTGATAATCATTGGCCAGCAATTGATTTGAATGATTCGGACGTGGTGAACGAAGAAATTCCGCTAGAAAAAAACGAATCTGATGAACAACCAGAAAGAAACGAACCTGATGAACAACCAGAAAGAAATGAACCTGAAGAAGAAGAAAAACGGTACGAGCTGCGCACCAGAGGCGAAATAAGAAGACCTGCCAGATACGAAGCAAATTCAGTCCAGGCCGACGAACCGACGTCACTCTCTGAAGCCTACAACGGATCTGAGTCAACAAACTGGCGGGGTGCTGTCACGGAAGAAATGAACTCTCAAGAGAAAAATAAAACATGGATTGAAGTTGATCAAGTGCCAACGGGTGCTAAAGTGGTGGACTCGAAATTTGTGCTTAAAAAGAAAATGAACTGTGACGGAAAAATCGAGCGGTTTAAAGCGCGCCTGGTGGCTCGCGGTTTCTCACAACGTAAAGGGATCGATTATCACAAAACATTTGCACCGGTAGTAAGGTATGAAACAGTCAGAATGATGTTAGCATTAACAGCTAGGGAAGACTGGGAACTTGCTCTGTTTGACATTAAGACTGCATTTCTATACGGCGAGCTGGAGGAAGAAATTTATATGCGTCTTCCTGAAAAAGTCGCACACAAGCTCGGCCGTATAGTACTACTCAAGAAATCATTGTATGGTCTGAAACAATCCCCACGTCAATGGAACAAATGTTTTGTCACGTTTCTGAAGCAGTACAACTTTATTGAAAGCAAAGCAGACCCGTGCATGTACACAGGAAACGTGGATGGCCACATGATCGTGTTGTTGCTCTATGTTGATGACGGGCTGTTTCTGTCACCCAGAGCTGCAATTGAGATCGTCATGAAAAATCTGAAAGACAATTTTGAAGTTGTGGTCGGAGCTGGGAAGGTATTTGTGGGTTTGCAAATATATAGAAACCGTGCAAAGAAACAACTAATACTTACTCAAACCAATTACCTAAGGCGAGTGGTTGAAAAATTTAAAATGGAGGACGCAAAGTCAGTATCGGTTCCGGCAGATCCACACACAAAGCTGTGCACCATCGGTGAAGCCGTTGGTCACACGGTACCCTACCGTGAAGCGGTTGGATCACTGATGTTTGCGGCATGTGTAACTTGTCCTGACATTAGGTATGCAGTAGCTGTCGTCAGTCGTTATGCTGAGAAACCACTGCAAGAACATTGGATGGCGGTCAAAAAGATCATACGATACATCAAAGACACGTCTAGTTACGGGATCATGTACGGCGGCAATGAAACATCTGAAACGATGAAGGCATATTCGGATAGCAATTACGCAGGCGATCCTGATACACGAAAATCCACCAGCGGCTATGTGCTTATCTTTAACGGTGGACCAGTGGCGTGGACATCGCAACGACAACGAATTGTGGCCCTCTCGACAACCGAAGCCAAATACATTGCAGCTAGTGATTGCACCAGAGAAATCATATGGATTCGACGTATTCTGGCTGCAGTGGGGTTCGACGAGCCGGTTGCAACAAGGCTCCATGTGGACAACCAGAGCGCGATCAAGCTCATAAAGAATCCCGAGTTCCACAAGCGCACCAAACACATCGAAGTACGCTTCCATTTCATCAGAGAAAAATATGAAGATGGACACCTAGACATCATCTACGTACCATCAAATCAGCAGCTGGCTGATATACTCACAAAGGCACTACTAAAGGAAAGCTTTCATGAACTCCGAGACGGACTGCAAATCATCGACATATCCGTGAAACATGGAACTGGTGAGAGTGTTGTGAAAACGTAGTTTCAAGTTTAGCACGGTTATGAATGCGAGGTGATCAGAGCGTGCGGGCTCGCGGTCGGTAACCTAGTGAGAATAAAACAATGAACAATGACAATTTATGTTTATGTAGAAGTGTAAGTGTCAGTCTGTAAACAAGCTGTAACGTGAACACACGAACTTATAAACCTAACTGAATAAATTCTATTTGATACTTGTTTTGTTGGCTGTGAATTATCAACGCTCTGCTACCAGAATTATCAACAAAAACACATTATTTATTAGAGAAATAACTAAAATACACATTATTTATTGGAGAAATAACTAAAATACACATTATTTAATAAAGAAATAACTAAAATGCACATTATTTATTGGAGAAATAACTAAAATACACATTATTTAATAAAGAAATAACTAAAATACACATTATTTATTAAAGAAATAAATAAAATACACATTATTTAATAGAGAAATGACAAAAAAACACATTATTTATTAGAAAATTAACTAAAAAACACTTTATTTATTGGAGAAATAACTAAAATACACATTATTTAATAGAGAAATAACTAAAATACACATTATTTATTGGAGAAATAACTAAAATACACATTATTTATTGAAGAAATAACTAAAATACACAATATTTAATAGAGAAATAACTAAAATACACATTATTTAAAAAAGAAATAACAAATAAACACATTATTTATTAGAGAAATAACTGAAATAAACAATATTTATTAGAAAAATAACAAAAAAACACATTATTTAATAGAGAAATAACTAAAATACACAATATTTAATAAAAAAATAAGAAAAAACACATTATTTAATAGAGAAATAACTAAAATACACATTATATAATAGACAAATAACAAAAAAACACATTATTTATTAGAGAAATAACTAAAATACACATTATTTATTGGAGAATGAACTAAAATACACATTATTTATTAAAGAAATAACTAAAATACACATTATTTAATGAAGAAATAACTAAAATACACATTATTTAATGAAGAAATAACTAAAATAAACATTATTTAATGAAGAAATAACTAAAATACACATTATTTAATAGAGAAATAAAGAAAATACACATTATTTAATAGAGAAATAACAAAAAAACACCTTATTTATTAGAAAAAAACTAAAATACACTTTATTTATTGAAGAAATAACTAAAATACACATTATTTAATAAAAAAATAACTAATATACACATTATTTATTAGAGAAATAAATAAAATACACCATATTTAATAGAGAAATAACAAAAAAACACATTATTTATTAGAAAATTAACTAAAATAAACTTTATTTATTGGAGAAATAACTAAAATAGACATTATTTAATAGAAAAATAACTAAAATCCACAATATTTAATAGAGAAATAACAAAAAAACACATTATTTAATAAAGAAATAACTAAAATACACATTATTTGATAAAGAAATAACTAAAATTTACATTATTTAATAGAGAAATAACAAAAAAACACATTCTTTAATAGAGAAATAACAAAAAAACACATAATTTAATAGAGAAATAACTAAAATACACATTATTTATTGGAAAAATAACTTATATACACATTATTTATTAGAGAAATTACTAAAATACACATTATTTAATAGAGAATTAACAAAAAAACACATTTTTTAATAAAAAACTAACTAAAATACACATTAGTTATTAAAGAAATAACTAAAATACACATTATTTAATAGAGAAATAACTAAAATACACATTATTTATTAAAGAAACCAATAAAATACACATTATTTAATTGAAAAATAACAAAAAACACATTATTTATCAAAGACATAACTTAAATACACATTATTTATTGAAGAAATAACTAAAATACACATTATTTAATAGAGAAATAACTGAAATACACATTATTTAATAAAGAAATAACTAATATTTACATTATTTAATAGAGAAATAACAAAAAAACACATTCTTTAATAGAGAAATAACAAAAAAACACATTATTTATTAGAGAAATAACTAAAATACAAATTATTTCTTGGAGAAATAACTAAAATACACATTATTTAATAGAGAAATAACAAAAAAATACAATATTTTAAAAAGAAATAACTAAAATACACATTATTTATTGAAGAAATAACTAAAATACACATTATTTAATAAAAAAATAACTCAAATACACATTATTTAACAGAGAAATTACTAAAATACACATTATTTAATAGAGAAATAACAAAAAAACACATTATTTAATGAAGAACTAACTAAAATACACATTATTTATTGGAGAAATAACTAAAATACACATTATTTAATAAAGAAAAAACTAAAATTTACTTTATATACGAGAAATAACAAAAAAACACATTCTTTAATAGAGAAATAACAAAAAAACAAATTATTCAATACAGAATTAAATAAATACACATTATTTATTGGAGAAATAACTAAAATACACATTATTTATTGAAGAAATATCTAAAATACACATTATTTAATAGAGAAATAACAAAAAACACATTATTTAATAGAGAAATAACAAAAAAACACATTATTTAATAAAAAACTAACTAAAATACAGATTAGTTATTAAAGAAAAAACTAAAATACACATTATTTAATAAAAAAATAACTAAAATACACATTATTTATTAAAGAAACCAATAAAATACACAATATTTAATTGCGAAATAACAAAAAACACATTATTTATCAAAGACATAACTTAAATACACATTATTTATTGAAGAAATAACTAAAATACACATTATTTATTAGAGAAATAACTAAAATACACATTATTTAATAAAGAAATAACTAAAATACACATTATTTATTGGAGAACTAACTAAAATACACATTATTTATTAATGACATAACTAAAATACACATTATTTATTGAAGAAATAACTAAAATACACATTATTTATTGAAGAAATAACTAAAATACACATTATTTATTGAAGAAATAACTAAAATACACATTATTTATTAAAGAAATAACTAAAATACACATTATTTAATAGAGAAATAACTGAAATACACATTATTTAATACAGAAATTACAAAAAAAACATATTATTTAATAAAGAAATAACAAAAAAATTATTATTTAATAGAGACATAATTAAAATACACATTAGTTATTGGAGAAATAACTAAAATACACAATATTTAATAGAGAAATAACAAAAAAAAAAAACATTATTTAATAGAGAAATAACTAAAAGACATATTATTTATTGGAGAATTAACTAAAATACACAATATTTAATTAAGAAATAACTAAAATACACATTATTTAATAGAGAAATACCTAAAATACACATTATTTAATAGAGAAATAACAAAAAACACATTATTTAATAGAAAAATAACTAAAATACACATTATTTATTAGAGATATAACTAAAATACACATTATTTAAAAGAGAAATAACTAAAATACACATTATTTAAAAGAGAAATAACAAAAAAACACATTATTTATTAGAAAAATAACTAAAATACACTTTATTTATTGGAAAAATAACTAAATTACACATTATTTTATAGAGAATTACCTAAAATACACAATATTTAATAGAGAAATAACAAAAAAACACATTATTTAATAGAGAAATAACTAAAATACACATTATTTAATATAGAAATTACTAAAATACACAGTATTTAATAGAGAAATAACTAAAATACACATTTTTTAATAGAGAAATAACAAAAAAACACATTATTTAATAGAGAAATAACTAGAATACACATTATTTAATAAAGAAATAACTAAAATACACATTATTTAATAGAGAAATAACTGAAATACACATTATTTAATACAGAAATAACAAAAAAACACATTATTTAATAAAGAAATAACAAAAAAAAAATTGCTTAATAGAGACATAATTAAAATACACATATTTTAATAGAGAAATAACAAAAAAACACATTATTTAATAAAAAAATAACTAAAATACACATTATTTATTGGAGAACTAACTAAAATACACATTATTTATTAATGACATAACTAAAATACACATTATTTATTGAAGAAATAACTTAAATACACATTATTTATTGAAGAAATAACTAAAATACACATTATTTATTGAAGAAATAACTAAAATACACATTATTTAATATAGAAATTACTAAAATACACAGTATTTAATAGAAAAATAACTAAAATACACATTTTTTAATAGAGAAATAACAAAAAAACACATTATTTATTAGAAAAATAACTAAAATACACTTTATTTATTGGAGAAATAACTAAAATACACATTATTTTATAGAGAATTAACTAAAATACACAATATTTAATAGAGAAATAACAAAAAAACACATTATTTAATAGAGAAATTACTAAAATACACAGTATTTAATAGAGAAATAACTAAAATACACATTATTTAATAAAGAAATAACTAAAATACACATTATTTATTAAAGAAATAAATAAAATACACATTATTTAATAAAGAAATAACAAAAACACACATTATTTATTAGAAAATTAACTAAAAAACACTTTATTTATTGGAGAAATAACTAAAATACACATTATTTAATAAAGAAATAACTAAAATACACATTATTTATTGGAGAAATAACTAAAATACACATTATTTATTAAAGAAATAACTAAAATACACAATATTTAATAGAGAAATAACAAAAAAACACATTATTTATTAGAGAAATAACTAAAATAAACAATATTTATTAGAAAAATAACAAAAAAACACATTATTTAATAGAGAAATAACTAAAATACACATTATTTATTGGAAAAATAACTTATATACACATTATTTAATAGAGAAATAACTAAAATACAAATTATTTCTTGGAGAAATAACTAAAATACACATTATTTAATAGAGAAATAACAAAAAAACACAATATTTAAAGAGAAATAACTAAAATACACATTATTTATTGAAGAAATAACTAAAATACACATTATTTAATAAAAAATAACTAAAATACACATTATTTAATAGAGAAATTACTAAAATACACATTATTTAATAGAGAAATAACAAAAAAACACATTATTTAATAAAGAAATAACTAAAATACACATTATTTATTGGAGAAATAACTAAAATACACATTATTTAATAAAGAAATAACTAAAATTTACATTATATACGAGAAATAACAAAAAAACACATTCTTTAATAGAGAAATAACAAAAAAACAAATTATTCAATACAGAAATAAATAAATACACATTATTTATTGGAGAAATAACTAAAATACACGCTATTTATTTAAGAAATATCTAAAATACACATTATTTAATAGTGAAATAACAAAAAACACATTATTTAATAGAGAAATAACAAAAAAACACATTATTTAATAGAGAACTAACTAAAATACACATTAGTTATTAAAGAAAAAACTAAAATACACATTATTTAATAGAGAAATAACTAAAATACACATTAATTATTAAAGAAACCAATAAAATACACATTATTTAATTGAGAAATAACAAAAAACACATTATTTATCAAAGACATAACTTAAATACACATTATTTATTGAAGAAATAACTAAAATACACATTATTTATTAGAGAAATAACTAAAATACACATTATTTAATAAAGAAATAACTAAAATACACATTATTTATTGGAGAACTAACTAAAATACACATTATTTATTAATGACATAACTAAAATACACATTATTTATTGAAGAAATAACTAAAATACACATTATTTATTGAAGAAATAACTAAAATACACATTATTTATTAAAGAAATAACTAAAATACACAATATTTAATAGAGAAATAACTGAAATACACATTAATTATTAAAGAAACCAATAAAATACACATTATTTAATTGAGAAATAACAAAAAACACATTATTTATCAAAGACATAACTTAAATACACATTATTTATTGAAGAAATAACTAAAATACACATTATTTATTAGAGAAATAACTAAAATACACATTATTTAATAAAGAAATAACTAAAAAACACATTATTTATTGGAGAACTAACTAAAATACACATTATTTATTAATGACATAACTAAAATACACATTATTTATTAAAGAAATAACTAAAATACACATTATTTATTGAAGAAATAACTAAAATACACATTATTTATTGAAGAAATAACTAAAATACACATTATTTATTAAAGAAATAACTAAAATACACATTATTTAATAGAGAAATAACTGAAATACACATTATTTAATACAGAAATTACAAAAAAACATATTATTTAATAAAGAAATAACAAAAAAAATATTATTTAATAGAGACATAATTAAAATACACTTTAGTTATTGGAGAAATAACTAAAATACACATTACTTAATAGAGAAATAACAAAAAAAAAACATTAATTAATAGAGAAATAACTAAAATACACATTATTTATTGGAGATATAACTAAAATACACAATATTTAATTAAGAAATAACTAAAATACACATTATTTAATAGAGAAATACCTAAAATACACATTATTTAATAGAGAAATAACAAAAAACACAATATTTAATAGAAAAATAACTAAAATACACATTATTTATTAAAGATATAACTAAAATACACATTATTTAAAAGAGAAATAACTAAAATACACATTATTTGATAGAGAAATAACAAAAAAACACATTATTTATTAGAAAAATAACTAAAATACACTTTATTTATTGGAGAAATAACTAAAATACACATTATTTTATAAAATATTAACTAAAATACACAATATTTAATAGAGAAATAACAAAAAAACACATTATTTAATAGAGAAATTACTAAAATACACAGTATTTAATAGAGAAATAACTAAAATACACATTATATAATAAAGAAATAACTAAAATACACATTATTTATTAAAGAAATAAATAAAATACACATTATTTAATAAAGAAATAACAAAAACACACATTATTTATTAGAAAATTAACTAAAAAACACTTTATTTATTGGAGAAATAACTAAAATACACATTATTTAATAAAGAAATAACTAAAATACACATTATTTATTGGAGAAATAACTAAAATACACATTATTTATTAAAGAAATAACTAAAATACACAATATTTAATAGAGAAATAACAAAAAAACACATTATTTATTAGAGAAATAACTAAAATAAACAATATTTATTAGAAAAATAACAAAAAAACACATTATTTAATAGAGAAATAACTAAAATACACATTATTTAATAAAGAAATAAGAAAAAACACATTATTTAATAGAGAAATAACTAAAATACACATTATTTATTGGAAAAATAACTTATATACACATTATTTAATAGAGAAATAACTAAAATACAAATTATTTCTTGGAGAAATAACTAAAATACACATTATTTAATAGAGAAATAACAAAAAAACACAATATTTAAAAGAGAAATAACTAAAATACACATTATTTATTAAAGAAATAACTAAAATACACATTATTTAATAAAAAATAACTAAAATACACATTATTTAATAGAGAAATTACTAAAATACACATTATTTAATAGAGAAATAACAAAAAAACACATTATTTAATAAAGAAATAACTAAAATACACATTATTTATTGGAGAAATAACTAAAATACACATTATTTAATAAAGAAATAACTAAAATTTACATTATATACGAGAAATAACAAAAAAACACATTCTTTAATAGAGAAATAACAAAAAAACAAATTATTCAATACAGAAATAAATAAATACACTATATTTATTGGAGAAATAACTAAAATACACGCTATTTATTTAAGAAATATCTAAAATACACATTATTTAATAGAGAAATAACAAAAAACACATTATTTAATAGAGAAATAACAAAAAAACACATTATTTAATAGAGAACTAACTAAAATACACATTAGTTATTAAAGAAAAAACTAAAATACACATTATTTAATAGAGAAATAACTAAAATACACATTAATTATTAAAGAAACCAATAAAATACACATTATTTAATTGAGAAATAACAAAAAACACATTATTTATCAAAGACATAACTTAAATACACATTATTTATTGAAGAAATAACTAAAATACACATTATTTATTAGAGAAATAACTAAAATACACATTATTTAATAAAGAAATAACTAAAATACACATTATTTATTGGAGAACTAACTAAAATACACATTATTTATTAATGACATAACTAAAATACACATTATTTATTAAAGAAATAACTAAAATACACATTATTTATTGAAGAAATAACTAAAATACACATTATTTATTGAAGAAATAACTAAAATACACATTATTTATTAAAGAAATAACTAAAATACACAATATTTAATAGAGAAATAACTGAAATACACATTATTTAATACAGAAATTACAAAAAAACATATTATTTAATAAAGAAATAACAAAAAAAATATTATTTAATAGAGACATAATTAAAATACACATTAGTTATTGGAGAAATAACTAAAATACACATTACTTAATAGAGAAATAACAAAAAAAAAAACATTATTTAATAGAGAAATAACTAAAATACACATTATTTATATCAGAATTAACTAAAATACACAATATTTAATTAAGAAATAACTAAAATACACATTATTTATTGGAGATATAACTAAAATACACATTATTTAAAAGAGAAATAACTAAAATACAGATTATTTGATAGAGAAATAACAAAAAACACATTATTTATTAGAAAAATAACTAAAATACACTTTATTTATTGGAGAAATAACTAAAATACACATTATTTTATAGAGAATTAACTAAAATACACAATATTTAATAGAGAAATAACAAAAAAACACATTATTTAATAGAGAAATAACTAAAATACACATTATTTAATATAGAAATTACTAAAATACACAGTATTTAATAGAGAAATAACTAAAATACACATTTTTTAATAGAGAAATAACAAAAAAACACATTATTTAATAAAGAAATAACTAGAATACACATTATGTAATAAAGAAATAACTAAAATACACATTATTTAAAAGAGAAATAACGGAAATACACATTATTTAATACAGAACTAACAAAAAAACACATTATTTAATAAAGAAATAACAAAAAAAAAATTGCTTAATATAGACATAATTAAAATACACATTTTTTAATAGAGAAATAACAAAAAAACACATTATTTAATAAAGAAATAACTAAAAAACACATTATTTATTGGAGAACTAACTAAAATACACATTATTTATTAATGACATAACTAAAATACACATTATTTATTGAAGAAATAACTAAAATACACATTATTTATTGAAGAAATAACTAAAATACACATTATATTAAAGAAATAACTAAAATACACATTATTTAATATAGAAATTACTAAAATACACAGTATTTAATAGAGAAATAACTAAAATACACATTTTTTAATAGAGAAATAACAAAAAACACATTATTTATTAGAAAAATAACTAAAATACACTTTATTTATTGGAGAAATAACTAAAATACACATTATTTTATAGAAAATTAACTAAAATACACAATATTTAATAGAGAAATAACAAAAAAACACATTTTTTAATAGAGAAATTACTAAAATACACAGTATTTAATAGAGAAATAACTAAAATACACATTTTTTAATAAAGAAATAACAAAAAAACACATTATTTAATAAAGAAATAACTAAAATACACATTATTTATTAGAGAAATAAATAAAATACACATTATTTAATAGAGAAATAACAAAAAAACACATTATTTATTAGAAAATTAACTAAAATACACTTTATTTATTGATGAAATAACTAAAATACACATTATTTAATAAAGAAATAACTAAAATACACATTATTTATTAGAGAAATAAATAAAATACACATTATTTAATAGAGAAATAACAAAAAAACACATTATTTAATAGAGAAATAACTAGAATACACATTATTTAATAAAGAAATAACTAAAATACACATTATTTAATAGAGAAATAACTGAAATACACATTATTTAATACAGAAATAACAAAAAAACACATTATTTAATAAAGAACAAACAAAAAAAAATTGCTTAATAGAGACATAATTAAAATACACATTTTTTAATAGAGAAATAACAAAAAAACACATTATTTAATAAAAAAATAACTAAAATACACATTATTTATTGGAGAACTAACTAAAATACACATTATTTATTAATGACATAACTAAAATACACATTATTTATTGAAGAAATAACTAAAATACACATTATTTAATGAAGAAATAACTAAAATACACATTATTTATTAGAGAAATAAATAAAATAGACATTATTTAATAGAGAAATAACAAAAAAACACATTATTTATTAGAAAAAAAACTAAAATACACTTTATTTATTGGAGAATTAACTAAAATACACAATATTTAATTAAGAAATAACTAAAATACACATTATTTACTAGAGAAATAACAAAAAAAAAACATTATTTAATAGAGAAATAACTAAAATACACATTATTTAATAAAGAAATAACTAAAATTTACATTATTTAATAGAGAAATAACAAAAAAACACATTCTTTAATAGAGAAATAACAAAAAAACACTTTATTTAATACAGAAATAAATAAATACACATTATTTAATAGAGAAATAACAAAAAAACACAATATTTAATAAAGAAATAACTAAAATACACATTATTTATTGGAGAAATAACTAAAATACACATTATTTATTGGAGAAATAACTAAAATACACATTATTTAATAAAGAAATAACAAAAAAACACATTTATTAATAGAGAAATAACAAAAAAACAAATTTATTAATAAAGAAATAACTAAAATACACATTATTTAATAAAGAAATAACTAAAATACACATTATTTAATATAGAAATAATTAAAATACACATTATTTATTGGAGAAATAACTAAAATACAAATTTTTTAATAGAGAAATAACTAAAATACACATTATTTAATAAAGAAATAACAAAAAAACACATTATTTAATACAGAATTAACTAAAATACACATTATTTATTAAAGAAATAACTAAAATACACATTATTTAACAAAGAAATAACTAAAATACACATTATTTAATAGAGAAATAACTAAAATACACATTATTTATTGGAGAAATAACTAAAATACACATTATTTAATAGAAAAATAACAAGAAAAACACATTATTTATTAGAGAAAAAACTAAAATACACATTATTTATTGGAGAAATAACTAAAATACACATTATTTAATAGAGAAATAACAAAATACACATTATTTAATAAAGAAATAACTATAATACATATATAAAATATATAAAGTCATTAATTCAGTTAGTATAAATAGTCAATACACCCTTTAAAATATTCACTTTGACTTGTGGTGGTGAACAATGTTGACAAAGTAAGTTAAAAATCAATTATTAAGTTTAAATAAATAAAGCCATACTGATGAGAGGTAAACCTCTAAACGCATCAATGGATGTTTTTAGTTTAGAATATTTTTTCATAAATGTAATTTTATAATGAACTAAAATACACATTATTTAATAGAGATATAACAAAAAAACACATTATTTAATAGAGAAATAACAAAAAAACACATTATTTAATAAAGATATAACTAAAATAAACTTTATTTAATAGAAAAATAACTAAAATACACATTATTTAATTTAGAAATAATTAAAATATACATTATTTATTGGAGAAATAACTAAAATACACATTTTTTAATAGAGAAATAACTAAAATACACATTATTTAATAAAGAAATAACAAAAAAACACATTATTTAATAGAGAATTAACTAAAATACACATTATTTATTGAAGAAATAACTAAAATACACATTATTTAATAAAGAAATAACTAAAATACACATTATTTAATAGAGAAATAACTAAAATACACATTATTTAATAGAGAAATAACTAAAATACACATTATTTATTGGAGAAATAACTAAAATACACATTATTTAATAGAAAAATAACAAGAAAAACACATTATTTATTAGAGAAAAAACTAAAATACACATTATTTATTGGAGAAATAACTAAAATACACATTATTTAAAAGAGAAATAACTAAAATACACATTATTTAAAAGAGAAATAACAAAAAAACACATTATTTATTAGAAAAATAACTAAAATACACTTTATTTATTGGAGAAATAACTAAAATACACATTATTTTATAAAGAATTAACTAAAATACACAATATTTAATAGAGAAATAACAAAAAAACACATTATTTAATAGAGAAATAACTAAAATACACATTATTTAATATAGAAATTACTAAAATACACAGTATTTAATAGAGAAATAACTAAAATACACATTTTTTAATAGAGAAATAACAAAAAAACACATTATTTAATAGAGAAATAACTAGAATACACATTATTTAATAAAGAAATAACTAAAATACACATTATTTAATAGAGAAATAACTGAAATACACATTATTTAATACAGAAATAACAAAAAAACACATTATTTAATAAAGAACAAACAAAAAAAAATTGCTTAATAGAGACATAATTAAAATACACATTTTTTAATAGAGAAATAACAAAAAAACACATTATTTAATAAAAAAATAACTAAAATACACATTATTTATTGGAGAACTAACTAAAATACACATTATTTATTAATGACATAACTAAAATACACATTATTTATTGAAGAAATAACTAAAATACACATTATTTAATGAAGAAATAACTAAAATACACATTATTTATTAGAGAAATAAATAAAATAGACATTATTTAATAGAGAAATAACAAAAAAACACATTATTTATTAGAAAAAAAACTAAAATACACTTTATTTATTGGAGAATTAACTAAAATACACAATATTTAATTAAGAAATAACTAAAATACACATTATTTACTAGAGAAATAACAAAAAAAAAACATTATTTAATAGAGAAATAACTAAAATACACATTATTTAATAAAGAAATAACTAAAATTTACATTATTTAATAGAGAAATAACAAAAAAACACATTCTTTAATAGAGAAATAACAAAAAAACACTTTATTTAATACAGAAATAAATAAATACACATTATTTAATAGAGAAATAACAAAAAAACACAATATTTAATAAAGAAATAACTAAAATACACATTATTTATTGGAGAAATAACTAAATTACACATTATTTATTGGAGAAATAACTAAAATACACATTATTTAATAAAGAAATAACAAAAAAACACATTTATTAATAGAGAAATAACAAAAAAACAAATTTATTAATAAAGAAATAACTAAAATACACATTATTTAATAAAGAAATAACTAAAATACACATTATTTAATATAGAAATAATTAAAATACACATTATTTATTGGAGAAATAACTAAAATACAAATTTTTTAATAGAGAAATAACTAAAATACACATTATTTAATAAAGAAATAACAAAAAAACACATTATTTAATACAGAATTAACTAAAATACACATTATTTATTAAAGAAATAACTAAAATACACATTATTTAACAAAGAAATAACTAAAATACACATTATTTAATAGAGAAATAACTAAAATACACATTATTTATTGGAGAAATAACTAAAATACACATTATTTAATAGAAAAATAACAAGAAAAACACATTATTTATTAGAGAAAAAACTAAAATACACATTATTTATTGGAGAAATAACTAAAATACACATTATTTAATAGAGAAATAACAAAATACACATTATTTAATAAAGAAATAACTATAATACATATATAAAATATATAAAGTCATTAATTCAGTTAGTATAAATAGTCAATACACCCTTTAAAATATTCACTTTGACTTGTGGTGGTGAACAATGTTGACAAAGTAAGTTAAAAATCAATTATTAAGTTTAAATAAATAAAGCCATACTGATGAGAGGTAAACCTCTAAACGCATCAATGGATGTTTTTAGTTTAGAATATTTTTTCATAAATGTAATTTTATAATGAACTAAAATACACATTATTTAATAGAGATATAACAAAAAAACACATTATTTAATAGAGAAATAACAAAAAAACACATTATTTAATAAAGATATAACTAAAATAAACTTTATTTAATAGAAAAATAACTAAAATACACATTATTTAATTTAGAAATAATTAAAATATACATTATTTATTGGAGAAATAACTAAAATACACATTTTTTAATAGAGAAATAACTAAAATACACATTATTTAATAAAGAAATAACAAAAAAACACATTATTTAATAGAGAATTAACTAAAATACACATTATTTATTGAAGAAATAACTAAATTACACATTATTTAATAAAGAAATAACTAAAATACACATTATTTAATAGAGAAATAACTAAAATACACATTATTGAATAGAGAAATAACAAAAAAACACATTATTTAATAGAGAAATAACTAAAATACACATTATTTATTGGAGAAATAACTTAAATACACATTATTTAATAGAAAAATAACAAAAAAAACATATTATTTAATAGAGAAAAAACTAAAATACACATTATTTATTGGAGAAATAACTAAAATACACATTATTTAATAGAGAATAAACAAAAAACACATTATTTAATAAAGAAATAATTTAAAGACATATTATTTATTGGAGAAATAACTAAAATACACATTATTTAATAGAGAAATAACTAAAATACACATTATTTATTAGAGAAATAACTAAAGTAAACATTATTTAGTAAAGAAATAACTAAAATACACATTATTTAATAGAAAATTAACAAAAAAACACATTATTTAATAGAGAAATAACTAAACTACACATTATTTAATAAAGAAATAACAAAAAAACACATTAATTAATAGAGAAATAACTAAAATACACATTATTTATTGGTGAAATAATTAAAAAACACAATATTTAATAGAGAAATAACAAAAAAACACATTATTTAATAGAAAAATAACTAAAATACACATTATTTATTGGGGAAATAACTAAAATACACATTATTTTAAAGAGAAATAAAAAAAAAACACTTTATTTAATAGAAAAATAACTAAAATTCACATTATTTAATAGAGAAATAACAAAAACACACAATATTTAGAAAAGAAATAACTAAAATTCACATTATTTATTGAAGAAATAACTAAAATACACATTATTAAAAAAAAAAATAACTAAAATACACATTATTTATTACAGAAATAACTAAAATAAACATTATTTAATAGAGAAATAACAAAAAAACACAATATTTAATAAAGAAATAACTAAAATACACATTATTTATTGGAGAAATAACTAAAATACACATTATTTAATAAAGAAATAACTAAATTTTACATTATTTATGAGAGAAATAACAAAAAAACACATTCTTTAATAGAGAAATAACAAAAAAACACATTATTTAATACAGAAATAAATAAATACACATTATTTATTGGATAAATAACTTAAATACACATTATTTAATAAAGAAATAACTAAAATACACATAATTTAATAACAAAATAACAAAAAACACAATATTCAATAGAGAAATAACAAAAAAAACACATTATTTAATAGAGAACTAACTAAAATACACATTAGTTATTTGAGAAATAACTAAAATACACATTATTTAATAAAGAACTAACTAAAATACACATTATTTATTAAAGAAATCACTAAAATACACATTATTTAATTGAGAAATAACAAAAAACACATTATTTAATAGAGACATAATTAAAATACAAATTATTTATTAAATAAATAACTAAAATACACATTATTTATTGAAGAAATAACTAAAATACACATTATTTATTGAAGAATTAACTAAAATACACTTTATTTATTGAAGAAATAACTAAAATACACATTATTTAATAGAGAAATAACTAAAATACACATAATTTTATAAAGAAATAACAAAAAACACATTAGTTATTAGAAAAATAACTAAAATAAACAATATTTTCTAGAAAAATAACAAAAAAACACATTATTTAATAGAGAAATAACTAAAATACACATTATTAAATAAAGAAATAAGAAAAAACACATTATTTAATAAAGAAATAACTAAAATACACATTATTTTATAGAGAAATAATAAAAAAACACATTATTTATTAGAGAAATAACTAAAATACACATTATTTATTGGAGAAATAACTAAAATACACATTATTTAATAAAGAAATAACTAAAATGCACATTATTTATTGGAGAAATAACTAAAATACACATTAATTAATAAAGAAATAACTAAAATACACATTATTTATTAAAGAAATAAATAAAATACACATTATTTAATAGAGAAATAACAAAAAAACACATCATTTATTAGAAAATTAACTAAAAAACACTTTATTTATAGGAGAAATAACTAAAATACACATTATTTAATAGAGAAATGACTAAAATACACATTATTTATTGGAGAAATAACTAAAATACACATTATTTATTGAAGAAATAACTAAAATACACAATATTTAATAGAGAAATAACTAAAATACACATTATTTAAAAAAGAAATAACAAAAAAACACATTATTTATTAGAGAAATAACTAAAATAAACAATATTTATTAGAAAAATAACAAAAAAACACATTATTTAATAGAAAAATAACTAAAATACACATTATTTAATAAAGAAATAAGAAAAAACACATTATTTAATAGAGAAATAACTAAAATACACATTATTTAATAGAGAAATAACAAAAAAACACATTATTTATTAGAGAAATAACTAAAATACACATTATTTATTGGAGAAATAACTAAAATACACATTATTTATTAAAGAAAAAACTAAAATACACATTATTTAATAGAGAAATAACTAAAATACACATTATTTATTAAAGAAACCAATAAAATACACATTATTTAATTGAGAAATAACAAAAAACACATTATTTATCAAAGACATAACTTAAATACACATTATTTATTGAAGAAATAACTAAAATACAAATTATTTATTAAAGAAATAACTAAAATACACATTATTTAATAAAGAAATAACTAAAATACACATTATTTATTAGAGAACTAACTAAAATACACATTATTTATTAATGACATAACTAAAATACACATTATTTATTAAAGAAATAACTAAAATACACATTATTTATTGAAGAAATAACTAAAATACACATTTTTTTATTGAAGAAATAACTAAAATACACATAATTTATTGGAGAAATAACTAAAATACACATTATTTAATAAAGAAATAACTAAAATACACATTATTTATTGGAGAAATAACTAAAATACACATTATTTATTAAAGACATAACTAAAATACACATTATTTATTGAAGAAATAACTAAAATACACATTATTTATTGAAGAAATAACTAAAATACACATTATTTATTGAAGAAATAACTAAAATACACATTATTTATTAAAAAAATAACTAAAATACACATTATTTAATAGAGAAATAACTAAAATACACATTATTTAATTAAGAAATAACAAAAAAACACCTTAATTATTAGAGAAATAACTAAAAAAAAACAATATTTATTAGAAAAATAACAAAAAAACACATTATTTAATATAGAAATAAGTAAAATACACATTATTTAATGAAGACATAAGAAAAAACACATTATTTAATAGAGAAATAACTAAAATACACCTTATTTAATAGAGAAATAACAAAAAAACACATTATTTATTAGAGAAATAACTAGAATACACGTTATTTAATAAAGAAATAACTAAAATACACATTATTTAATAAAGAAATAATTTAAATACACATTATTTAATACAGAAATAACAAAAAAAACACATTATTTAATAAAAAAATAACAAAAAAAAAATTATTTAATAAAGACATAATTAAAATACACATTAGTTATTGGAGAAATAACTAAAATACACATTATTTAATAAAGAAATACTTAAAATACACATTATTTAAAAGAGAAAAAACTAAAATACACATTATTTATTAGAGAAATAACTAAAATACACATTATTTAATAGAGAAATAACAAAAAAACACATTAAATAATAGATAAATAACTAAAATACACATTATTTAATAAAGAAATAACAAAAAAAAACACATTATTCAATAGAGAAATAACTAAAATACACATTCGTTATTAGAGAAATAACTAAAATACACATTATTTAATAAAGAAATAACTAAAATACACATTATTTATTAGAGAAATAACAAAAAAACACATTGTTTAATAGAGAATTAACTAAAATACACCTTATTTATTGGAGAAATAACTAAAATACACATTATTTAATAAAGAAATAACTAAATTTTACATTATTTATGAGAGAAATAACAAAAAAACACATTCTTTAATAGAGAAATAACAAAAAAACACATTATTTAATACAGAAATAAATAAATACACATTATTTATTGGATAAATAACTTAAATACACATTATTTAATAAAGAAATAACTAAAATACACATAATTTAATAACAAAATAACAAAAAACACAATATTCAATAGAGAAATAACAAAAAAAACACATTATTTAATAGAGAACTAACTAAAATACACATTAGTTATTTGAGAAATAACTAAAATACACATTATTTAATAAAGAACTAACTAAAATACACATTATTTATTAAAGAAATCACTAAAATACACATTATTTAATTGAGAAATAACAAAAAACACATTATTTAATAGAGACATAATTAAAATACAAATTATTTATTAAATAAATAACTAAAATACACATTATTTATTGAAGAAATAACTAAAATACACATTATTTATTGAAGAATTAACTAAAATACACTTTATTTATTGAAGAAATAACTAAAATACACATTATTTAATAGAGAAATAACTAAAATACACATAATTTTATAAAGAAATAACAAAAAACACATTAGTTATTAGAAAAATAACTAAAATAAACAATATTTTCTAGAAAAATAACAAAAAAACACATTATTTAATAGAGAAATAACTAAAATACACATTATTAAATAAAGAAATAAGAAAAAACACATTATTTAATAAAGAAATAACTAAAATACACATTATTTTATAGAGAAATAATAAAAAAACACATTATTTATTAGAGAAATAACTAAAATACACATTATTTATTGGAGAAATAACTAAAATACACATTATTTAATAAAGAAATAACTAAAATGCACATTATTTATTGGAGAAATAACTAAAATACACATTAATTAATAAAGAAATAACTAAAATACACATTATTTATTAAAGAAATAAATAAAATACACATTATTTAATAGAGAAATAACAAAAAAACACATCATTTATTAGAAAATTAACTAAAAAACACTTTATTTATAGGAGAAATAACTAAAATACACATTATTTAATAGAGAAATGACTAAAATACACATTATTTATTGGAGAAATAACTAAAATACACATTATTTATTGAAGAAATAACTAAAATACACAATATTTAATAGAGAAATAACTAAAATACACATTATTTAAAAAAGAAATAACAAAAAAAAACATTATTTATTAGAGAAATAACTAAAATAAACAATATTTATTAGAAAAATAACAAAAAAACACATTATTTAATAGAAAAATAACTAAAATACACATTATTTAATAAAGAAATAAGAAAAAACACATTATTTAATAGAGAAATAACTAAAATACACATTATTTAATAGAGAAATAACAAAAAAACACATTATTTATTAGAGAAATAACTAAAATACACATTATTTATTGGAGAAATAACTAAAATACACATTATTTATTAAAGAAAAAACTAAAATACACATTATTTAATAGAGAAATAACTAAAATACACATTATTTATTAAAGAAACCAATAAAATACACATTATTTAATTGAGAAATAACAAAAAACACATTATTTATCAAAGACATAACTTAAATACACATTATTTATTGAAGAAATAACTAAAATACAAATTATTTATTAAAGAAATAACTAAAATACACATTATTTAATAAAGAAATAACTAAAATACACATTATTTATTAGAGAACTAACTAAAATACACATTATTTATTAATGACATAACTAAAATACACATTATTTATTAAAGAAATAACTAAAATACACATTATTTATTGAAGAAATAACTAAAATACACATTTTTTTATTGAAGAAATAACTAAAATACACATAATTTATTGGAGAAATAACTAAAATACACATTATTTAATAAAGAAATAACTAAAATACACATTATTTATTGGAGAAATAACTAAAATACACATTATTTATTAAAGACATAACTAAAATACACATTATTTATTGAAGAAATAACTAAAATACACATTATTTATTGAAGAAATAACTAAAATACACATTATTTATTGAAGAAATAACTAAAATACACATTATTTATTAAAAAAATAACTAAAATACACATTATTTAATAGAGAAATAACTAAAATACACATTATTTAATTAAGAAATAACAAAAAAACACCTTAATTATTAGAGAAATAACTAAAAAAAAACAATATTTATTAGAAAAATAACAAAAAAACACATTATTTAATATAGAAATAAGTAAAATACACATTATTTAATGAAGACATAAGAAAAAACACATTATTTAATAGAGAAATAACTAAAATACACCTTATTTAATAGAGAAATAACAAAAAAACACATTATTTATTAGAGAAATAACTAGAATACACGTTATTTAATAAAGAAATAACTAAAATACACATTATTTAATAAAGAAATAATTTAAATACACATTATTTAATACAGAAATAACAAAAAAAACACATTATTTAATAAAAAAATAACAAAAAAAAAATTATTTAATAAAGACATAATTAAAATACACATTAGTTATTGGAGAAATAACTAAAATACACATTATTTAATAAAGAAATACTTAAAATACACATTATTTAAAAGAGAAAAAACTAAAATACACATTATTTATTAGAGAAATAACTAAAATACACATTATTTAATAGAGAAATAACAAAAAAACACATTAAATAATAGATAAATAACTAAAATACACATTATTTAATAAAGAAATAACAAAAAAAAACACATTATTCAATAGAGAAATAACTAAAATACACATTCGTTATTAGAGAAATAACTAAAATACACATTATTTAATAAAGAAATAACTAAAATACACATTATTTATTAGAGAAATAACAAAAAAACACATTGTTTAATAGAGAATTAACTAAAATACACCTTATTTATTGGAGAAATAACTAAAATACACATTATTTAATAAAGAAATAACTAAAATACACATTATTTAATAGAGAAATAACAGAAATACACATTATTTATTGGAGAAATAACTAAAATACACATTATTTAATAGAGAAATGACTAAAATACACATTATTTATTAAAGAAAAAACTAAAATACACATTATTTAATAGAGAAATAACTAAAATACACATTATTTATTAAAGAAACCAATAAAATACACATTATTTAATTGAGAAATAACAAAAAACACATTATTTATCAAAGACATAACATAAATACACATTATTTATTGGAAAAATAACTAAAATACACATTAATTATTGAAGAAATAACTAAAATACACATTATTTAATAGAGAAATAACTAAAATACACATTATTTAAAAAAGAAATAACAAAAAAACACATTATTTATTAGAGAAATAACTAAAATAAACAATATTTATTAGAAAAATAACAAAAAAACACATTATTTAATAGAGAAATAACTAAAATACACATTATTTAATAAAGAAATAAGAAAAAACACATTATTTAATAGAGAAATAACTGAAATACACATTATTTAATAGAGAAATAACAAAAAAACACATTATTTATTAGAGAAATAACTAAAATACACATTATTTATTAGAGAAATAACTAAAATACACATTATTTATCAAAGAGAAAACTAAAATACACATAATTTAATAGAGAAATAATTAAAATACACATTATTTATTAAAGAAACCAATAAAATACACATTATTTAATTGAGAAATAACAAAAAACACATTATTTATCAAAGACATAACTTAAATACACATTATTTATTGAAGAAATAACTAAAATACAAATAATTTATTAAAGAAATAACTAAAATACACATTATTTAATAAAGAAATAACTAAAATACACATTATTTATTGGAGAACTAACTAAAATACACATTATTTATTAATGACATAACTAAAATACACATTATTTATTGAAGAAATAACTAAAATACACATTATTTATTGAAGAAATAACTAAAATACACATTATTTATTGAAGAAATAACTAAAATACACATAATTTATTGGAGAAATAACTAAAATACACATTATTTAATAAAGAAATAACTAAAATACACATTATTTATTGGAGAAATAACTAAAATACACATTATTTATTAAAGACATAACTAAAATACACATTATTTATTGAAGAAATAACTAAAATACACATTATTTATTGAAGAAATAACTAAAATACACATTATTTATTGAAGAAATAACTAAAATACACATTATTTATTAAAAAAATAACTAAAATACACATTATTTAATAAAGAAATAACTAAAATACACATTATTAAATTAAGAAATAACAAAAAAACACTTTATTTATTAGAGAAATAACTAAAAAAAAACAATATTTATTAAAAAAATAACAAAAAAACACATTATTTAATATAGAAATAACTAAAATACACATTATTTAATGAAGAAATAAGAAAAAACACATTATTTAATAGAGAAATAACTAAAATACACCTTATTTAATAGAGAAATAACAAAAAAACACATTGTTTATTAGAGAAATAACTAGAATACACGTTATTTAATAAAGAAATTACTAAAATACACATTATTTAATAAAGAAATAACTTAAATACACATTATTTAATACAGAAATAACAAAAAAAACACATTATTTAATAAAAAAATAACAAAAAAAAAATTATTTAATAAAGACATAATTAAAATACACATTAGTTATTGGAGAAATAACTAAAATACACATTATTTAATAAAGAAATACTTAAAATACACATTATTTAATAGAGAAATAACAAAAAAACACATTATTTAATAAAGAAATAACTAAAATACACATTATTTATTAGAGAAATAACTAAAATACACATTATTTAATAGAGAAATAACAAAAAAACACATTAAATAATAGATAAATAACTAAAATACACATTATTTAATAAAGAAATAACAAAAAAAATACATTATTCAATAGAGAAATAACTAAAATACACATTCGTTATTAGAGAAATAACTAAAATACACATTATTTAATAAAGAAATAACTAAAATACACATTATTTATTAGAGAAATAACAAAAAAACACATTGTTTAATAGAGAAATAACTAAAATACACCTTATTTATTGGAGAAATAACTAAAATACACATTATTTAATAAAGAAATAACTAAAACACACATTATTTAATAGAGAAATAACAGAAATACACATTATTTATTGGAGAAATAACTAAAATACACATTATTTAATAAAGAAATAACTAAAATACATATATCAAATATATAAAGTCATTAATTCAGTTAGTATAAATAGTCAATACACCCTTTAAAATATTCACTTTGACTTGTGGTGGTGAACAATGTTGACAAAGTAAGTTAAAAATCAATTATTAAGTTTAAATAAATAAAGCCATACTGATGAGAGGTAAACCTCTAAACGCATCAATGGATGTTTTTAGTTTAGAATATTTTTTCATAAATGTAATTTTTTAATGAACTAAAATACACATTATTTAATAGAGAAATAACAAAAAAACACATTATTTAATAAAGAAATAACAAAAAAACACATTATTTAATAAAGATATAACTAAAATAAACATTATTTAATAGAAAAATAACTAACATACACATTATTTAATTTAGAAATAATTAAAATATACATTATTTATTGGAGAAATAACTAAAATACACATTTTTTAATAGAGAAATAACTAAAATACACATTATTTAATGAAGAAATAACAAAAAAACACATTATTTAATAGAGAATTAACTAAAATACACATTATTTATTGAAGAAATAACTAAAATACACATTATTTAATAAAGAAATAACTAAAATACACATTATTTCATAAAGAAATAACTAAAATACACGTTATTTAATAGAGAAATAACAAAAAAACACATTATTTAATAGAGAAATAACTAAAATACACATTATTTATTGGAGAAATAACTAAAATACACATTATTTAATAGAAAAATAACAAAAAAAACACATTATTTAATAGAGAAAAAACTAAAATACACATTATTTATTGGAGAAATAACTAAAATACACATTATTTAATAGAGCAATAACAAAATACACATTATTTAATAAAGAAATAACTAAAATACATATATAAAATATATAAAGTCATTAATTCAGTTAGTATAAATAGTCAATACACCCTTTAAAATATTCACTTTGACTTGTGGTGGTGAACAATGTTGACAAAGTAAGTTAAAAATCAATTATTAAGTTTAAATAAATAAAGCCATACTGATGAGAGGTAAACCTCTAAACGCATCAATGGATGTTTTTAGTTTAGAATATTTTTTCATAAATGTAATTTTTTAATGAACTAAAATACACATTATTTAATAGAGAAATAACAAAAAAACACATTATTTAATAGAGAAATAACAAAAAAACACATTATTTAATAAAGATATAACTAAAATAAACTTTATTTAATAGAAAAATAACTAAAATACACAGTATTTAATTTAGAAATAATTAAAATATACAATATTTATTGGAGAAATAACTAAAATACACATTTTTTAATAGAGAAATAACTAAAATACACATTATTTAATAAAGAAATAACAAAAAAACACATTATTTAATAGAGAATTAACTAAAATACACATTATTTATTGAAGAAATAACTAAAATACACATTATTTAATAAAGAAATAACTAAAATACACATTATTTAATAGAGAAATAACTAAAATACACATTACTTAATAAAGAAATAACAAAAAAACACACTATTTAATAGAAAAATAACTAAAATACACATTATTTATTGGGGAAATAACTAAAATACACATTATTTTAAAGAGAAATAAAAAAAAACACATTATTTAATAGAGAAATAACTAAAATTCACATTATTTATTAGAGAAATAACTAAAATAGACATTATTTAATAGAGAATTATCATAAAAGAAACACATTATTTAATAGAGAAATAACTAAAATACACATTATTTATTGGAAAAAAGTCTAAAATACACATTATTTAATAAAGAAATAACTAAAATACACATTATTTAATATAGAATTAACTAAATTATTCATTATTTAATAAAGAAATAACTAAAATACACATTATTTATTAGAAAAATAACAAAAATACACATTAATTAATAGAGAATTAACAAAAAAACACAATATTTAATAAAGAAATAACTAATATACACATTATTTATTGGAGAAATAACTAAAATACACATTATTTAATAAAGGAATATCAAAAAAACACATTATTTAATAGAGAAATAACTAAAATACACATTATTTATTGGAGAAATAACTAAAATACACATTATTTAATAGAGGAATAACTAAAATACACATTATTTGATAGAGAAATAACAAAAAAACACATTATTTAATAGAGAAATAACCAAAATACACATTATTTTTTGAAGAAATAACTAAAATACACATTATTTAATAGAGAAATAACAAAAACACACAATATTTAGAAAAGAAATAACTAAAATTCACATTATTTATTGAAGAAAAAACTAAAATACACATTACTTAATTTAAAAATAACTAAAATACACATTATTTATTAAAGAAATAATTAAAATAAACATTATTTAATAGAGAAATAACAAAAAAACACAATATTTAATAAAGAAATAACTAAAATACACATTATTTATTGGAGAAATAACTAAAATACACATTATTTAATAAAGAAATAACTAAAATTTACATTATTTATGAGAGAAATAACAAAAAAACACATTCTATAATAGAGAAATAACAAAAAAACTCATTATTTGAAACAAAAATAAATAAATACACATTATTTATTGGAGAAATAACTAAAATACACATTATTTAATATAGAATTAACTAAATTATTCATTATTTAATAAAGAAATAACTAAAATACACATTATTTATTAAAAAAATAACAAAAATACACATTAATTAATAGAGAATTAACAAAAAAACACAAGATATAATAAAGAAATAACTAATATACACATTATTTATTGGAGAAATAACTAAAATAAACATTATTTAATAAAGGAATATCAAAAAAACACATTATTTAATAGAGAAATAACTAAAATACACATTATTTATTGAAGAAATAACTAAAATACACATTATTTATTAGAGGAATAACTAAAATACACATTATTTGATAGAGAAATAACAAAAAAACACATTATTTAATAGAGAAATAACCAAAATACACATTATTTTTTGAAGAAATAACTAAAATACACATTATTTAATAGAGAAATAACAAAAACACACAATATTTAGAAAAGAAATAACTAAAATTCACATTATTTATTAAAGAAATAACTAAAATACACATTATTTAATAAAAAAATAACTAAAATACACATTATTTATTAAAGAAATAACTAAAATAAACATTATATAATAGAGAAATAACAAAAAAACACAATATTTAATAAAGAAATAATTAAAATACACAATATTTATTGGAGAAATAACTAAAATACACATTATTTAATAAAGAAATAACTAAAATTTACATTATTTATGAGAGAAATTAAAAAAAAACACATTCTTCAATAGAGAAATAACAAAAAAACACATTATTTAATACAAAAATAAATAAATACACATTATTTATTGGAGAAATAACTTAAATACACATTATTTAATAAAGAAATAACTAAAATACTCATTATTTAATAAAAAAATAACAAAAAACACATTATTCAATAGAGAAATAACAATAAAACACATTATTTAATAGAGAACTAACTAAAATACACATTAGTTATTAGAGAAATAACTAAAATACACATTATTTAATAAAGAACTAACTAAAATACACATTATTTATTGAAGAAATCACTAAAATACACATTATTTAATTGAGAAATAACAAAAAACACATTATTTAATAGTGACACAATTAAAATACAAATTATTTATTGAATAAATAACTAAAATACACATTATTTATTGAAGAAATAACTAAAATACACATTATTTATTGAAGAAATAACTAAAATACACTTTATTTATTGAAGAAATAACTAAAATACACATTATTTAATAGAGAAATAACTAAAATACACATAATTTAATAAAAAAATAACAAAAAACACATTAGTTATTAGAAAAATAACTAAAATAAACAATATTTTCTAGAAAAATAACAAAAAAACACATTATTTAATAGAAAAATAACTAAAATACACATTATTAAATAAAGAAATAAAAAAAAAACACATTATTTAATAGAGAAATAACTAAAATACACATTATTTTATAGAGAAATAATAAAAAAACACATTATTTATTAGAGAAATAACTAAAATACACATTATTTATTGGAGAAATAACTAAAATACACATTATTTAATAAAGAAATAACTAAAATGCACATTATTTATTGAAGAAATAACTAAAATACACATTATTTAATAAAGAAATAACTAAAATACACATTATTTATTAAAGAAATAAATAAAATACACATTATTTAATAGAGAAATAACAAAAAAACACATTATTTATTAGAAAATTAACTAAAAAACACTTTATTTATTGGAGAAATAACTAAAATACACATTATTTAATAGAGAAATGACTAAAATACACATTATTTATTGGAGAAATAACTAAAATACAAATTATTTATTGAAGAAATAACTAAAATACACAATATTTAATAGAGAAATAACTAAAATACACATTATTTAAAAAAGAAATAACAAAAAAACACATTATTTATTAGAGAAATAACTAAAATAAACAATATTTATTAGAAAAATAACAAAAAAACACATTATTTAATAGAGAAATAACTAAAATACACATTATTTAATAAAGAAATAAGAAAAAACACATTATTTATTAGAGAAATAATTAAAATACACATTATTTAATAGAGAAATAACAAAAAAACACATTATTTAATAGAGAAATAACTAAAATACACATTATTTATTGGAGAAATAACTAAAATACACATTATTTATTAAAGAAAAAACTAAAATACACATTATTTAATATAGAAATAACTAAAATACACATTATTTATTAAAGAAACCAATAAAATACACATTATTTAATTGAGAAATAACAAAAAACACATTATTTATCAAAGACATAACTTAAATACACATTATTTATTAAAGAAATAACTAAAATACACTTTATTTATTAAAGAAATATCCTAAATACACATTATTTAATAAAGAAATAACTAAAATACACATTATTTATTGGAGAACTAACTAAAATACACAATATTTATTAATGACATAACTAAAATACACATTATTTATTGAAGAAATAACTAAAATACACATTATTTATTGAAGAAATAACTAAAATACACATTATTTATTGAAGAAATAACTAAAATACACATAATTTATTAGAGAATTAACTAAAATACACATTATTTAATAAAGAAATAACTAAAATACACATTATTTATTAAAGAAATAACTAAAATACACATTATTTATTAAAGACATAACTAAAATACACATTATTTATTGAAGAAATAACTAAAATACACATTATTTATTGAAGAAATAACTAAAATACACATTATTTATTGAAGAAATAACTAAAATACACATTATTTATTAAAAAAATAACTAAAAAACACATTATTTAATAGAGAAATAACTAAAATACACATTATTTAATTAAAAAATAACAAAAAAACACCTTATTTATTAGAGAAATAACTAAAAAAAACAATATTTATTAGAAAAAAAACAAAAAAACACATTATTTAATATAGAAATAACTAAATTACACATTATTTAATGAAGAAATAAGAAAAACACATTATTTAATAGAGAAATAACTAAAATACACCTTATTTAATAGAGAAATAACAAAAAACACATTATTTATTAGAGAAATAACTAGAATACACGTTATTTAATAAAGAAATAACTAAAATACACATTATTTAATAAAGAAATAACTTAAATACACATTATTTAATACAGAAATAACAAAAAAAAACACATTATTTAATAAAGAAATAACAAAAAAAAATTATTTAATAAAGACATAATTAAAATACACATTAGTTATTGGAGAAATAACTAAAATACACATTATTTAATAAAGAAATACTTAAAATACACATTATTTAATAGAGAAATAACAAAAAAACACATTATTTAATAGAGAAATAACTAAAATACACATTATTTATTAGAGAAATAACTAAAATACACATTATTTAATGGAGAAATAACAAAAAAACTTATTAAATAATAGATAAATAACTAAAATACACATTATTTAATAAAGAAATAACAAAAAAAACACATTATTCAATAGAGAAATAACTAAAATACACATTCGTTATTAGAGAAATAACTAAAATACACATTATTTAATAAAGAAATATCTAAAATACACATTATTTATTAGAGAAATAACAAAAAAAACACATTGTTTAATAGAGAAATAACTAAAATACACCTTATTTATTGGAGAAATAACTAAAATACACATTATTTAATAAAGAAATAAGTAAAATACACATTATTTAATAGAGAAATAACTAAAATACACATTATTTGATAGAGAAATAACAAAAAAACACATTATTTAATAGAGAAATAACCAAAATACACATTATTTTTTAAAGAAATAACTAAAATACACATTATTTAATAAAGAAATAACAAAAACACACAATATTTAGAAAAGAAATAACTCAAATTCACATTATTTATTGAAGAAATAACTAAAATACACATTATTTAATAAAAAAATAACTAAAATACACATTATATATTAAAGAAATAACTAAAATAACTATTATTTAATAGAGAAATAACAAAAAAACACAATATTTAATAAAGAAATAACTAAAATACACATTATTTATTGGAGAAATAACTAAAATACACATTATTTAATAAAGAAATAACTAAAATTTACATTATTTATGAGAGAAATAACAAAAAACACATTCTTTAATAGAGAAATAACAAAAAAACACATTATTTAATACAAAAATAAATAAATACACATTATTTATTGGAGAAATAACTTAAATACACATTATTTAATAAAGAAATAACTAAAATACACATTATTTAATATAAAAATAACAAAAAACACATTATTCAATAGAGAAATAACAAAAAAACACATTATTTAATAGAGAAATAACTAAAATACACATTAGTTATTAGAGAAATAACTAAAATACACATTATTTAATAAAGAACTAACTAAAATACACAATATTTATTGAAGAAATCACTAAAATTCACATTATTTAATTTAGAAATAACAAAAAACACAATATTTAATAGAGACATAATTAAAATACAAATTATTTATTGAATAAATAACTAAAATACACATTATTTATTGAAGAAATAACTAAAATACACATTATTTATTAAAGAAATAACTAAAATACACTTTATTTATTGAAGAAATAACTAAAATACTTATGATTTAATAGAGAAATAACTTAAATACACATAATTTCATAAAGAAATAACAAAAAACACATTAGTTATTAGAAAAATAACTAAAATAAACAATATTTTCTAGAAAAATAACAAAAAAACACATTATTTAATAGAGAAATAACTAAAATACACATTATTAAATAAAGAAATAAGAAAAAACACATTATTTATTAGAGAAATAACTAAAATACACATTATTTATTGGAGAAATAACTAAAATACACATTATTTAATAAAGAAATAACTAAAATACACATTATTTATTGGAGAAATAACTAAAATACACATTATTTAATAAAGAAATAACTAAAATGCACATTATTTATTGGAGAAATAACTAAAATACACATTAATTAATAAAGAAATAACTAAAATACACATTATTTATTAGAGAAATAACTAAAATAAACAATATTTATTAGAAAAATAACAAAAAAACACATTATTTAATAGAGAAATAACTAAAATACACATTATTTAATAAAGAAATAAGAAAAAACACATTATTTAATAGAGAAATAACTGAAATACACATTATTTAATAGAGAAATAACAAAAAAACACATTATTTATTAGAGAAATAACTAAAATACACATTATTTATTAGAGAAATAACTAAAATACACATTATTTATCAAAGAGAAAACTAAAATACACATAATTTAATAGAGAAATAATTAAAATACACATTATTTATTAAAGAAACCAATAAAATACACATTATTTAATTGAGAAATAACAAAAAACACATTATTTATCAAAGACATAACTTAAATACACATTATTTATTGAAGAAATAACTAAAATACAAATAATTTATTAAAGAAATAACTAAAATACACATTATTTAATAAAGAAATAACTAAAATACACATTATTTATTGGAGAACTAACTAAAATACACATTATTTATTAATGACATAACTAAAATACACATTATTTATTGAAGAAATAACTAAAATACACATTATTTATTGAAGAAATAACTAAAATACAAATTATTTATTGAAGAAATAACTAAAATACACATAATTTATTGGAGAAATAACTAAAATACACATTATTTAATAAAGAAATAACTAAAATACACATTATTTATTGGAGAAATAACTAAAATACACATTATTTATTAAAGACATAACTAAAATACACATTATTTATTGAAGAAATAACTAAAATACACATTATTTATTGAAGAAATAACTAAAATACACATTATTTATTGAAGAAATAACTAAAATACACATTATTTATTGAAAAAATAACTAAAATACACATTATTTAATAAAGAAATAACTAAAATACACATTATTTAATTAAGAAATAACAAAAAAACACTTTATTTATTAGAGAAATAACTAAAAAAAAACAATTTTTATTAAAAAAATAACAAAAAAACACATTATTTAATATAGAAATAACTAAAATACACATTATTTAATGAAAAAATAAGAAAAAACACATTATTTAATAGAGAAATAACTAAAATACACCTTATTTAATAGAGAAATAACAAAAAACACATTGTTTATTAGAGAAATAACTAGAATACACGTTATTTAATAAAGAAATTACTAAAATACACATTATTTAATAAAGAAATAACTTAAATACACATTATTTAATACAGAAATAACAAAAAAAACACATTATTTAATAAAAAAATAACAAAAAAAAAATTATTTAATAAAGACATAATTAAAATACACATTAGTTATTGGAGAAATAACTAAAATACACATTATTTAATAAAGAAATACTTAAAATACACATTATTTAATAGAGAAATAACAAAAAAACACATTATTTTATAAAGAAATAACTAAAATACACATTATTTATTAGAGAAATAACTAAAATACACATTATTTAATAGAGAAATAACAAAAAAACACATTAAATAATAGATAAATAACTAAAATACACATTATTTAATAAAGAAATAACAAAAAAAATACATTATTCAATAGAGAAATAACTAAAATACACATTCGTTATTAGAGAAATAACTAAAATACACATTATTTAATAAAGAAATAACTAAAATACACATTATTTATTAGAGAAATAACAAAAAAACACATTGTTTAATAGAGAAATAACTAAAATACACCTTATTTATTGGAGAAATAACTAAAATACACATTATTTAATAAAGAAATAACTAAAATACACATTATTTAATAGAGAAATAACAGAAATACACATTATTTATTGGAGAAATAACTAAAATACACATTATTTAATAAAGAAATAACTAAAATACATATATCAAATATATAAAGTCATTAATTCAGTTAGTATAAATAGTCAATACACCCTTTAAAATATTCACTTTGACTTGTGGTGGTGAACAATGTTGACAAAGTAAGTTAAAAATCAATTATTAAGTTTAAATAAATAAAGCCATACTGATGAGAGGTAAACCTCTAAACGCATCAATGGATGTTTTTAGTTTAGAATATTTTTTCATAAATGTAATTTTTTAATGAACTAAAATACACATTATTTAATAGAGAAATAACAAAAAAACACATTATTTAATAAAGAAATAACAAAAAAACACATTATTTAATAAAGATATAACTAAAATAAACATTATTTAATAGAAAAATAACTAAAATACACATTATTTAATTTAGAAATAATTAAAATATACATTATTTATTGGAGAAATAACTAAAATACACATTTTTTAATAGAGAAATAACTAAAATACACATTATTTAATGAAGAAATAACAAAAAAACACATTATTTAATAGAGAATTAACTAAAATACACATTATTTATTGAAGAAATAACTAAAATACACATTATTTAATAAAGAAATAACTAAAATACACATTATTTCATAAAGAAATAACTAAAATACACGTTATTTAATAGAGAAATAACAAAAAAACACATTATTTAATAGAGAAATAACTAAAATACACATTATTTATTGGAGAAATAACTAAAATACACATTATTTAATAGAAAAATAACAAAAAAAACACATTATTTAATAGAGAAAAAACTAAAATACACATTATTTATTGGAGAAATAACTAAAATACACATTATTTAATAGAGCAATAACAAAATACACATTATTTAATAAAGAAATAACTAAAATACATATATAAAATATATAAAGTCATTAATTCAGTTAGTATAAATAGTCAATACACCCTTTAAAATATTCACTTTGACTTGTGGTGGTGAACAATGTTGACAAAGTAAGTTAAAAATCAATTATTAAGTTTAAATAAATAAAGCCATACTGATGAGAGGTAAACCTCTAAACGCATCAATGGATGTTTTTAGTTTAGAATATTTTTTCATAAATGTAATTTTTTAATGAACTAAAATACACATTATTTAATAGAGAAATAACAAAAAAACACATTATTTAATAGAGAAATAACAAAAAAACACATTATTTAATAAAGATATAACTAAAATAAACTTTATTTAATAGAAAAATAACTAAAATACACAGTATTTAATTTAGAAATAATTAAAATATACAATATTTATTGGAGAAATAACTAAAATACACATTTTTTAATAGAGAAATAACTAAAATACACATTATTTAATAAAGAAATAACAAAAAAACACATTATTTAATAGAGAATTAACTAAAATACACATTATTTATTGAAGAAATAACTAAAATACACATTATTTAATAAAGAAATAACTAAAATACACATTATTTAATAGAGAAATAACTAAAATACACATTATTTAATAAAGAAATAACAAAAAAACACACTATTTAATAGAAAAATAACTAAAATACACATTATTTATTGGGGAAATAACTAAAATACACATTATTTTAAAGAGAAATAAAAAAAAACACATTATTTAATAGAGAAAAAACTAAAATTCACATTATTTATTAGAGAAATAACTAAAATAGACATTATTTAATAGAGAATTATCATAAAAGAAACACATTATTTAATAGAGAAATAACTAAAATACACATTATTTATTGGAAAAAAGTCTAAAATACACATTATTTAATAAAGAAATAACTAAAATACACATTATTTAATATAGAATTAACTAAATTATTCATTATTTAATAAAGAAATAACTAAAATACACATTATTTATTAGAAAAATAACAAAAATACACATTAATTAATAGAGAATTAACAAAAAAACACAATATTTAATAAAGAAATAACTAATATACACATTATTTATTGGAGAAATAACTAAAATACACATTATTTAATAAAGGAATATCAAAAAAACACATTATTTAATAGAGAAATAACTAAAATACACATTATTTATTGGAGAAATAACTAAAATACACATTATTTAATAGAGGAATAACTAAAATACACATTATTTGATAGAGAAATAACAAAAAAACACATTATTTAATAGAGAAATAACCAAAATACACATTATTTTTTGAAGAAATAACTAAAATACACATTATTTAATAGAGAAATAACAAAAACACACAATATTTAGAAAAGAAATAACGAAAATTCACATTATTTATTGAAGAAAAAACTAAAATACACATTACTTAATAAAAAAATAACTAAAATACACATTATTTATTAAAGAAATAATTAAAATAAACATTATTTAATAGAGAAATAACAAAAAAACACAATATTTAATAAAGAAATAACTAAAATACACATTATTTATTGGAGAAATAACTAAAATACACATTATTTAATAAAGAAATAACTAAAATTTACATTATTTATGAGAGAAATAACAAAAAAACACATTCTATAATAGAGAAATAACAAAAAAACTCATTATTTGAAACAAAAATAAATAAATACACATTATTTATTGGAGAAATAACTAAAATACACATTATTTAATATAGAATTAACTAAATTATTCATTATTTAATAAAGAAATAACTAAAATACACATTATTTATTAAAAAAATAACAAAAATACACATTAATTAATAGAGAATTAACAAAAAAACACAAGATATAATAAAGAAATAACTAATATACACATTATTTATTGGAGAAATAACTAAAATAAACATTATTTAATAAAGGAATATCAAAAAAACACATTATTTAATAGAGAAATAACTAAAATACACATTATTTATTGAAGAAATAACTAAAATACACATTATTTATTAGAGGAATAACTAAAATACACATTATTTGATAGAGAAATAACAAAAAAACACATTATTTAATAGAGAAATAACCAAAATACACATTATTTTTTGAAGAAATAACTAAAATACACATTATTTAATAGAGAAATAACAAAAACACACAATATTTAAAAAAGAAATAACTAAAATTCACATTATTTATTAAAGAAATAACTAAAATACACATTATTTAATAAAAAAATAACTAAAATACACATTATTTATTAAAGAAATAACTAAAATAAACATTATATAATAGAGAAATAACAAAAAAACACAATATTTAATAAAGAAATAATTAAAATACACAATATTTATTGGAGAAATAACTAAAATACACATTATTTAATAAAGAAATAACTAAAATTTACATTATTTATGAGAGAAATTAAAAAAAAACACATTCTTTAATAGAGAAATAACAAAAAAACACATTATTTAATACAAAAATAAATAAATACACATTATTTATTGGAGAAATAACTTAAATACACATTATTTAATAAAGAAATAACTAAAATACTCATTATTTAATAAAAAAATAACAAAAAACACATTATTCAATAGAGAAATAACAATAAAACACATTATTTAATAGAGAACTATTTAAAATACACATTAGTTATTAGAGAAATAACTAAAATACACATTATTTAATAAAGAACTAACTAAAATACACATTATTTATTGAAGAAATCACTAAAATACACATTATTTAATTGAGAAATAACAAAAAACACATTATTTAATAGTGACACAATTAAAATACAAATTATTTATTGAATAAATAACTAAAATACACATTATTTATTGAAGAAATAACTAAAATACACATTATTTATTGAAGAAATAACTAAAATACACTTTATTTATTGAAGAAATAACTAAAATACACATTATTTAATAGAGAAATAACTAAAATACACATAATTTAATAAAAAAATAACAAAAAACACATTAGTTATTAGAAAAATAACTAAAATAAACAATATTTTCTAGAAAAATAACAAAAAAACACATTATTTAATAGAAAAATAACTAAAATACACATTATTAAATAAAGAAATAAAAAAAAAACACATTATTTAATAGAGAAATAACTAAAATACACATTATTTTATAGAGAAATAATAAAAAAACACATTATTTATTAGAGAAATAACTAAAATACACATTATTTATTGGAGAAATAACTAAAATACACATTATTTAATAAAGAAATAACTAAAATGCACATTATTTATTGAAGAAATAACTAAAATACACATTATTTAATAAAGAAATAACTAAAATACACATTATTTATTAAAGAAATAAATAAAATACACATTATTTAATAGAGAAATAACAAAAAAACACATTATTTATTAGAAAATTAACTAAAAAACACTTTATTTATTGGAGAAATAACTAAAATACACATTATTTAATAGAGAAATGACTAAAATACACATTATTTATTGGAGAAATAACTAAAATACAAATTATTCATTGAAGAAATAACTAAAATACACAATATTTAATAGAGAAATAACTAAAATACACATTATTTAAAAAAGAAATAACAAAAAAACACATTATTTATTAGAGAAATAACTAAAATAAACAATATTTATTAGAAAAATAACAAAAAAACACATTATTTAATAGAGAAATAACTAAAATACACATTATTTAATAAAGAAATAAGAAAAAACACATTATTTATTAGAGAAATAATTAAAATACACATTATTTAATAGAGAAATAACAAAAAAACACATTATTTAATAGAGAAATAACTAAAATACACATTATTTATTAGAGAAATAACTAAAATACACATTATTTATTAAAGAAAAAACTAAAATACACATTATTTAATATAGAAATAACTAAAATACACATTATTTATTAAAGAAACCAATAAAATACACATTATTTAATTGAGAAATAACAAAAAACACATTATTTATCAAAGACATAACTTAAATACACATTATTTATTAAAGAAATAACTAAAATACACTTTATTTATTAAAGAAATATCTTAAATACACATTATTTAATAAAGAAATAACTAAAATACACATTATTTATTGGAGAACTAACTAAAATACACAATATTTATTAATGACATAACTAAAATACACATTATTTATTGAAGAAATAACTAAAATACACATTATTTATTGAAGAAATAACTAAAATACACATTATTTATTGAAGAAATAACTTAAATACACATAATTTATTAGAGAATTAACTAAAATACACATTATTTAATAAAGAAATAACTAAAATACACATTATTTATTAAAGAAATAACTAAAATACACATTATTTATTAAAGACATAACCAAAATACACATTATTTATTGAAGAAATAACTAAAATACACATTATTTATTGAAGAAATAACTAAAATACACATTATTTATTGAAGAAATAACTAAAATACACATTATTTATTAAAAAAATAACTAAAAAACACATTATTTAATAGAGAAATAACTAAAATACACATTATTTAATTAAAAAATAACAAAAAAACACCTTATTTATTAGAGAAATAACTAAAAAAAACAATATTTATTAGAAAAATAACAAAAAAACACATTATTTAATATAGAAATAACTAAATTACACATTATTTAATGAAGAAATAAGAAAAACACATTATTTAATAGAGAAATAACTAAAATACACCTTATTTAATAGAGAAATAACAAAAAACACATTATTTATTAGAGAAATAACTAGAATACACCTTATTTAATAAAGAAATAACTAAAATACACATTATTTAATAAAGAAATAACTTAAATACACATTATTTAATACAGAAATAACAAAAAAAAACATTATTTAATAGAGAATTAACTAAAATACACATTATTTATTGAAGAAATAACTAAAATACACATTATTTATTAAAGACATAACTAAAATACACATTATTTATTGAAGAAATAACTAAAATACACATTATTTATTGAAGAAATAACTAAAATACACATTATTTATTGAAGAAATAACTAAAATACACATTATTTATTGAAAAAATAACTAAAATACACATTATTTAATAAAGAAATAACTAAAATACACATTATTTAATTAAGAAATAACAAAAAAACACTTTATTTATTAGAGAAATAACTAAAAAAAAACAATATTTATTAAAAAAATAACAAAAAAACACATTATTTAATATAGAAATAACTAAAATACACATTATTTAATGAAAAAATAAGAAAAAACACATTATTTAATAGAGAAATAACTAAAATACACCTTATTTAATAGAGAAATAACAAAAAAACACATTGTTTATTAGAGAAATAACTAGAATACACGTTATTTAATAAAGAAATTACTAAAATACACATTATTTAATAAAGAAATAACTTAAATACACATTATTTAATACAGAAATAACAAAAAAAACACATTATTTAATAAAAAAATAACAAAAAAAAAATTATTTAATAAAGACATAATTAAAATACACATTAGTTATTGGAGAAATAACTAAAATACACATTATTTAATAAAGAAATACTTAAAATACACATTATTTAATAGAGAAATAACAAAAAAACACATTATTTTATAAAGAAATAACTAAAATACACATTATTTATTAGAGAAATAACTAAAATACACATTATTTAATAGAGAAATAACAAAAAAACACATTAAATAATAGATAAATAACTAAAATACACATTATTTAATAAAGAAATAACAAAAAAAATACATTATTCAATAGAGAAATAACTAAAATACACATTCGTTATTAGAGAAATAACTAAAATACACATTATTTAATAAAGAAATAACTAAAATACACATTATTTATTAGAGAAATAACAAAAAAACACATTGTTTAATAGAGAAATAACTAAAATACACCTTATTTATTGGAGAAATAACTAAAATACACATTATTTAATAAAGAAATAACTAAAATACACATTATTTAATAGAGAAATAACAGAAATACACATTATTTATTGGAGAAATAACTAAAATACACATTATTTAATAAAGAAATAACTAAAATACATATATCAAATATATAAAGTCATTAATTCAGTTAGTATAAATAGTCAATACACCCTTTAAAATATTCACTTTGACTTGTGGTGGTGAACAATGTTGACAAAGTAAGTTAAAAATCAATTATTAAGTTTAAATAAATAAAGCCATACTGATGAGAGGTAAACCTCTAAACGCATCAATGGATGTTTTTAGTTTAGAATATTTTTTCATAAATGTAATTTTTTAATGAACTAAAATACACATTATTTAATAGAGAAATAACAAAAAAACACATTATTTAATAAAGAAATAACAAAAAAACACATTATTTAATAAAGATATAACTAAAATAAACATTATTTAATAGAAAAATAACTAAAATACACATTATTTAATTTAGAAATAATTAAAATATACATTATTTATTGGAGAAATAACTAAAATACACATTTTTTAATAGAGAAATAACTAAAATACACATTATTTAATGAAGAAATAACAAAAAAACACATTATTTAATAGAGAATTAACTAAAATACACATTATTTATTGAAGAAATAACTAAAATACACATTATTTAATAAAGAAATAACTAAAATACACATTATTTCATAAAGAAATAACTAAAATACACGTTATTTAATAGAGAAATAACAAAAAAACACATTATTTAATAGAGAAATAACTAAAATACACATTATTTATTGGAGAAATAACTAAAATACACATTATTTAATAGAAAAATAACAAAAAAAACACATTATTTAATAGAGAAAAAACTAAAATACACATTATTTATTGGAGAAATAACTAAAATACACATTATTTAATAGAGCAATAACAAAATACACATTATTTAATAAAGAAATAACTAAAATACATATATAAAATATATAAAGTCATTAATTCAGTTAGTATAAATAGTCAATACACCCTTTAAAATATTCACTTTGACTTGTGGTGGTGAACAATGTTGACAAAGTAAGTTAAAAATCAATTATTAAGTTTAAATAAATAAAGCCATACTGATGAGAGGTAAACCTCTAAACGCATCAATGGATGTTTTTAGTTTAGAATATTTTTTCATAAATGTAATTTTTTAATGAACTAAAATACACATTATTTAATAGAGAAATAACAAAAAAACACATTATTTAATAGAGAAATAACAAAAAAACACATTATTTAATAAAGATATAACTAAAATAAACTTTATTTAATAGAAAAATAACTAAAATACACAGTATTTAATTTAGAAATAATTAAAATATACAATATTTATTGGAGAAATAACTAAAATACACATTTTTTAATAGAGAAATAACTAAAATACACATTATTTAATAAAGAAATAACAAAAAAACACATTATTTAATAGAGAATTAACTAAAATACACATTATTTATTGAAGAAATAACTAAAATACACATTATTTAATAAAGAAATAACTAAAATACACATTATTTAATAGAGAAATAACTAAAATACACATTATTTAATAAAGAAATAACAAAAAAACACACTATTTAATAGAAAAATAACTAAAATACACATTATTTATTGGGGAAATAACTAAAATACACATTATTTTAAAGAGAAATAAAAAAAAACACATTATTTAATAGAGAAAAAACTAAAATTCACATTATTTATTAGAGAAATAACTAAAATAGACATTATTTAATAGAGAATTATCATAAAAGAAACACATTATTTAATAGAGAAATAACTAAAATACACATTATTTATTGGAAAAAAGTCTAAAATACACATTATTTAATAAAGAAATAACTAAAATACACATTATTTAATATAGAATTAACTAAATTATTCATTATTTAATAAAGAAATAACTAAAATACACATTATTTATTAGAAAAATAACAAAAATACACATTAATTAATAGAGAATTAACAAAAAAACACAATATTTAATAAAGAAATAACTAATATACACATTATTTATTGGAGAAATAACTAAAATACACATTATTTAATAAAGGAATATCAAAAAAACACATTATTTAATAGAGAAATAACTAAAATACACATTATTTATTGGAGAAATAACTAAAATACACATTATTTAATAGAGGAATAACTAAAATACACATTATTTGATAGAGAAATAACAAAAAAACACATTATTTAATAGAGAAATAACCAAAATACACATTATTTTTTGAAGAAATAACTAAAATACACATTATTTAATAGAGAAATAACAAAAACACACAATATTTAGAAAAGAAATAACGAAAATTCACATTATTTATTGAAGAAAAAACTAAAATACACATTACTTAATAAAAAAATAACTAAAATACACATTATTTATTAAAGAAATAATTAAAATAAACATTATTTAATAGAGAAATAACAAAAAAACACAATATTTAATAAAGAAATAACTAAAATACACATTATTTATTGGAGAAATAACTAAAATACACATTATTTAATAAAGAAATAACTAAAATTTACATTATTTATGAGAGAAATAACAAAAAAACACATTCTATAATAGAGAAATTACAAAAAAACTCATTATTTGAAACAAAAATAAATAAATACACATTATTTATTGGAGAAATAACTAAAATACACATTATTTAATATAGAATTAACTAAATTATTCATTATTTAATAAAGAAATAACTAAAATACACATTATTTATTAAAAAAATAACAAAAATACACATTAATTAATAGAGAATTAACAAAAAAACACAAGATATAATAAAGAAATAACTAATATACACATTATTTATTGGAGAAATAACTAAAATAAACATTATTTAATAAAGGAATATCAAAAAAACACATTATTTAATAGAGAAATAACTAAAATACACATTATTTATTGAAGAAATAACTAAAATACACATTATTTATTAGAGGAATAACTAAAATACACATTATTTGATAGAGAAATAACAAAAAAACACATTATTTAATAGAGAAATAACCAAAATACACATTATTTTTTGAAGAAATAACTAAAATACACATTATTTAATAGAGAAATAACAAAAACACACAATATTTAAAAAAGAAATAACTAAAATTCACATTATTTATTAAAGAAATAACTAAAATACACATTATTTAATAAAAAAATAACTAAAATACACATTATTTATTAAAGAAATAACTAAAATAAACATTATATAATAGAGAAATAACAAAAAAACACAATATTTAATAAAGAAATAATTAAAATACACAATATTTATTGGAGAAATAACTAAAATACACATTATTTAATAAAGAAATAACTAAAATTTACATTATTTATGAGAGAAATTAAAAAAAAACACATTCTTTAATAGAGAAATAACAAAAAAACACATTATTTAATACAAAAATAAATAAATACACATTATTTATTGGAGAAATAACTTAAATACACATTATTTAATAAAGAAATAACTAAAATACTCATTATTTAATAAAAAAATAACAAAAAACACATTATTCAATAGAGAAATAACAATAAAACACATTATTTAATAGAGAACTATTTAAAATACACATTAGTTATTAGAGAAATAACTAAAATACACATTATTTAATAAAGAACTAACTAAAATACACATTATTTATTGAAGAAATCACTAAAATACACATTATTTAATTGAGAAATAACAAAAAACACATTATTTAATAGTGACACAATTAAAATACAAATTATTTATTGAATAAATAACTAAAATACACATTATTTATTGAAGAAATAACTAAAATACACATTATTTATTGAAGAAATAACTAAAATACACTTTATTTATTGAAGAAATAACTAAAATACACATTATTTAATAGAGAAATAACTAAAATACACATAATTTAATAAAAAAATAACAAAAAACACATTAGTTATTAGAAAAATAACTAAAATAAACAATATTTTCTAGAAAAATAACAAAAAAACACATTATTTAATAGAAAAATAACTAAAATACACATTATTAAATAAAGAAATAAAAAAAAAACACATTATTTAATAGAGAAATAACTAAAATACACATTATTTTATAGAGAAATAATAAAAAAACACATTATTTATTAGAGAAATAACTAAAATACACATTATTTATTGGAGAAATAACTAAAATACACATTATTTAATAAAGAAATAACTAAAATGCACATTATTTATTGAAGAAATAACTAAAATACACATTATTTAATAAAGAAATAACTAAAATACACATTATTTATTAAAGAAATAAATAAAATACACATTATTTAATAGAGAAATAACAAAAAAACACATTATTTATTAGAAAATTAACTAAAAAACACTTTATTTATTGGAGAAATAACTAAAATACACATTATTTAATAGAGAAATGACTAAAATACACATTATTTATTGGAGAAATAACTAAAATACAAATTATTCATTGAAGAAATAACTAAAATACACAATATTTAATAGAGAAATAACTAAAATACACATTATTTAAAAAAGAAATAACAAAAAAACACATTATTTATTAGAGAAATAACTAAAATAAACAATATTTATTAGAAAAATAACAAAAAAACACATTATTTAATAGAGAAATAACTAAAATACACATTATTTAATAAAGAAATAAGAAAAAACACATTATTTATTAGAGAAATAATTAAAATACACATTATTTAATAGAGAAATAACAAAAAAACACATTATTTAATAGAGAAATAACTAAAATACACATTATTTATTAGAGAAATAACTAAAATACACATTATTTATTAAAGAAAAAACTAAAATACACATTATTTAATATAGAAATAACTAAAATACACAATATTTATTAAAGAAACCAATAAAATACACATTATTTAATTGAGAAATAACAAAAAACACATTATTTATCAAAGACATAACTTAAATACACATTATTTATTAAAGAAATAACTAAAATACACTTTATTTATTAAAGAAATATCTTAAATACACATTATTTAATAAAGAAATAACTAAAATACACATTATTTATTGGAGAACTAACTAAAATACACAATATTTATTAATGACATAACTAAAATACACATTATTTATTGAAGAAATAACTAAAATACACATTATTTATTGAAGAAATAACTAAAATACACATTATTTATTGAAGAAATAACTAAAATACACATAATTTATTAGAGAATTAACTAAAATACACATTATTTAATAAAGAAATAACTAAAATACACATTATTTATTAAAGAAATAACTAAAATACACATTATTTATTAAAGACATAACTAAAATACACATTATTTATTGAAGAAATAACTAAAATACACATTATTTATTGAAGAAATAACTAAAATACACATTATTTATTGAAGAAATAACTAAAATACACATTATTTATTAAAAAAATAACTAAAAAACACATTATTTAATAGAGAAATAACTAAAATACACATTATTTAATTAAAAAATAACAAAAAAACACCTTATTTATTAGAGAAATAACTAAAAAAAACAATATTTATTAGAAAAATAACAAAAAAACACATTATTTAATATAGAAATAACTAAATTACACATTATTTAATGAAGAAATAAGAAAAACACATTATTTAATAGAGAAATAACTAAAATACACCTTATTTAATAGAGAAATAACAAAAAACACATTATTTATTAGAGAAATAACTAGAATACACCTTATTTAATAAAGAAATAACTAAAATACACATTATTTAATAAAGAAATAACTTAAATACACATTATTTAATACAGAAATAACAAAAAAAAACACATTATTTAATAAAGAAATAACAAAAAAAAATTATTTAATAAAGACATAATTAAAATACACATTAGTTATTGGAGAAATAACTAAAATACACATTATTTAATAAAGAAATACTTAAAATACACATTATTTAATAGAGAAATAACAAAAAAACACATTATTTAATAGAGAAATAACTAAAATACACATTATTTATTAGAGAAATAACTAAAATACACATTATTTAATGGAGAAATAACAAAAAAACACATTAAATAATAGATAAATAACTAAAATACACATTATTTAATAAAGAAATAACAAAAAAAACACATTATTCAATAGAGAAATAACTAAAATACACATTCGTTATTAGAGAAATAACTAAAATACACATTATTTAATAAAGAAATAACTAAAATACACATTATTTATTAGAGAAATAACAAAAAAAACACATTGTTTAATAGAGAAATAACTAAAATACACCTTATTTATTGGAGAAATAACTAAAATACACATTATTTAATAAAGAAATAAGTAAAATACACATTATTTAATAGAGAAATAACTAAAATACACATTATTTGATAGAGAAATAACAAAAAAACACATTATTTAATAGAGAAATAACCAAAATACACATTATTTTTTAAAGAAATAACTAAAATACACATTATTTAATATAGAAATAACAAAAACACACAATATTTAGAAAAGAAATAACTCAAATTCACATTATTTATTGAAGAAATAACTAAAATACACATTATTTAATAAAAAAATAACTAAAATACACATTATATATTAAAGAAATAACTAAAATAACTATTATTTAATAGAGAAATAACAAAAAAACACAATATTTAATAAAGAAATAACTAAAATACACATTATTTATTGGAGAAATAACTAAAATACACATTATTTAATAAAGAAATAACTAAAATTTACATTATTTATGAGAGAAATAACAAAAAACACATTCTTTAATAGAGAAATAACAAAAAAACACATTATTTAATACAAAAATAAATAAATACACATTATTTATTGGAGAAATAACTTAAATACACATTATTTAATAAAGAAATAACTAAAATACACATTATTTAATATAAAAATAACAAAAAACACATTATTCAATAGAGAAATAACAAAAAAACACATTATTTAATAGAGAAATAACTAAAATACACATTAGTTATTAGAGAAATAACTAAAATACACATTATTTAATAAAGAACTAACTAAAATACACAATATTTATTGAAGAAATCACTAAAATACACATTATTTAATTTAGAAATAACAAAAAACACAATATTTAATAGAGACATAATTAAAATACAAATTATTTATTGAATAAATAACTAAAATACACATTATTTATTGAAGAAATAACTAAAATACACATTATTTATTAAAGAAATAACTAAAATACACTTTATTTATTGAAGAAATAACTAAAATACTTATGATTTAATAGAGAAATAACTTAAATACACATAATTTCATAAAGAAATAACAAAAAACACATTAGTTATTAGAAAAATAACTAAAATAAATAATATTTTCTAGAAAAATAACAAAAAAACACATTATTTAATAGAGAAATAACTAAAATACACATTATTAAATAAAGAAATAAGAAAAAACACATTATTTATTAGAGAAATAACTAAAATACACATTATTTTATAGAGAAATAATAAAAAAACACATTATTTATTAGAGAAATAACTAAAATACACATTATTTATTGGAGAAATAACTAAAATACACATTATTTAATAAAGAAATAACTAAAATGCACATTATTTATTGGAGAAATAACTAAAATACACATTAATTAATAAAGAAATAACTAAAATACACATTATTTATTAAAGAAATAAATAAAATACACATTATTTAATAGAGAAATAACAAAAAAACACATTATTTATTAGAAAATTAACTAAAAAACACTTTATTTATTGGAGAAATAACTAAAATACACATTATTTAATAGAGAAATGACTAAAATACACATTATTTATTGGAGAAATAACTAAAATACACATTATTTATTGAAGAAATAACTAAAATACACAATATTTAATAGAGAAATAACTAAAATACACATAATTTAAAAAAGAAATAACAAAAAAACACATTATTTATTAGAGAAATAACTAAAATACACAATATTTATTAGAAAAATAACAAAAAAACACATTATTTAATAGAGAAATAACTAAAATACACATTATGAAATAAAGAAATAACTAAAATACACATTATTTATTGGAGAACTAACTAAAATACACATTATTTATTAATTACATAACTAAAATACACATTATTTATTAAAGAAATAACTAAAATACACATTTTTTATTGAAGAAATAACTAAAATACACATTATTTATTGAAGAAATAACTAAAATACACATAATTTATTGGAGAAATAACTAAAATACATATTATTTAATAAAGAAATAACTAAAATACACATTATTTATTGGAGAAATAACTAAAATACACATTATTTATTAAAGACATAACTAAAATACACATTATTTATTGAAAAAATAACTAAAATACACATTATTTATTGAAGAAATAACTAAAATACACATTATTTATTGAAGAAATAACTAAAATACACATTATTTATTAAAAAATAACTAAAATACACATTATTTAATAAAGAAATAACTAAAATACACATTATTTAAATAAGAAATAACAAAAAAACACCTTATTTATTAGAGAAATAACTAAAAAAAAAACAATATTAATTAAAAAAATAACAAAAAACACATTATTTAATATAGAAATAACTAAAATACACATTATTTAATGAAGAAATAAGAAAAAACACATTATTTAATAGAGAAATAACTAAAATACACCTTATTTAATAGAGAAATAACAAAAAAACACATTATTTATTAGAGAAATAACTAGAATACACGTTATTTAATAAAGAAATAACTAAAATACACATTATTTAATAAGGAAATAACTTAAATACACATTATTTAATACAGAAATAACAAAAAAAAACACATTATTTAATAAAAAAATAACAAAAAAAAAATTATTTAATAAAGACATAATTAAAATACACATTAGTTATTGGAGAAATAACTAAAATACACATTATTTAATAAAGAAATACTTAAAATACACATTATTTAATAGAGAAATAACAAAAAAACACATTATTTAATAGAGAAATAACTAAAATACACATTATTTATTAGAGAAATAACTAAAATACACATTATTTAATAGAGAAATAACAAAAAAACACATTTAATAATAGATAAATAACTAAAATACACATTATTTAATAAAGAAATAACAAAAAAAACACATTATTCAATAGAGAAATAACTAAAATACACATTCGTTATTAGAGAAATAACTAAAATACACATTATTTAATAAAGAAATAACTAAAATACACATTATTTATTAAAGAAATAACAAAAAAACACATTGTTTAATAGAGAAATAACTAAAATACACCTTATTTATTGGAGAAATAACTAAAATACACATTATTTAATAAAGAAATAACTAAAAAACACATTATTTAATAGAGAAATAACAGAAATACAAATTATTTATTGGAGAAATAACTAAAATACACATTATTTAATAAAGAAATAACTAAAATACATATATCAAATATATAAAGTCATTAATTCAGTTAGTATAAATAGTCAATACACCCTTTAAAATATTCACTTTGACTTGTGGTGGTGAACAATGTTGACAAAGTAAGTTAAAAATCAATTATTAAGTTTAAATAAATAAAGCCATACTGATGAGAGGTAAACCTCTAAACGCATCAATGGATGTTTTTAGTTTAGAGTATTTTTTCATAAATGTAATTTTTTAATGAACTAAAATACACATGATTTAATAGAGAAATAACAAAAAAACACATTATTTAATAGAGAAATAACAAAAAAACACATTATTTAATAAAGATATAACTAAAATAAACATTATTTAATAGAAAAATAACTAAAATACACATTATTTAATTTAGAAATAATCAAAATATACATTATTTATTGGAGAAATAACTAAAATACACATTTTTTATAGAGAAATAACTAAAATACACCGTATTTAATAAAGAAATAACAAAAAAACACATTATTTAATAGAGAATTAACTAAAATACACATTATTTATTGAAGAAATAACTAAAATACACATTATTTAATAAAGAAATAACTAAAATACACATTATTTAATAGAGAAATAACTAAAATACACGTTATTTAATAGAGAAATAACAAAAAAAACACATTATTTAATAGAGAAATAACTAAAATACACATTATTTATTGGAAAAATAACTAAAATACACATTATTTAATAGAAAAATAACAAAAAAAACACATTATTTAATAAAGAAAAAACTAAAATACACATTATTTATTGAAGAAATAACTAAAATACACATTATTTAATAGAGAAATAACAAAATACACATTATTTAATAAAGAAATAACTAAAAAACATATATAAAATATATAAAGTCATTAATTCAGTTAGTATAAATAGTTAATACACCCTTTAAAATATTCACTTTGACTTGTGGTGGTGAACAATGTTGACAAAGTAAGTTAAAAATCAATTATTAAGTTTAAATAAATAAAGCCATATTAATGAGAGGTAAACCTCTAAACGCATCAATGGATGTTTTTAGTTTAGAATATTTTTTCATAAATGTAATTTTTTAATGAACTAAAATACACATTATTTAATAGAGAAATAACAAAAAAACACATTATTTAATAGAGAAATAACAAAAAAACACATTATTTAATAAAGATATAACTAAAATAAACTTTATTTAATAGAAAAATAACTAAAATACACATTATTTAATTTAGAAATAATTAAAATATACATTATTTATTGGAGAAATAACTAAAATACACATTTTTTAATAGAGAAATAACTAAAATACACATTATTTAATAAAGAAATAACAAAAAAACACATTATTTAATAGAGAATTAACTAAAATACACATTATTTATTGAAGAAATAACTAAAATACACATTATTTAATAAAGAAATAACTAAAATACACATTATTTAATAGAGAAATAACTAAAATACACATTATTTAATAGAGAAATAACAAAAAAACACATTATTTATTAGAGAAATAACTAAAATACACATTATTTATTGGAGAAATAACTAAAATACACATTATTTAATAAAAAAATAACAAAAAAAACACATTATTTAATAGAGAAAAAACTAAAATACACATTATTTAATAGAGAAATAACAAAAAACACAATATTTAATAAAGAAATAATTTAAATACATATTATTTATTGGAGAAATAATTAAAATACACTCTATTTAATAGAGAAATAACTAAAATACACATTATTTATTAGAGAAATAACTAAAGTAAACATTATTTAATAGAGAAATAACTAAAATACACATTATTTAATAGAAAATTAACAAATAAACACATTATTTAATAGAGAAATAACTAAACTACACATTATTTAATAAAGAAATAACAAAAAAACACATTAATTAATAGAGAAATAACTAAAATACACATTATTTATTGGTGAAATAATTAAAAAACACCATATTTAATAGAGAAATAACAAAAAAACACACTATTTAATAGAAAAATAACTAAAATACACATTATTTATTGGGAAAATAACTAAAATACACATTATTTTAAAGAGAAATAAAAAAAACACATTATTTAATAGAGAAATAACTAAAATTCACATTATTTATTAGAGAAATAACTAAAATACACATTATTTAATAAAGAATTACCATAAAAGAAACACATTATTTAATAGAGAAATAACTAAAATACACATTATTTATTGGAAAAAAGTCTAAAATACACATTATTTAATAAAGAAATAACTAAAATACACATTATTTAATATAGAATTAACTAAATTATTCATTATTTAATAAAGAAATAACTAAAATACACATTATTTATTAGAAAAATAACAAAAATACACATTAATTAATAGAGAATTAACAAAAAAACACAATATTTAATAAAGAAATAACTAAAATACACATTATTTATTGGAGAAATAACTAAATTACACATTATTTAATAAAGGAATATCAAAAAAACACATTATTTAATAGAGAAATAACTAAAATACACATTATTTATTGGAGAAATAACTAAAATATACATTATTTAAGAGAGGAATAACTAAAATATACATTATTTGATAGAAAAATAACAAAAAAACACATTATTTAATAGAGAAATAACCAAAATACACATTATTTTTTGAAGAAATAACTAAAATACACATTATTTAATAGAGAAATAACAAAAACACACAATATTTAGAAAAGAAATAACTAAAATTCACATTATTTATTGAAGAAATAACTAAAATACACATTATTTAATAAAAAAATAACTAAAATACACATTATTTATTAAAGAAATAACTAAAATTAACATTATTTATTAGAGAAATAACAAAAAAACACAATATTTAATAAAGAAATAACTAAAATACACATTATTTATTGGAGAAATAACTAAAATACACATTATTTAATAAAGAAATAACTAAAATTTACATTATTTATGAGAGAAATAACAAAAAAACACATTCTATAATAGAGAAATAACAAAAAAACACATTATTTAATACAAAAATAAATAAATACACATTATTTATTGGAGAAATAACTTAAATACACATTATTTAATAAAGAAATAACTAAAATACACAATATTTAATAAAAAAATAACAAAAAACACATTATTCAATAGAGAAATAACAAAAAAACACATTATTTAATATAGAACTAACTAAAATACACATTAGTTATTAGAGAAATAACTAAAATACACATTATTTAATAAAGAACTAACTAAAATACACATTATTTATTGAAGAAATCACTAAAATACACATTATTTAATTGAGAAATAACAAAAAACACATTATTTAATAGAGACATAATTAAAATACAAATTATTTATTGAATAAATAACTAAAATACACATTATTTATTGAAGAAATAACTAAAATACACATTATTTATTGAAGAAATAACTAAAATACACCTTATTTATTGAAGAAATAACTAAAATACACATTATTTAATAGAGAAATAACTAAAATACACATAATTTAATAAAGAAATAACAAAAAACACATTAGTTATTAAAAAAATAACTAAAATAAACATAATTTATTAGAAAAATAACAAAAAAAAACATTATTTAATAGAGAAATAACTAAAATACACATTATTAAATAAAGAAATAAGAAAAAACACAATATTTAATAGAGAAATAACTAAAATACACATTATTTTATAGAGAAATAATAAAAAACACATTATTTATTAGAGAAATAACTAAAATGCACATTATTTATTGGAGAAATAACTAAAATACACATTATTCAATAAAGAAATAACTAAAATACACATTATTTATTAAAGAAATAAATAAAATACACATTATTTAATAGAGAAATAACAAAAAAACACATTATTTATTAGAAAATTAACTAAAAAACACTTTATTTATTGGAGAAATAACTAAAATACACATTATTTAATAGAGAAATAACAAAAAAACACATTATTTAATAGAGAACTAACTAAAATACACATTAGTTATTAAAGAAAAAACTAAAATACACATTATTTAATAGAGAAATAACTAAAATACACATTATTTATTAAAGAAACCAATAAAATACACATTATTTAATTGAGAAATAACAAAAAACACATTATTTATCAAAGACATAACTTAAATACACATTATTTATTGAAGAAATAACTAAAATACACATTATTTATTAAAGAAATAACTAAAATACACATTATTTAATAAAGAAATAACTAAAATACACATTATTTATTGGAGAACTAACTAAAATACACATTATTTATTAATGACATAACTAAAATACACATTATTTATTGAAGAAATAACTAAAATACACATTATTTATCGAAGAAATAACTAAAATACACATTATTTATTTAAGAAAAAACTAAAATACACATTATTTATTAAAGAAATAACTGAAATACACATTATTTAATAGAGAAATAACTGAAATACACATTATTTAATACAGAAATTACAAAAAAACATATTATTTAATAAAGAAATAACAAAAAAAATATTATTTAATAGAGACATAATTAAAATACACATTAGTTATTAGAGAAATAACTAAAATACACATTATTTAATAGAGAAATACTAAAAAAAAAAACATTATTTAATAGAGAAATAACTAAAATACACATTATTTATTTTTTTTTATTTTTATTTATTATGCTTTTTACGGCTATTTTACATCGCCACAGTAAGTCTACGACTTGTTTAAAGTGGTTTGATGGGACCAACAGCTTAAAACGTGACTTCCGAACCACGCTGGTGGATAAAGAGCAAGTTATCATTTCAGTCATATTTCGGGGATCGAAACCCGGAGTGCTTGCATGATATGCAAGTGCTCTACCATTGAGCTATCAATTAACTAAAATACACAATATTTCATTAAGAAATAACTAAAATACACATTATTTAATAGAGAAATACCTAAAATACACATTATTTAATAGACAAATAACAAAAAACACATTATTTAATAGAAAAATAACTAAAATACACATTATTTATTAGAGATATAACTAAAATACAGATTATTTAAAAGAGAAATAACAAAAATACACATTATTTAATAGAGAAATAACAAAAAAACACATTATTTATTAGAAAAATAACTAAAATACACTTTATTTATTGGAGAAATAACTAAAATACACATTATTTTATAGAGAATTAACTAAAATACACAATATTTAATAGAGAAATAACAAAAAAACACATTATTTAATAGAGAAATAACTAAAATACACATTATTTAATATAGAAATTACCAAAATACACAGTATTTAATAGAGAAATAACTAAAATACACATTTTTTAATAGAGAAATAACAAAAAAACACATTATTTAATAGAGAAATAACTAGAATACACATTATTTAATAAAGAAATAACTAAAATACACATTATTTAATAGAGAAATAACTAAAATAACAAAAAAACACATTATTTAATAAAGAAATAACAAAAAAAAATTGCTTAATAGAGACATAATTAAAATACACATTTTTTAATAGAGAAATAACAAAAAAACACATTATTTAATAAAGAAATAACTAAAATACACATTATTTATTGGAGAACTAACTAAAATACTTATTATTTATTAATGACATAACTAAAATACACATTATTTGTTGAAGAAATAACTAAAATACACATTATTTATTGAAGAAATAACTAAAATACACATTATTTATTGAAGAAATAACTAAAATACACATTATTTAATATAGAAATTACTAAAATACACAGTATTTAATAGAGAAATAACTAAAATACACATTTTTTAATAGAGAAATAACAAAAAAACACATTATTTATTAGAAAAATAACTAAAATACACTTTATTTATTGGAGAAATAACTAAAATACACATTATTTTATAAAGAATTAACTAAAATACACAATATTTAATAGAGAAATAACAAAAAAACACATTATTTAATAGAGAAATTACTAAAATACACAGTATTTAATAGAGAAATAACTAAAATACACATTTTTTAATAGAGAAATAACAAAAAAACACATTATTTAATAAAGAAATAACTAAAATACACATTATTTAATAGAGAAATAACAAAAAAACACATTAAATAATAAAGAAATAACTAAAATACAAATTATTTAATAAAGAAATAACAAAAAAATTACATTATTCAATAGAGAAATAACTAAAATACACATTCGTTAATGGAAAAATAACTAAAATACACATTATTTAATAAAGAAATAACTAAAATACACATTATTTATTGAGAAATAACTAAAATACACATTATTTAATAAAGAAATAACTAAAATTTACATTATTTATGAGAGAAATAACAAAAAAACACATTCTATAATAGAGAAATAACAAAAAAACACATTATTTAATACAAAAATAAATAAATACACATTATTTATTGGAGAAATAACTTAAATACACATTATTTAATAAAGAAATAACTAAAATACACAATATTTAATAAAAAAATAACAAAAAACACATTATTCAATAGAGAAATAACAAAAAAACATATTATTTAATAGAGAACTAACTAAAATACACATAAGTTATTAGAGAAATAACTAAAATACACATTATTTAATAAAGAACTAACTAAAATACACATTATTTATTGAAGAAATCACTAAAATACACATTATTTAATTGAGAAATAACAAAAAACACATTATTTAATAGAGACATAATTAAAATACAAATTATTTATTGAATAAATAACTAAAATACACATTATTTATTGAAGAAATAACTAAAATACACATTATTTATTGAAGAAATAACTAAAATACACTTTATTTATTGAAGAAATAACTAAAATACACATTATTTAATAGAGAAATAACTAAAATACACATAATTTAATAAAGAAATAACAAAAAACACATTAGTTATTAAAAAAATAACTAAAATAAACAATATTTATTAGAAAAATAACAAAAAAAAACATTATTTAATAGAGAAATAACTAAAATACACATTATTAAATAAAGAAATAAGAAAAAACACAATATTTAATAGAGAAATAACTAAAATACACATTATTTTATAGAGAAATAATAAAAAAACACATTATTTATTAGAGAAATAACTAAAATGCACATTATTTATTGGAGAAATAACTAAAATACACATTATTCAATAAAAAAATAACTAAAATACACATTATTTATTAAAGAAATAAATAAAATACACATTATTTAATAGAGAAATAACAAAAAAACACATTATTTATTAGAAAATTAACTAAAAAACACTTTATTTATTGGAGAAATAACTAAATTACACATTATTTAATAGAGAAATAACAAAAAAACACATTATTTAATAGAGAACTAACTAAAATACACATTAGTTATTAAAGAAAAAACTAAAATACACATTATTTAATAGAGAAATAACTAAAATACACATTATTTATTAAAGAAACCAATAAAATACACATTATTTAATTGAGAAATAACAAAAAACACATTATTTATCAAAGACATAACTTAAATACACATTATTTATTGAAGAAATAACTAAAATACACATTATTTATTAAAGAAATAACTAAAATACACATTATTTAATAAAGAAATAACTAAAATACACATTATTTATTGGAGAACTAACTAAAATACACATTATTTATTAATGACATAACTAAAATACACATTATTTATTGAAGAAATAACTAAAATACACATTATTTATTGAAGAAATAACTAAAATACACATTATTTATTGAAGAAAAAACTAAAATACACATTATTTATTAAAGAAATAACTAAAATACACATTATTTAATAGAGAAATAACTGAAATACACATTATTTAATACAGAAATTACAAAAAAACATATTATTTAATAAAGAAATAACAAAAAAAATATTATTTAATAGAGACATAATTAAAATACACATAAGTTATTGGAGAAATAACTAAAATGCACATTATTTATTGAAGAAATAACTAAAATACACATTATTTAATAGAGAAATAACAAAATACACATTATTTAATAAAGAAATAACTAAAAAACATATATAAAATATATAAAGTCATTAATTCAGTTAGTATAAATAGTTAATACACCCTTTAAAATATTCACTTTGACTTGTGGTGGTGAACAATGTTGACAAAGTAAGTTAAAAATCAATTATTAAGTTTAAATAAATAAAGCCATATTAATGAGAGGTAAACCTCTAAACGCATCAATGGATGTTTTTAGTTTAGAATATTTTTTCATAAATGTAATTTTTTAATGAACTAAAATACACATTATTTAATAAAGAAATAACAAAAAAACACATTATTTAATAGAGAAATAACAAAAAAACACATTATTTAATAAAGATATAACTAAAATAAACTTTATTTAATAGAAAAATAACTAAAATACACATTATTTAATTTAGAAATAATTAAAATATACATTATTTATTGGAGAAATAACTAAAATACACATTTTTTAATAAAGAAATAACTAAAATACACATTATTTAATAAAGAAATAACAAAAAAACACATTATTTAATAGAGAATTAACTAAAATACACATTATTTATTGAAGAAATAACTAAAATACACATTATTTAATAAAGAAATAACTAAAATACACATTATTTAATAGAGAAATAACTAAAATACACATTATTTAATAGAGAAATAACAAAAAAACACATTATTTATTAGAGAAATAACTAAAATACACATTATTTATTGGAGAAATAACTAAAATACACATTATTTAATAGAAAAATAACAAAAAAAACACATTATTTAATAGAGAAAAAACTAAAATACACATTATTTATTGGAAAAATAACTAAAATACACATTATTTAATAGAGAAATAACAAAAAACACAATATTTAATAAAGAAATAATTTAAATACATATTATTTATTGGAGAAATAATTAAAATACACTCTATTTAATAGAGAAATAACTAAAATACACATTATTTATTAGAGAAATAACTAAAGTAAACATTATTTAATAGAGAAATAACTAAAATACACATTATTTAATAGAAAATTAACAAATAAACACATTATTTAATAGAGAAATAACTAAACTACACATTATTTAATAAAGAAATAACAAAAAAACACATTAATTAATAGAGAAATAACTAAAATACACATTATTTATTGGTGAAATAATTAAAAAACACAATATTTAATAAAGAAATAACAAAAAAACACACTATTTAATAGAAAAATAACTAAAATACACATTATTTATTGGGAAAATAACTAAAATACACATTATTTTAAAGATAAATAAAAAAAAAACACATTATTTAATAGAGAAATAACTAAAATTCACATTATTTATTAGAGAAATAACTAAAATACACATTATTTAATAGAGAATTATCATAAAAGAAACACATTATTTAATAGAGAAATAACTAAAATACACATTATTTATTGGAAAAAAGTCTAAAATACACATTATTTAATAAAGAAATAACTAAAATACACATTATTTAATATAGAATTAACTAAATTATTCATTATATAATAAAGAAATAACTAAAATACACATTATTTATTAGAAAAATAACAAAAATACACATTAATTAATAGAGAATTAACAAAAAAACACAATATTTAATAAAGAAATAACTAAAATACACATTATTTATTGGAGAAATAACTAAATTACACATTATTTAATAAAGGAATATCAAAAAAACACATTATTTAATAGAGAAATAACTAAAATACACATTATTTATTGGAGAAATAACTAAAATATACATTATTTAAGAGAGGAATAACTAAAATACACATTATTTGATAGAAAAATAACAAAAAAACACATTATTTAATAGAGAAATAACCAAAATACACATTATTTTTTGAAGAAATAACTAAAATACACATTATTTAATAGAGAAATAACAAAAACACACAATATTTAGAAAAGAAATAACTAAAATTCACATTATTTATTGAAGAAATAACTAAAATACACATTATTTAATAAAAAAATAACTAAAATACACATTATTTATTAAAGAAATAACTAAAATTAACATTATTTATTAGAGAAATAACAAAAAAACACAATATTTAATAAAGAAATAACTAAAATACACATTATTTATTGGAGAAATAACTAAAATACACATTATTTAATAAAGAAATAACTAAAATTTACATTATTTATGAGAGAAATAACAAAAAAACACATTCTATAATAGAGAAATAACAAAAAAACACATTATTTAATACAAAAATAAATAAATACACATTATTTATTGGAGAAATAACTTTAATACACATTATTTAATAAAGAAATAACTAAAATACACAATATTTAATAAAAAAATAACAAAAAACACATTATTCAATAGAGAAATAACAAAAAAACACATTATTTAATAGAGAACTAACTAAAATACACATAAGTTATTAGAGAAATAACTAAAATACACATTATTTAATAAAGAACTAACTAAAATACACATTATTTATTGAAGAAATCACTAAAATACACATTATTTAATTGAGAAATAACAAAAAACACATTATTTAATAGAGACATAATTAAAATACAAATTATTTATTGAATAAATAACTAAAATACACATTATTTATTGAAGAAATAACTAAAATACACATTATTTATTGAAGAAATAACTAAAATACACTTTATTTATTGAAGAAATAACTAAAATACACATTATTTAATAGAGAAATAACTAAAATACACATAATTTAATAAAGAAATAACAAAAAACACATTAGTTATTAAAAAAATAACTAAAATAAACATAATTTATTAGAAAAATAACAAAAAAAAACATTATTTAATAGAGAAATAACTAAAATACACATTATTAAATAAAGAAATAAGAAAAAACACAATATTTAATAGAGAAATAACTAAAATACACATTATTTTATAGAGAAATAATAAAAAACACATTATTTATTAGAGAAATAACTAAAATGCACATTATTTATTGGAGAAATAACTAAAATACACATTATTCAATAAAGAAATAACTAAAATACACATTATTTATTAAAGAAATAAATAAAATACACATTATTTAATAGAGAAATAACAAAAAAACACATTATTTATTAGAAAATTAACTAAAAAACACTTTATTTATTGGAGAAATAACTAAAATACACATTATTTAATAGAGAAATAACAAAAAAACACATTATTTAATAGAGAACTAACTAAAATACACATTAGTTATTAAAGAAAAAACTAAAATACACATTATTTAATAGAGAAATAACTAAAATACACATTATTTATTAAAGAAACCAATAAAATACACATTATTTAATTGAGAAATAACAAAAAACACATTATTTATCAAAGACATAACTTAAATACACATTATTTATTGAAGAAATAACTAAAATACACATTATTTATTAAAGAAATAACTAAAATACACATTATTTAATAAAGAAATAACTAAAATACACATTATTTATTGGAGAACTAACTAAAATACACATTATTTATTAATAACATAACTAAAATACACATTATTTATTGAAGAAATAACTAAAATACACATTATTTATTGAAGAAATAACTAAAATACACATTATTTATTTAAGAAAAAACTAAAATACACATTATTTATTAAAGAAATAACTAAAATACACATTATTTAATAGAGAAATAACTGAAATACACATTATTTAATACAGAAATTACAAAAAAACATATTATTTAATAAAGAAATAACAAAAAAAATATTATTTAATAGAGACATAATTAAAATACACATTAGTTATTAGAGAAATAACTAAAATACACATTATTTAATAGAGAAATAACAAAAAAAAAAACATTATTTAATAGAGAAATAACTAAAATACACATTATTTATTTTTTTTTATTTTTATTTATTATGCTTTTTACGGCTATTTTACATCGCCACAGTAAGTCTACGACTTGTTTAAAGTGGTTTGATGGGACCAACAGCTTAAAACGTGACTTCCGAACCACGCTGGTGGATAAAGAGCAAGTTATCATTTCAGTCATATTTCGGGGATCGAAACCCGGAGTGCTTGCATGATATGCAAGTGCTCTACCATTGAGCTATCAATTAACTAAAATACACAATATTTCATTAAGAAATAACTAAAATACACATTATTTAATAGAGAAATACCTAAAATACACATTATTTAATAGACAAATAACAAAAAACACATTATTTAATAGAAAAATAACTAAAATACACATTATTTATTAGAGATATAACTAAAATACACATTATTTAAAAGAGAAATAACAAAAATACACATTATTTAATAGAGAAATAACAAAAAAACACATTATTTATTAGAAAAATAACTAAAATACACTTTATTTATTGGAGAAATAACTAAAATACACATTATTTTATAGAGAATTAACTAAAATACACAATATTTAATAGAGAAATAACAAAAAAACACATTATTTAATAGAGAAATAACTAAAATACACATTATTTAATATAGAAATTACCAAAATACACAGTATTTAATAGAGAAATAACTAAAATACACATTTTTTAATAGAGAAATAACAAAAAAACACATTATTTAATAGAGAAATAACTAGAATACACATTATTTAATAAAGAAATAACTAAAATACACATTATTTAATAGAGAAATAACTAAAATAACAAAAAAACACATTATTTAATAAAGAAATAACAAAAAAAAATTGCTTAATAGAGACATAATTAAAATACACATTTTTTAATAGAGAAATAACAAAAAAACACATTATTTAATAGAGAAATAACTAAAATACACATTATTTATTGGAGAACTAACTAAAATACTTATTATGTATTAATGACATAACTAAAATACACATTATTTGTTGAAGAAATAACTAAAATACACATTATTTATTGAAGAAATAACTAAAATACACATTATTTATTGAAGAAATAACTAAAATACACATTATTTAATATAGAAATTACTAAAATACACAGTATTTAATAGAGAAATAACTAAAATACACATTTTTTAATAGAGAAATAACAAAAAAACACATTATTTATTAGAAAAATAACTAAAATACACTTTATTTATTGGAGAAATAACTAAAATACACATTATTTTATAAAGAATTAACTAAAATACACAATATTTAATAGAGAAATAACAAAAAAACACATTATTTAATAGAGAAATTACTAAAATACACAGTATTTAATAGAGAAATAACTAAAATACACATTTTTTAATAGAGAAATAACAAAAAAACACATTATTTAATAAAGAAATAACTAAAATACACATTATTTAATAGAGAAATAACAAAAAAACACATTAAATAATAAAGAAATAACTAAAATACAAATTATTTAATAAAGAAATAACAAAAAAATTACATTATTCAATAGAGAAATAACTAAAATACACATTCGTTAATGGAAAAATAACTAAAATACACATTATTTAATAAAGAAATAACTAAAATACACATTATTTATTGAGAAATAACTAAAATACACATTATTTAATAAAGAAATAACTAAAATTTACATTATTTATGAGAGAAATAACAAAAAAACACATTCTATAATAGAGAAATAACAAAAAAACACATTATTTAATACAAAAATAAATAAATACACATTATTTATTGGAGAAATAACTTAAATACACATTATTTAATAAAGAAATAACTAAAATACACAATATTTAATAAAAAAATAACAAAAAACACATTATTCAATAGAGAAATAACAAAAAAACATATTATTTAATAGAGAACTAACTAAAATACACATTAGTTATTAGAGAAATAACTAAAATACACATTATTTAATAAAGAACTAACTAAAATACACATTATTTATTGAAGAAATCACTAAAATACACATTATTTAATTGAGAAATAACAAAAAACACATTATTTAATAGAGACATAAATAAAATACAAATTATTTATTGAATAAATAACTAAAATACACATTATTTATTGAAGAAATAACTAAAATACACATTATTTATTGAAGAAATAACTAAAATACACTTTATTTATTGAAGAAATAACTAAAATACACATTATTTAATAGAGAAATAACTAAAATACACATAATTTAATAAAGAAATAACAAAAAACACATTAGTTATTAAAAAAATAACTAAAATAAACAATATTTATTAGAAAAATAACAAAAAAAAACATTATTTAATAGAGAAATAACTAAAATACACATTATTAAATAAAGAAATAAGAAAAAACACAATATTTAATAGAGAAATAACTAAAATACACATTATTTTATAGAGAAATAATAAAAAAACACATTATTTATTAGAGAAATAACTAAAATGCACATTATTTATTGGAGAAATAACTAAAATACACATTATTCAATAAAAAAATAACTAAAATACACATTATTTATTAAAGAAATAAATAAAATACACATTATTTAATAGAGAAATAACAAAAAAACACATTATTTATTAGAAAATTAACTAAAAAACACTTTATTTATTGGAGAAATAACTAAAATACACATTATTTAATAGAGAAATAACAAAAAAACACATTATTTAATAGAGAACTAACTAAAATACACATTAGTTATTAAAGAAAAAACTAAAATACACATTATTTAATAGAGAAATAACTAAAATACACATTATTTATTAAAGAAACCAATAAAATACACATTATTTAATTGAGAAATAACAAAAAACACATTATTTATCAAAGACATAACTTAAATACACATTATTTATTGAAGAAATAACTAAAATACACATTATTTATTAAAGAAATAACTAAAATACACATTATTTAATGAAGAAATAACTAAAATACACATTATTTATTGGAGAACTAACTAAAATACACATTATTTATTAATGACATAACTAAAATACACATTATTTATTGAAGAAATAACTAAAATACACATTATTTATTGAAGAAATAACTAAAATACACATTATTTATTGAAGAAAAAACTAAAATACACATTATTTATTAAAGAAATAACTAAAATACACATTATTTAATAGAGAAATAACTGAAATACACATTATTTAATACAGAAATTACAAAAAAACATATTATTTAATAAAGAAATAACAAAAAAAATATTATTTAATAGAGACATAATTAAAATACACATAAGTTATTGGAGAAATAACTAAAATACACATTATTTAATAGAGAAATAACAAAAAAAAAAACATTATTTAATAGAGAAATAACTAAAATACACATTATTTATTTTTTTTTATTATTATTTATTATGCTTTTTACGGCTATTTTACATCGCCACAGTAAGTCTACGACTTGTTTAAAGTGGTTTGATAGGACCAACAGCTTAAAACGTGACTTCCGAACCACGCTGGTGGATAAAGAGCAAGTTATCATTTCAGTCATATTTCGGGGATCGAAACCCGGACTGCTCGCATGATATGCAAGTGCTCTACCATTGAGCTATCAATTAACTAAAATACACAATATTTCATTAAGAAATAACTAAAATACACATTATTTAATAGAGAAATACCTAAAATACACATTATTTAATAGACAAATAACAAAAAACACATTATTTAATAGAAAAATAACTAAAATACACATTATTTATTGGAGATATAACTAAAATACACATTATTTAAAAGAGAAATAACAAAAATACACATTATTTAATAAAGAAATAACAAAAAAACACATTATTTATTAGAAAAATAACTAAAATACACTTTATTTATTGGAGAAATAACTAAAATACACATTATTTTATAGAGAATTAACTAAAATACACAATATTTAATAGAGAAATAACAAAAAAACACATTATTTAATAGAGAAATAACTTAAATACACATTATTTAATATAGAAATTACCAAAATACACAGTATTTAATAGAGAAATAACTAAAATACACATTTTTTAATAGAGAAATAACAAAAAAACACATTATTTAATAGAGAAATAACTAGAATACACATTATTTAATAAATAAATAACTAAAATACACATTATTTAATAGAGAAATAACTGAAATAACAAAAAAACACATTATTTAATAAAGAAATAACAAAAAAAAATTGCTTAATAGAGACATAATTAAAATACACATTTTTTAATAGAGAAATAACAAAAAAACACATTATTTAATAAAAAAATAACTAAAATACACATTATTTATTGGAGAACTAACTAAAATACTTATTATTTATTAATGACATAACTAAAATACACATTATTTATTGAAGAAATAACTAAAATACACATTATTTATTGAAGAAATAACTAAAATACACATTATTTATTGAAGAAATAACTAAAATACACATTATTTAATATAGAAATTACTAAAATACACAGTATTTAATAGAGAAATAACTAAAATACACATTTTTTAATAGAGAAATAACAAAAAAACACATTATTTATTAGAAAAATAACTAAAATACACTTTATTTATTGGAGAAATAACTAAAATACACATTATTTTATAAAGAATTAACTAAAATACACAATATTTAATAGAGAAATAACAAAAATACACATTATTTAATAGAGAAATTACTAAAATACACAGTATTTAATAGAGAAATAACTAAAATACACATTTTTTAATAGAGAAATAACAAAAAAACACATTATTTAATAAAGAAATAACTAAAATGCACATTATTTAATAGAGAAATAACAAAAAAACACATTAAATAATAAAGAAATAACTAAAATACAAATTATTTAATAAAGAAATAACAAAAAAATTACATTATTTAATAGAGAAATAACTAAAATACACATTCGTTAATGGAAAAATAACTAAAATACACATTATTTAATAAAGAAATAACTAAAATACACATTATTTATTAGAGAAATAACAAAAAACACATTGTTTAATAGAGAAATAACTAAAAACACATTATTTATTGGAGAAATAACTAAAATACACATTATTTAATAAAGACATAACTAAAATACACATTATTTAATAGAGAAATAACAGAAATACACATTATTTTTTGGAAAAATAACTAAAATACACATTATTTAATAAAGAAATAACTAAAATACATATATAAAATTAATAAAATCATTAATTCAGTTAGTATAAATAGTCAATACACCCTTTAAAATATTCACTTTGACTTGTGGTGGTGAACAATGTTGACAAGGTAAGTTAAAAATTAATTATTAAGTTTGAATAAATAAAGCCATACTGATGAGAGGTAAACCTCTAAACGCATTAATGGATGTTTTTAGTTTAGAATTTTTTTTCATAAATCTAATTTTTTAATGAACTAAAATACACTTTATTTATTGGAGAAATAACTAAAATACACATTATTTTATAGAGAATTAACTAAAATACACAATATTTAATAGAGAAATAACAAAAAAACACATTATTTAATAGAGAAATAACAAAAAAACACATTATTTAATAAAGAAATAACTAAAATACACATTATTTATAGAGAAATAACTAAAATACACATTATTTATTTTAGAAATAATTAAAATACACATTATTTATTGGAGAAATAACTAAAATACACATTTTTTAATAGAGAAATAACTAAAATACACATTATTAAATAAAGAAATAACAAAAAAACACTTTATTTAATAGAGAATTAACTAAAATACACTTTATTTATTGAAGAAATAACTAAAATACACATTATTTTATAAAGAAATAACTAAAATACACATTATTTAATAGTGAAATAACTAAAATACACATTATTTGATAGAGAAATAACTAAAATACACATTATTTATTGGAGAAATAACTAAAATACACATTATTTAGTTGAGAAATAACTAAAATACACATTATTTATAAGAGAAATAACAAAAAAAATACATTATTTAATAGAGAAATAACTAAAATACACATTATTTCTTGGAGAAATAACAAAAAAACACATTATTTAATACAAAAATAAGTAAATACACATTATTTATTGGAGAAATAACTTAAATACACATTATTTAATAAAGAAATAACTAAAATACACATTATTTAATAAAAAAATAACAAAAAACACATTATTCAATAGAGAAATAACAAAAAACACATTATTTAATAGAGAACTAACTAAAATACACATTAGTTATTAGAGAAATAACTAAAATACACATTATTTAATAGAGAACTAACTAAAATACACATTATTTATTGAAGAAATCACTAAAATACACATTATTAAATTGAGAAATAACAAAAAACACATTATTTAATAGAGACAGAATTAAAATACAAATTATTTATTGAATAAATAACTAAAATACACATTATTTATTGAAGAAATAACTAAAATACACATTATTTATTGAAGAAATAACTAAAATACACTTTATTTATTAAAGAAATAACTAAAATACACATTATTTAATAGAGAAATAACTAAAATACACATAATTTAATAAAGAAATAACAAAAAACACATTAGTTATTAGAAAAATAACTAAAATAAACAATATTTATTAGAATAATAACAAAAAAACACATTATTTAATAGAGTAATAACTAAAATACACATTATTAAATAAAGAAATAAGAAAAAACACATTAATTATTAGAGAAATAACTAAAATACACATTATTTTATAGAGAAATAATAAAAAAACTGTTGTGAAAACGTAGTTTCAAGTTTAGCACGGTTTTGAATGCGAGGTGATCAGAGCGTGCGGGCTCGCGGTCGGTAACCTAGTGAGAATAAAACAATGAACAATGACAATTTATGTTTATGTAGAAGTGTAAGTGTCAGTCTGTAAACAAGCTGTAACGTGAACACTCGAACTTATAAACCTAACTGAATAAATTCTATTTGATACTTGTTTTGTTGGCTGTGAATTATCAACGCTCTGCTACCAGAATTATCAACAGGTTATGGGCCCAGCACGCTTCCACTGCGCCACAAAACTGTGAAACAGGTTAGTGAAAAACACGTGTTGTCGGACATCTTGGACAGTAAAGTAGTTATCGTTTATTTTTGTATTTCGTGAGTGTTTCGGGAATAAAATCAACATGTCAGATAAAACAGACATGCCACATTTTGAAAAGCTGAAGGGCTCAAATTGGCCGTTGTGGAAACAATGTATGCTGCAATATTTCAAGGTGAATGCCTTGCTGAAATATGCACAGGGTAATGTTTTACGGCCGGAGAGCAATGGCAGCAATGAAGCACAGATCGAAGCATGGGAAAAATGCGATGGAAGGGCTACTTTGGCAATACTGTCAGCGATCGATAATAATCAGCAAACATTCGTGGCAGCTTGCGAGACCGCAGGTGATATGTGGAAAAAGCTACTATCTGTGTACGAACGTTCCGATGGAAGTAGCAAAATGGAGGCAAATCGCGAATACCACGCTTATCGTTACATGGGCGGGTCAATGGCTATACACATTGCTCAAATCGAATTGTTGGTTGCAAAATGCAAACGCAGCGGTGACATTAAGTCACCTGAGGACATCATGGTGAAGCTAATGGATAATTTACCAAAAGAATTCTCTACAGTGCATGTGGCATTCCATCTGGCTAGTGACGATAAGAGGACGTCAGATGAACTAAAGAAAATCATACTTGCCGAAGAGGCTCGTGTGAATCCAGAAATGACAGCCAAAGCAATGTTCGTCAAAAAGTCAACAAGGTCCGTGTCGCAAAAACCAAGGAACGTCTCATCAAAGAAAAGGGCAAAATGCTATGGGTGCGGGGAACATGGACACTTCAGACGAGATTGTCCGAAGCGGAGCAAACAACAAGACAGCGGCAGCATCAGCACCAGCACCAACATGGGGAACATATGCTTCAGCGCTGCGGAGGCAGCGATGGTCAGTGAACGCGATGACAAAGTGTTGTGTGACAGTGGGGCAAGTTGCCACATGTTTAATGAAAAGAAGTGGTTTGTTGATCTGAATGAAGACAGTGAAAAACTAAAATTGGCGGGCAAATATGAACTAGAAGCAGCTGGTCGGGGTTTGGTAACCGCATTGGCAAAAGTTGGAAATAGATGGAAGCAGGTCGACTTCAAAAATGCTATGTACATTCCAACTTTGCGGAAAAATCTGATCAGCACTGGATTATGCCAAAAGGTAGGCGCTAAAATATTAATGGCTGGTGAGGGGGTCAAATTCAACCTAAATGGACAAACCCATCTTGAAGGCATACTCACGACAAGCAACTTGTACGAGATGCAACTAAAGCCGTTGGAATATGAAGCGGCAAATTCGGTAGAAGAAGAACTTATGAGATGGCATCGGAAACTCGGCCATCCGGGTTTGGACCGAATGCGTCAAATGGCTGATACTGGTCAAATTAATATTAAAATTAATGCTAATGCCAAACTGTTTTGTAAAGCGTGTGTATTCGCGAAATCAACAAAGAAATCATTCAAAACCACACAACCACGAAACTATGCAGCAGGTGAATTTCTGCATTCAGACGTAAATGGACCGATGACACACAAAAGCCATGGAGGAAATCGATACTTCGTTAATTTTGTGTGTGACACCACCAATATGACCTTCGTGCACTTCATAAAGAACAAAGATGAAGTGTACGAAAAATTCAAACTAGTGGTAAATCTGATCGAGACTCAAACCGGAAATAAGGTCAAGGTATTGAGAAGCGACAATGGCGGTGAGTACGTCAATCACCGGATGAAGACGTTCATGGCGGATCGAGGCATCAATCATCAAACTACAGCTCCCTACACTCCAGAACAAAACGGGATATCCGAGCGTAAGAATCGTACGATAGTCGAATCAGCAAAAGCAATGCTGTTTGCAGGGGACTTGGAGGAAGGACTGTGGGCTGAGGCTGTATTGACAGCAACGTATCTGGCCAACAGAACTCCATCGAAACGATCCGGAAAGAAATCTGCGTACGAGTTATGGTTTGGCCGGGCACCGCAGAGTGCTCATTTACGTATATTTGGATCAGTTGCATATAAACATATTCCAAAGGAGTTGCGAAAGAAATGGCAAAAGAAAGCGAATAAGCGAATAATGGTTGGGTACGATTCGAACGGTCCGAACTATCGATTGTTAGATCCAATAACAAGAAAAATCTCCATCAGTAAGCATGTTACTTTCAATGAAGAGACTGCAACAAAAGAAACTGATAATCATTGGCCAGCAATTGATTTGAATGATTCGGACGTGGTGAACGAAGAAATTCCGCTAGAAAAAAACGAATCTGATGAACAACCAGAAAGAAACGAACCTGATGAACAACCAGAAAGAAATGAACCTGAAGAAGAAGAAAAACGGTACGAGCTGCGCACCAGAGGCGAAATAAGAAGACCTGTCAGATACGAAGCAAATTCAGTCCAGGCCGACGAACCGACGTCACTCTCTGAAGCCTACAACGGATCTGAGTCAACAAACTGGCGGGGTGCTGTCACGGAAGAAATGAACTCTCAAGAGAAAAATAAAACATGGATTGAAGTTGATCAAGTGCCAACGGGTGCTAAAGTGGTGGACTCGAAATTTGTGCTTAAAAAGAAAATGAACTGTGACGGAAAAATCGAGCGGTTTAAAGCGCGCCTGGTGGCTCGCGGTTTCTCACAACATAAAGGGATCGATTATCACAAAACATTTGCACCGGTAGTAAGGTATGAAACAGTCAGAATGATGTTAGCATTAACAGCTAGGGAAGACTGGGAACTTGCTCTGTTTGACATTAAGACTGCATTTCTATACGGCGAGCTGGAGGAAGAAATTTATATGCGTCTTCCTGAAAAAGTCGCACACAAGCTCGGCCGTATAGTACTACTCAAGAAATCATTGTATGGTCTGAAACAATCCCCACGTCAATGGAACAAATGTTTTGTCACGTTTCTGAAGCAGTACAACTTTATTGAAAGCAAAGCAGACCCGTGCATGTACACAGGAAACGTGGATGGCCACATGATCGTGTTGTTGCTCTATGTTGATGACGGGCTGTTTCTGTCACCCAGAGCTGCAATTGAGATCGTCATGAAAAATCTGAAAGACAATTTTGAAGTTGTGGTCGGAGCTGGGAAGGTATTTGTGGGTTTGCAAATATATAGAAACCGTGCAAAGAAACAACTAATACTTACTCAAACCAATTACCTAAGGCGAGTGGTTGAAAAATTTAAAATGGAGGACGCAAAGTCAGTATCGGTTCCGGCAGATCCACACACAAAGCTGTGCACCATCGGTGAAGCCGTTGGTCACACGGTACCCTACCGTGAAGCGGTTGGATCACTGATGTTTGCGGCATGTGTAACTTTTTTTTTTTTTTTTTTTTTTTTTTTCATGTGGTTTTGGGAAAGCTCTTCCAGCCTGTGTGTGGGGCTCTCACCCACTAAAACCCTACTTCCACTTGGCGCTATGCTTGCTTAGCCTGGAATTAGCTCGTGCCTTTCATCAGACTAAGTACGCCCGGACACGCATTCTGCGCACCCTAGGTATATGTTTCTCCCCTTATTCATCATTTGCTGGATCTTGATCCTTTGTCACACCTCTCTTCAGTCTCCATGCACTGGATAATTCTTTTGATGTATCCGTGGATCATTCGCCATTTATCTTCCGTCTCCATCATTATATCCATTATGTTTTCTGGTGTTATTTTATCCTTTACTTCCTTCTCTATGTTCTTCTTTTCTTCCGACCATCTTCTGCATTCGAAGAAGACATGTCTTGGTGATTCTATCTCATCACATCTGATGCATTTGTTGTTATCTTCTTTCTTGATTCTTGTCAAATATTCCTTGAAGCACCCATGTCCACTCAAAAATTGTGTGAGAAAGTAGTCCACTTGCCCATATTTTCTCTTGACCCATGGTCCCACTTTGCTTATAACCGTCTTGGTCCATTTTGATTTCCCTGTATCTTTTGACCACTTATCTTGCCATTTGTCCAATATTTCATCCATAATTTCTTTTTTCTTTGCTTCCTTCTTCCCTTGTGCAAGTTTCCTATATTCCACCATGTACTGTATCGGGGTGATGGATGCTATTACTAGAATTGCATCCGTCGATATTGTTCTATAGCCGCTGGCTATCTTTATTGACAGTCTTCTCTGTTGGGAGACTATCATTCCCTTACATTTCCCTTATAGTACGTGCCCCCAAATTGGTGCTGCGTACAGAATAATCGAGTGTGCCACCGATCCAAGGATTCTTCTCTTATTAGAAGCTGGTCCTTTAACGTTTGGCATTAGCCTACCCAACGCCTTGACTGTCTTTTCGGCTTTAGCAGTTATTCTCTTAACATGCTCTTTCATTTCTGCGTTGTAGTCGAACCACACTCCAAGATATTTCAATGCCTCTTTTGTTGCAAACTCTGTGCCACCTATTTCCAATTTTAGCTCTTTGACTCTTCTTCCTCCGTACAGAATTACGGCTTCCGTTTTATTTTCAGCTATTTTTAGTCCTTTCTCTTCTATTTTACTTTTAGTCATTTCTATCATCTTGTTTGCTTTTGATACAAGATCCTTTTCTGATTTTGATGTTACCACCACTGCTATGTCATCCGCAAAGCAAATCACATGTACATCCTCCGGTCTTTCTAATTCCAGTAGATCATTAAAATATATGTTCCACAGGAGCGGTCCTAAGATGGATCCCTGCGGAACACCACATGTCATCAACATTTGTCCTTTCTCTCCAATGTTTAGCATTCTATTAGTTAGATAGCTATCCAGGATCTTCCTTGTTTCTTCTTTGACCTCCATTCTCCGGAGTGTTGACATAATTCCCTCCCATGGCACAGTATTGAACGCATTCTGGATGTCTATGGTTATTAGTAGACAAAACTTTCTATTCCTAATGGCCCTATTTTTGGCCTCTTTAACTATATTTATGAGTTTACCCATGGCTCCTATTGTTGATTTACCTTTCCTAAATCCATATTGATCTTTTGAGAGCTTTTTTCTACTTCCTCTTTTAGTCTATTATTAATTAGATGTTCAAATAGTTTGCCAAAGGTATATGTTAGACACAACGGTCTGTATCCTTGTGGCTCTTCTGCTTTTATTGGTTTCTCTATCAGTACCAATCTAGATTCCTTCCATCTGTCAGGGAAAGTCCCTGCCCTGAATTGTTGGTTAAATATTTCCAGTATTGCCTCCGGTACTTCTTTAACTGCCTCCTTTACCAATTCTGGTGGTATTTCGTCCGGTCCCGCTGCCTTTTTGAGCTTAATCTTTTTGACCGCAATTTCCAGTTCCTCTTTGGTGAACGTATCCACCTCTCCTACCTCTATTTCCTCTCTGTTCCGTATCGGGTGCGTAGGGAACAATTTCTTAGCCCATTTCATTTGCTGCTCATCAGTTTGGGTCATTCTCTGTCCACATCTTAATTTGTTTGATACTATTTTGTATCCTAACCCCCATACATCATCATCTATTTCTTTACAGAGTACCTGCCATGCTTCTCTTTTTGCATCCGCGATCGCATATTTATACTTATTGCGTTCTATTTTATACTTTTTTCTTATTTCCTCCTTTTGTTCTACACTTATTTCTGGGTTACTATTTTTCCTATTGTATTCTCTCCTTACTTTGCTACATTCTTTCTTAGTTGCTTCTAAGATATCGTTCCACCAATAAATCCTTTGGTTTTTCACCATGCCTTTCTTTCTTTCAAAAGATATATTAACAGCCTTGTTTATGCTTTCCATGAAAGTATTTATGTTTATATTTGTTTTCTTATTAACCTCCTCTTTGAGTACTCTTCTGAATTTTATTATTCCTTTCATATTTACTTTCCATCCTTTATTTATGCATTCACTTTCTCTTTTATTTCCTGTCTCAATCTCGTAGTAGATATTTTTATGCAGACTTAGGTTTTCCTCGTCCACAATTCTCCAGTTCTTTATCTCGTTTATGCTGTTCTCGCTGCATATTGTTATGTCTATGCACGAGCTTGCTGTTCCTCTAACAAAAGTCGGGGTTTTTCCTTCGTTTACGACCGCCAGATTCATACTGCTTATCCACTCCACAAGCATTGCACCTTTATTGTCATCTTGTTTACTTCCCCAAAGCCTTGCCTTGGAGTTGAGATCTCCTGCTATTATTACTTTCTTCTTTTGTGTTTTAATATTATCTCCTAATTTTAACAAATATTCTTCAAAATCCTCTGTTGTTTTGCTTGGTGACCAATAGCAGGAGTATATGATTACTTCCTCCAGTTCCACCAGTACAAACCCTCTATTACTATTATCACATCTATACGCTTTGATGTTTCTATTATATATGCGGATAGCCGCATCTCTGTCTTTGTCCACCATCCAGTGTCCACTTTCCGTCATTTTTTTATTTGGCTCAGCTACTATGCCAATATCTACTTCGTTTACGTTACTATTCTTGTTGAAGAGGTCCATAGCAGCTCTACCTCTTCCTACGTTGTTTTGTAAAATCTTCATTATTTTTTGGGGTGTTGCGCCCCTTTTTTCCTCATGTCCTCTTTGGCTTTCCTGAATCCAGGGCATGCCATTTCATCTGCTTTATGTCCTTCTTTTTCACAGAAGTAGCAGTACACCTTATTCTTGCAGCTTTTAGCCACATGTCCCGTAGTTCCGCATTTGTAGCAGATATTCTCTTTCTTTTCCTCTTTGCATGTCTTAGCATCATGTCCAAAGTTTAAACAATTATAACACCGTATTGTTGTTTGAAATTCTTTGATTCTCCCTTTCAACCAGCCTACCTTTAGGCTGCCTTTTTTGATTAATGCATTTGTGTGCTCGATCGAAAGATTTAGCACTGCATACTTTAAGTTTTGCTTGTTTACTCTTTCCGAGATCTTAATTTCACATTCTTCTTCTTCCATTGTGATGCTACATTCTTTTTGAATTGCATCTTTAATGTCCTTTTCAATAGTAGTCTCATGTAAATCTAACAATATGCATGTCTTTTTACCACTGAACATATGTGCAGCTACCTTGTCACCTAGTTTATTTGTAACTTCTTTTGTGAATTTCTCACTATCTTCCTCTCTCCCTATTATGTTAATTTTAACATAGCCCTCTTTAGTCTTTGTTATATTTTTAACTGTGACTCTCTCGTTTACTTCCACCTTACTCTTCATTTCGTTTACCATGTCAGCGTATGTTTTTTCCTGCCCGCTGCTTGGTTTAACAATTATTGTTTTGATCCTTCTTTTCTTTTTTGGATCCTGCCATTCTTGCTCAACATTTTCGTTTGTATTTCGCTGTTTATTTATTCCGACTTGGATTTCATTTTTCATTACATAGTCTAGTACTATTCTGATTTCTTTGTTATGTTCCTTAGTCTGCGAGATACATCTTATACTTTTACTGTTTTTAGTCAGTAATTTCTCTTTGATTTTTGTCATCACGTTATGCAAGTTTTCGATGATTTCATTTCTCTCACCTATTTTTTTCCCAATTACAAAAACAACCTTTTGTTCCTGCTTCTCCAGGTTCATGTCCTCTATCTCCATAGTGGTACAAATTTTTGATGGTGGCCAACCCACCACTTTTAATCCATCCATTTTTAATAGCTTCTTTGATTTGTGGGTACCCTTCTTCAATTTTCTTTATTACCCCACTCTCTATTGTTTCACCTGTGTCAACTATGAGTATTAGGTCTTCCTCTTTCTTTTCCAATAAGCTTTTCATGGATTCGATCTTGCTGTTGTAATTCTCTTCAGTCCACTTAAGGTTTATTCCTTCTTTTAATTTTTCTAAGTCACCTGTGGTGCTCATTATCTCCATTATTTTGTGTTTGTTTTTCCTTCTCTCTTGTTCTTTTTCTTGTTCCATGCTTGTTATTTGCTCTGTCTCCGCTTTCATCTTTACGCATCTCTGCGTTTCTGTTGTAAGCATCTCAATATCCTCTTTTTTGACTCTACTTATCTGAGAGTCAATTTTGTTTATTGCCTCTTTTATTTCGGTCTTTGTACTTACATGTTTCTTTATGAGCGAAGTCAAAGTTTCGCTTTCTTTTTTTATATTTACTAATACCTCTTTTAACTTGTTTATAATTTTGGTATCCCACTCTACTTCAGTGGTTTCTACTTCCATCTTTTTCCTCTTCCTATTCCCTTCTATTTCCAGTCCAGGTACCGTTTTCCTTACCCAGTCGCTTAGGTCTGAGATACTACTACTTACTGAACTTGTCCTGCTCCTTGACTCTCCTCCTTTAGTTTTACTTATGCTTTTTGACGCTTCCAGTTTCTCTTCTTCCCTTGCCATTTCCTTTTTGGTTATTTCTTGGCTTACTTTATCTTTTTCTGTCTTAGAGCTGACAGGACTTCTTTTGGTTTTCTTTCTGACTTTTCTTAACAACTCTTTTTCGAATTCCGTTAACTTCGCACTTTGCGATTGTTCGCTGTCATTTTCTGACTTAACTTCTTCCTCACTACTTTGAGTTTCCCTCTCAATACTGTCTCTTTCCTCCTTCCTTGTTGCGTCACTCGTAGACTTGCCCTCCCCAGAATCCGTAGGGCAGCCCGACTTGTCGGGGGAGGATTCTGCACTTCCAGTGCTACCTCCCTGGGGTATTTGTTTAGTGTACGATTTATCCATCATTATGTTTAAATTTCTTTTTGTCCTTTGTCATTAGGCCTGCAAGCAGGTTATTCATCTCCGGTGATCTGTTGGGATGGGGAACGGGATTTTGGACTAAGGATACACGGGATTTTTTAGGTTGTAGGAATACTTTTTATTTAAGAGGTTATGCCCCTCTGTGCAATGCTGTTGGTCCGCGTGAGCTATTTTATTTCACTCCACCACCCTCTGTTTCCAGAGGAGGCCCCCCTATCCGCCACCCGGGGACGCGCTCGGTAGGGGTTACAGCTGACCCCGCCGAGCGGCATGTGTAACTTGTCCTGACATTAGGTATGCAGTAGCTGTCGTCAGTCGTTATGCTGAGAAACCACTGCAAGAACATTGGATGGCGGTCAAAAAGATCATACGATACATCAAAGACACGTCTAGTTACGGGATCATGTACGGCGGCAATGAAACATCTGAAACGATGAAGGCATATTCGGATAGCAATTACGCAGGCGATCCTGATACACGAAAATCCACCAGCGGCTATGTGCTTATCTTTAACGGTGGACCAGTGGCGTGGACATCGCAACGACAACGAATTGTGGCCCTCTCGACAACCGAAGCCAAATACATTGCAGCTAGTGATTGCACCAGAGAAATCATATGGATTCGACGTATTCTGGCTGCAGTGGGGTTCGACGAGCCGGTTGCAACAAGGCTCCATGTGGACAACCAGAGCGCGATCAAGCTCATAAAGAATCCCGAGTTCCACAAGCGCACCAAACACATCGAAGTACGCTTCCATTTCATCAGAGAAAAATATGAAGATGGACACCTAGACATCATCTACGTACCATCAAATCAGCAGCTGGCTGATATACTCACAAAGGCACTACCAAAGGAAAGCTTTCATGAACTCCGAGACGGACTGCAAATCATCGACACATCCGTGAAACATGGAACTGGTGAGAGTGTTGTGAAAACGTAGTTTCAAGTTTAGCACGGTTATGAATGCGAGGTGATCAGAGCGTGCGGGCTCGCGGTCGGTAACCTAGTGAGAATAAAACAATGAACAATGACAATTTATGTTTATGTAGAAGTGTAAGTGTCAGTCTGTAAACAAGCTGTAACGTGAACACACGAACTTATAAACCTAACTGAATAAATTCTATTTGATACTTGTTTTGTTGGCTGTGAATTATCAACGCTCTGCTACCAGAATTATCAACAAAAACACATTATTTATTAGAGAAATAACTAAAATACACATTATTTATTGGAGAAATAACTAAAATACACATTATTTAATAAAGAAATAACTAAAATGCACATTATTTATTGGAGAAATAACTAAAATACACATTATTTAATAAAGAAATAACTAAAATACACATTATTTATTAAAGAAATAAATAAAATACACATTATTTAATAGAGAAATGACAAAAAAACACATTATTTATTAGAAAATTAACTAAAAAACACGTTATTTATTGGAGAAATAACTAAAATACACATTATTTAATAGAGAAATAACTAAAATACACATTATTTATTGGAGAAATAACTAAAATACACATTATTTATTGAAGAAATAACTAAAATACACAATATTTAATAGAGAAATAACTAAAATACACATTATTTAAAAAAGAAATAACAAATAAACACATTATTTATTAGAGAAATAACTGAAATAAACAATATTTATTAGAAAAATAACAAAAAAACACATTATTTAATAGAGAAATAACTAAAATACACAATATTTAATAAAAAAATAAGAAAAAACACATTATTTAATAGAGAAATAACTAAAATACACATTATATAATAGACAAATAACAAAAAACACATTATTTATTAGAGAAATAACTAAAATACACATTATTTATTGGAGAATGAACTAAAATACACATTATTTATTAAAGAAATAACTAAAATACACATTATTTAATGAAGAAATAACTAAAATACACATTATTTAATGAAGAAATAACTAAAATAAACATTATTTAATGAAGAAATAACTAAAATACACATTATTTAATAGAGAAATAAAGAAAATACACATTATTTAATAGAGAAATAACAAAAAAACACCTTATTTATTAGAAAATTAACTAAAATACACTTTATTTATTGAAGAAATAACTAAAATACACATTATTTAATAAAAAAATAACTAATATACACATTATTTATTAGAGAAATAAATAAAATACACCATATTTAATAGAGAAATAACAAAAAAACACATTATTTATTAGAAAATTAACTAAAATAAACTTTATTTATTGGAGAAATAACTAAAATAGACATTATTTAATAGAGAAATAACTAAAATCCACAATATTTAATAGAGAAATAACAAAAAAACACATTATTTAATAAAGAAATAACTAAAATACACATTATTTGATAAAGAAATAACTAAAATTTACATTATTTAATAGAGAAATAACAAAAAAACACATTCTTTAATAGAGAAATAACAAAAAAACACATAATTTAATAGAGAAATAACTAAAATACACATTATTTATTGGAAAAATAACTTATATACACATTATTTATTAGAGAAATAACTAAAATACACATTATTTAATAAAGAAATAACAAAAAAATACATTATTTATTAGAGAAAAAACTAAAATACAAATTATTTCTTGGAGAAATAACTAAAATACACATTATTTAATAGAGAAATAACAAAAAACACAATATTTAAAAGAGAAATAACTAAAATACACATTATTTATTGAAGAAATAACTACAATACACATTATTTAATAAAAAAATAACTCAAATACACATTATTTAACAAAGAAATTACTAAAATACACATTATTTAATAGAGAATTAACAAAAAAACACATTATTTAATAAAGAACTAACTAAAATACACATTATTGATTGGAAAAATAACTAAAATACACATTATTTAATAAAGAAATAACTAAAATTTACATTATATACGAGAAATAACAAAAAAACACATTCTTTAATAGAGAAATAACAAAAAAACAAATTATTCAATACAGAAATAAATAAATACACATTATTTATTGGAGAAATAACTAAAATACACATTATTTATTGAAGAAATACCTAAAATACACATTATTTAATAGAGAAATAACAAAAAACACATTATTTAATAGAGAAATAACAAAAAAACACATTTTTTAATAAAAAACTAACTAAAATACACATTAGTTATTAAAGAAATAACTAAAATACACATTATTTAATAGAGAAATAACTAAAATACACATTATTTATTAAAGAAACCAATAAAATACACATTATTTAATTGAAAAATAACAAAAAACACATTATTTATCAAAGACATAACTTAAATACACATTATTTATTGAAGAAATAACTAAAATACACATTATTTAATAGAGAAATAACTAAAATACACATTATTTAATAAAGAAATAACTAATATTTACATTATTTAATAGAGAAATAACAAAAAAACACATTCTTTAATAGAGAAATAACAAAAAAACACATTATTTATTAGAGAAATAACTAAAATACAAATTATTTCTTGGAGAAATAACTAAAATACACATTATTTAATAGAGAAATAACAAAAAAATACAATATTTTAAAAAGAAATAACTAAAATACACATTATTTATTGAAGAAATAACTAAAATACACATTATTTAATAAAAAAATAACTCAAATACACATTATTTAACAGAGAAATTACTAAAATACACATTATTTAATAGAGAAATAACAAAAAAACACATTATTTAATGAAGAACTAACTAAAATACACATTATTTATTGGAGAAATAACTAAAATACACATTATTTAATAAAGAAAAAACTAAAATTTACTTTATATACGAGAAATAACAAAAAAACACATTCTTTAATAGAGAAATAACAAAAAAACAAATTATTCAATACAGAATTAAATAAATACACATTATTTATTGGAGAAATAACTAAAATACACATTATTTATTGAAGAAATATCTAAAATACACATTATTTAATAGAGAAATAACAAAAAACACATTATTTAATAGAGAAATAACAAAAAAACACATTATTTAATAAAAAACTAACTAAAATACAGATTAGTTATTAAAGAAAAAACTAAAATACACATTATTTAATAAAAAAATAACTAAAATACACATTATTTATTAAAGAAACCAATAAAATACACAATATTTAATTGCGAAATAACAAAAAACACATTATTTATCAAAGACATAACTTAAATACACATTATTTATTGAAGAAATAACTAAAATACACATTATTTATTAGAGAAATAACTAAAATACACATTATTTAATGAAGAAATAACTAAAATACACATTATTTATTGGAGAACTAACTAAAATACACATTATTTATTAATGACATAACTAAAATACACATTATTTATTGAAGAAATAACTAAAATACACATTATTTATTGAAGAAATAACTAAAATACACATTATTTATTGAAGAAATAACTAAAATACACATTATTTATTAAAGAAATAACTAAAATACACATTATTTAATAGAGAAATAACTGAAATACACATTATTTAATACAGAAATTACAAAAAAACATATTATTTAATAAAGAAATAACAAAAAAATTATTATTTAATAGAGACATAATTAAAATACACATTAGTTATTGGAGAAATAACTAAAATACACAATATTTAATAGAGAAATAACAAAAAAAAAAAACATTATTTAATAGAGAAATAACTAAAATACACATTATTTATTGGAGAATTAACTAAAATACACAATATTTAATTAAGAAATAACTAAAATACACATTATTTAATAGAGAAATACCTAAAATACACATTATTTAATAGAGAAATAACAAAAAACACATTATTTAATAGAAAAATAACTAAAATACACATTATTTATTAGAGATATAACTAAAATACACATTATTTAAAAGAGAAATAACTAAAATACACATTATTTAAAAGAGAAATAACAAAAAAACACATTATTTATTAGAAAAATAACTAAAATACACTTTATTTATTGGAAAAATAACTAAATTACACATTATTTTATAGAAAATTACCTAAAATACACAATATTTAATAGAGAAATAACAAAAAAACACATTATTTAATAGAGAAATAACTAAAATACACATTATTTAATATAGAAATTACTAAAATACACAGTATTTAATAGAGAAATAACTAAAATACACATTTTTTAATAGAGAAATAACAAAAAAACACATTATTTAATAGAGAAATAACTAGAATACACATTATTTAATAAAGAAATAACTAAAATACACATTATTTAATAGAGAAATAACTGAAATACACATTATTTAATACAGAAATAACAAAAAAACACATTATTTAATAAAGAAATAACAAAAAAAAAATTGCTTAATAGAGACATAATTAAAATACACATATTTTAATAGAGAAATAACAAAAAAACACATTATTTAATAAAAAAATAACTAAAATACACATTATTTATTGGAGAACTAACTTAAATACACATTATTTATTAATGACATAACTAAAATACACATTATTTATTGAAGAAATAACTTAAATACACATTATTTATTGAAGAAATAACTAAAATACACATTATTTATTGAAGAAATAACTAAAATACACATTATTTAATATAGAAATTACTAAAATACACAGTATTTAATAGAAAAATAACTAAAATACACATTTTTTAATAGAGAAATAACAAAAAAACACATTATTTATTAGAAAAATAACTAAAATACACTTTACTTATTGGAGAAATAACTAAAATACACATTATTTTATAGAGAATTAACTAAAATACACAATATTTAATAGAGAAATAACAAAAAAACACATTATTTAATAGAGAAATTACTAAAATACACAGTATTTAATAGAGAAATAACTAAAATACACATTATTTAATAAAGAAATAACTAAAATACACATTATTTATTAAAGAAATAAATAAAATACACATTATTTAATAAAGAAATAACAAAAACACACATTATTTATTAGAAAATTAACTAAAAAACACTTTATTTATTGGAGAAATAACTAAAATACACATTATTTAATAAAGAAATAACTAAAATACACATTATTTATTGGAGAAATAACTAAAATACACATTATTTATTAAAGAAATAACTAAAATACACAATATTTAATAGAGAAATAACAAAAAAACACATTATTTATTAGAGAAATAACTAAAATAAACAATATTTATTAGAAAAATAACAAAAAAACACATTATTTAATAGAGAAATAACTAAAATACACATTATTTAATAAAGAAATAAGAAAAAACACATTATTTAATAGAGAAATAACTAAAATACACATTATTTATTGGAAAAATAACTTATATACACATTATTTAATAGAGAAATAACTAAAATACAAATTATTTCTTGGAGAAATAACTAAAATACACATTATTTAATAGAGAAATAACAAAAAAACACAATATTTAAAGAGAAATAACTAAAATACACATTATTTATTGAAGAAATAACTAAAATACACATTATTTAATAAAAAATAACTAAAATACACATTATTTAATAGAGAAATTACTAAAATACACATTATTTAATAGAGAAATAACAAAAAAACACATTATTTAATAAAGAAATAACTAAAATACACATTATTTATTGGAGAAATAACTAAAATACACATTATTTAATAAAGAAATAACTAAAATTTACATTATATACGAGAAATAACAAAAAAACACATTCTTTAATAGAGAAATAACAAAAAAACAAATTAATCAATACAGAAATAAATAAATACACATTATTTATTGGAGAAATAACTAAAATACACGCTATTTATTTAAGAAATATCTAAAATACACATTATTTAATAGTGAAATAACAAAAAACACATTATTTAATAGAGAAATAACAAAAAAACACATTATTTAATAGAGAACTAATTAAAATACACATTAGTTATTAAAGAAAAAACTAAAATACACATTATTTAATAGAGAAATAACTAAAATACACATTAATTATTAAAGAAACCAATAAAATACACATTATTTAATTGAGAAATAACAAAAAACACATTATTTATCAAAGACATAACTTAAATACACATTATTTATTGAAGAAATAACTAAAATACACATTATTTATTAGAGAAATAACTAAAATACACATTATTTAATAAAGAAATAACTAAAATACACATTATTTATTGGAGAACTAACTAAAATACACATTATTTATTAATGACATAACTAAAATACACATTATTTATTGAAGAAATAACTAAAATACACATTATTTATTGAAGAAATAACTGAAATACACATTATTTATTTAAGAAATAACTAAAATACACAATATTTAATAGAGAAATAACTGAAATACACATTATTTAATACAGAAATTACAAAAAAACATATTATTTAATAAAGAAATAACAAAAAAAATATTATTTAATAGAGACATAATTAAAATACACATTAGTTATTGGAGAAATAACTAAAATACACATTACTTAATAGAGAAATAACAAAAAAAAAAACGTTATTTAATAGAGAAATAACTAAAATACACATTATTTATATCAGAATTAACTAAAATACACAATATTTAATTAAGAAATAACTAAAATACACATTATTTATTGGAGATATAACTAAAATACACATTATTTAAAAGAGAAATAACTAAAATACACATTATTTGATAGAGAAATAACAAAAAAACACATTATTTATTAGAAAAATAACTAAAATACACTTTATTTATTGGAGAAATAACTAAAATACACATTATTTTATAGAGAATTAACTAAAATACACAATATTTAATAGAGAAATAACAAAAAAACACATTATTTAATAGAGAAATAACTAAAATACACATTATTTAATATAGAAATTACTAAAATACACAGTATTTAATAGAGAAATAACTAAAATACACATTTTTTAATAGAGAAATAACAAAAAAACACATTATTTAATAAAGAAATAACTAGAATACACATTATTTAATAAAGAAATAACTAAAATACACATTATTTAAAAGAGAAATAACGGAAATACACATTATTTCATACAGAACTAACAAAAAACACATTATTTAATAAAGAAATAACAAAAAAAAAATTGCTTAATATAGACATAATTAAAATACACATTTTTTAATAGAGAAATAACAAAAAAACACATTATTTAATAATGAAATAACTAAAATACACATTATTTATTGGAGAACTAACTAAAATACACATTATTTATTAATGACATAACTAAAATACACATTATTTATTGAAGAAATAACTAAAATACACATTATTTATTGAAGAAATAACTAAAATACACATTAAATTAAAGAAATAACTAAAATACACATTATTTAATATAGAAATAACTAAAATACACAGTATTTAATAGAGAAATAACTAAAATACACATTTTTTAATAGAGAAATAACAAAAAACACATTATTTATTAGAAAAATAACTAAAATACACTTTATTTATTGGAGAAATAACTAAAATACACATTATTTTATAGAGAATTAACTAAAATACACAATATTTAATAGAGAAATAACAAAAAAACACATTTTTTAATAGAGAAATTACTAAAATACACAGTATTTAATAGAGAAATAACTAAAATACACATTTTTTAATAGAGAAATAACAAAAAAACACATTATTTAATAAAGAAATAACTAAAATACACATTATTTATTAGAGAAATAAATAAAATACACATTATTTAATAGAGAAATAACAAAAAAACACATTATTTATTAGAAAATTAACTAAAATACACTTTATTTATTGATGAAATAACTAAAATACACATTATTTAATAAAGAAATAACTAAAATACACATTTTTTATTAAAGAAATAAATAAAATACACATTATTTAATAGAGAAATAACAAGAAAACACATTTATTATTAGAAAATTAACTAAAATAAACTTTATTTATTGGAGAAATAACTAAAATAGACATTATTTAATAGAGAAATAACTAAAATCCACAATATTTAATAGAGAAATAACAAAAAAACACATTATTTAATAGAGAAATAACTAAAATACACATTATTTAATAAAGAAATAACTAAAATTTACATTATTTAATAGAGAAATAACAAAAAAACACATTCTTTAATAGAGAAATAACAAAAAAACACATAATTTAATAGAGAAATAACTAAAATACACATTATTTATTGGAGAATTAACTAAAATACACAATATTTAATTAAGAAATAACTAAAATACACATTATTTACTAGAGAAATAACAAAAAAAAAAACATTATTTAATAGAGAAATAATTAAAATACACATTATTTATTGGAGAATTAACTAAAATACACAATATTTAATTAAGAAATAACTAAAATACACATTATTTAATAGAGAAATACCTAAAATACACATTATTTAATAGAGAAATAACAAAAAACACATTATTTATTAATGATATAACTAAAATACACATTATTTAAAAGAGAAATAACTAAAATACACATTATTTAAAAGAGAAATAACAAAAAAACACATTATTTATTAGAAAAATAACTAAAATACACTTTATTGATTGGAGAAATAACTAAAATACACATTATTTTATAAAGAATTAACTAAAATACACAATATTTAATAGAGAAATAACAAAAAAACACATTATTTAATAAAGAAATAACTAAAATACACATTATTTAATATAGAAATTACTAAAATACACAGTATTTAATAGAGAAATAACTAAAATACACATTTTTTAATAGAAAAATAACAAAAAAACACATTATTTAATAGAGAAATAACTAGAATACACATTATTTAATAAAGAAATAACTAAAATACACATTATTTAATAGAGAAATAACTGAAATACACATTATTTAATACAGAAATAACAAAAAAACACATTATTTAATAAAGAACAAACAAAAAAAAAATTGCTTAATAGAGACATAATTAAAATACACATTTTTTAATAGAGAAATAACAAAAAAACACATTATTTAATAAAAAAATAACTAAAATACACATTATTTATTGGAGAACTAACTAAAATACACATTATTTATTAATGACATAACTAAAATACACATTATTTATTGAAGAAATAACTAAAATACACATTATTTAATGAAGAAATTACTAAAATACACTTTATTTATTAGAGAAATAAATAAAATAGACATTATTTAATAGAGAAATAACAAAAAAACACATTATTTATTAGAAAAAAAACTAAAATACACTTTATTTATTGGAGAATTAACTAAAATACACAATATTTAATTAAAAAATAACTAAAATACACATTATTTACTAGAGAAATAACAAAAAAAAAAACATTTTTTAATAGAGAAATAACTAAAATACACATTATTTAATAAAGAAATAACTAAAATTTACTATATTTAATAGAGAAATAACAAAAAAACACATTCTTTAATAGAGAAATAACAAAAAAACACATAATTTAATAGAGAAATAACTAAAATACACATTATTTATTGGAAAAATAACTCATATACACATTATTTAAAAGAAAAATAACTAAAATACACATTATTTAATAAAGAAATAACAGAAAAACACATTATTTAATAGAAAAATAACTAAAATACAAATTATTTCTTGGAGAAATAACTAAAATACACATTATTTAATAGAGAAATAACAAAAAAACACAATATTTAAAAGAGAAATAACTAAAATACACATTATTTATTGAAGAAATAACTAAAATACACATTATTTAATAAAAAATAACTAAAATACACATTATTTATTAGAGAAATTACTAAAATACACATTATTTAATAGAGAAATAACAAAAAAACACATTATTTAATGAAGAAATAACTAAAATACACATTATTTAATGGAGAAATAACTAAAATACACATTATTTAATAAAGAAATAACTAAAATTTACATTATATACGACACATAACAAAAAAACACATTCTTTAATAGAGAAATAACAAAAAAACAAATTATTCAATACAGAAATAAATAAATACACATTATTTATTGGAGAAATAAATAAAATACACATTTTTTATTAAAGAAATATCTAAAATACACATTATTTAATAGAGAAATAACAAAAAACACATTATTTAATAGAGAAATAACAAAAAAACACATTATTTAATAGAGAACTAACTAAAATACACATTAGTTATTAAAGAAAAAACTAAAATACACATTATTTAATAGAGAAATAACTAAAATACACATTAATTATTAAAGAAACCAATAAAATACACATTATTTAATTGAGAAATAACAAAAAACACATTATTTATCAAAGACATAACTTAAATACACATTATTTATTGAAGAAATAACTAAAATACACATTATTTATTAGAGAAATAACTAAAATACACATTATTTAATAAAGAAATAACTAAAAAACACATTATTTATTGGAGAACTAACTAAAATACACATTATTTATTAATGACATAACTAAAATACACATTATTTATTAAAGAAATAACTAAAATACACATTATTTATTGAAGAAATAACTAAAATACACATTATTTATTGAAGAAATAACTAAAATACACATTATTTATTAAAGAAATAACTAAAATACACATTATTTAATAGAGAAATAACTGAAATACACATTATTTAATACAGAAATTACAAAAAAACATATTATTTAATAAAGAAATAACAAAAAAAATATTATTTAATAGAGACATAATTAAAATACACTTTAGTTATTGGAGAAATAACTAAAATACACATTACTTAATAGAGAAATAACAAAAAAAAAAACAATAATTAATAGAGAAATAACTAAAATACACATTATTTATTTTAGATATAACTAAAATACACAATATTTAATTAAGAAATAACTAAAATACACATTATTTAATAGAGAAATACCTAAAATACACATTATTTAATAGAGAAATAACAAAAAACACATTATTTAATAGAAAAATAACTAAAATACACATTATTTATTAAAGATATAACTAAAATACACATTATTTAAAAGAGAAATAACTAAAATACACATTATTTGATAGAGAAATAACAAAAAAACACATTATTTATTAGAAAAATAACTAAAATACACTTTATTTATTGGAGAAATAACTAAAATACACATTATTTTATAAAATATTAACTAAAATACACAATATTTAATAGAGAAATAACAAAAAAACACATTATTTAATAGAGAAATTACTAAAATACACAGTATTTAATAGAGAAATAACTAAAATACACATTATATAATAAAGAAATAACTAAAATACACATTATTTATTAAAGAAATAAATAAAATACACATTATTTAATAAAGAAATAACAAAAACACACATTATTTATTAGAAAATTAACTAAAAAACACTTTATTTATTGGAGAAATAACTAAAATACACATTATTTAATAAAGAAATAACTAAAATACACATTATTTATTGGAGAAATAACTAAAATACACATTATTTATTGAAGAAATAACTAAAATACACAATATTTAATAGAGAAATAACAAAAAAACACATTATTTATTAGAGAAATAACTAAAATAAACAATATTTATTAGAAAAATAACAAAAAAACACATTATTTAATAGAGAAATAACTAAAATACACATTATTTAATAAAGAAATAAGAAAAAACACATTATTTAATAGAGAAATAACTAAAATACACATTATTTATTGGAAAAATAACTTATATACACATTATTTAATAGAGAAATAACTAAAATACAAATTATTTCTTGGAGAAATAACTAAAATACACATTATTTAATAGAGAAATAACAAAAAAACACAATATTTAAAAGAGAAATAACTAAAATACACATTATTTATTAAAGAAATAACTAAAATACACATTATTTAATAAAAAATAACTAAAATACACATTATTTAATAGAGAAATTACTAAAATACACATTATTTAATAGAGAAATAACAAAAAAACACATTATTTAATAAAGAAATAACTAAAATACACATTATTTATTGGAGAAATAACTAAAATACACATTATTTAATAAAGAAATAACTAAAATTTACATTATATACGAGAAATAACAAAAAAACACATTCTTTAATAGAGAAATAACAAAAAAACAAATTATTCAATACAGAAATAAATAAATACACTATATTTATTGGAGAAATAACTAAAATACACGCTATTTATTTAAGAAATATCTAAAATACACATTATTTAATAGAGAAATAACAAAAAACACATTATTTAATAGAGAAATAACAAAAAAACACATTATTTAATAGAGAACTAACTAAAATACACATTAATTATTAAAGAAAAAACTAAAATACACATTATTTAATAGAGAAATAACTAAAATACACATTAATTATTAAAGAAACCAATAAAATACACATTATTTAATTGAGAAATAACAAAAAACACATTATTTATCAAAGACATAACTTAAATACACATTATTTATTGAAGAAATAACTAAAATACACATTATTTATTAAAGAAATAACTAAAATACACATTATTTAATAAAGAAATAACTAAAATACACATTATTTATTGGAGAACTAACTAAAATACACATTATTTATTAATGACATAACTAAAATACACATTATTTATTGAAGAAATAACTAAAATACACATTATTTATTGAAGAAATAACTAAAATACACATTATTTATTGAAGAAATAACTAAAATACACATTATTTATTAAAGAAATAACTAAAATACACAATATTTAATAGAGAAATAACTGAAATACACATTATTTAATACAGAAATTACAAAAAAACATATTATTTAATAAAGAAATAACAAAAAAAATATTATTTAATAGAGACATAATTAAAATACACATTAGTTATTGGAGAAATAACTAAAATACACATTACTTAATAGAGAAATAACAAAAAAAAACATTATTTAATAGAGAAATAACTAAAATACACATTATTTATATCAGAATTAACTAAAATACACAATATTTAATTAAGAAATAACTAAAATACACATTATTTATTGGAGATATAACTAAAATACACATTATTTAAAAGAGAAATAACTAAAATACACATTATTTGATAGAGAAATAACAAAAAAACACATTATTTATTAGAAAAATAACTAAAATACACTTTATTTATTGGAGAAATAACTAAAATACACATTATTTTATAGAGAATTAACTAAAATACACAATATTTAATAGAGAAATAACAAAAAAACACATTATTTAATAGAGAAATAACTAAAATACACATTATTTAATATAGAAATTACTAAAATACACAGTATTTAATAGAGAAATAACTAAAATACACATTTTTTAATAGAGAAATAACAAAAAAACACATTATTTAATAAAGAAATAACTAGAATACACATTATGTAATAAAGAAATAACTAAAATACACATTATTTAAAAGAGAAATAACGGAAATACACATTATTTAATACAGAACTAACAAAAAAACACATTATTTAATAAAGAAATAACAAAAAAAAAATTGCTTAATATAGACATAATTAAAATACACATTTTTTAATAGAGAAATAACAAAAAAACACATTATTTAATAAAGAAATAACTAAAATACACATTATTTATTGGAGAACTAACTAAAATACACATTATTTATTAATGACATAACTAAAATACACATTATTTATTGAAGAAATAACTAAAATACACATTATTTATTGAAGAAATAACTAAAATACACAATATATTAAAGAAATAACTAAAATACACATTATTTAATATAGAAATTACTAAAATACACAGTATTTAATAGAGAAATAACTAAAATACACATTTTTTAATAGAGAAATAACAAAAAACACATTATTTATTAGAAAAATAACTAAAATACACTTTATTTATTGGAGAAATAACTAAAATACACATTATTTTATAGAGAATTAACTAAAATACACAATATTTAATAGAGAAATAACAAAAAAACACATTTTTTAATAGAGAAATTACTAAAATACACAGTATTTAATAGAGAAATAACTAAAATACACATTTTTTAATAAAGAAATAACAAAAAAACACATTATTTAATAAAGAAATAACTAAAATACACATTATTTATTAGAGAAATAAATAAAATACACATTATTTAATAGAGAAATAACAAAAAAACACATTATTTATTAGAAAATTAACTAAAATACACTTTATTTATTGATGAAATAACTAAAATACACATTATTTAATAAAGAAATAACTAAAATACACATTATTTATTAGAGAAATAAATAAAATACACATTATTTAATAGAGAAATAACAAGAAAACACATTATTTTTTAGAAAATTAACTAAAATAAACTTTATTTATTGGAGAAATAACTAAAATAGACATTATTTAATAGAGAAATAACTAAAATCCACAATATTTAATAGAGAAATAACAAAAAAACACATTATTTAATAGAGAAATAACTAAAATACACATTATTTAATAAAGAAATAACTAAAATTTACATTATTTAATAGAGAAATAACAAAAAAACACATTCTTTAATAGAGAAATAACAAAAAAACACATAATTTAATTGAGAAATAACTAAAATACACATTATTTATTGGAGAATTAACTAAAATACACAATATTTAATTAAGAAATAACTAAAATACACATTATTTTCTAGAGAAATAACAAAAAAAAAACATTATTTAATAGAGAAATAACTAAAATACACATTATTTATTGGAGAATTAACTAAAATACACAATATTTAATTAAGAAATAACTAAAATACACATTATTTAATAGAGAATTACCTAAAATACACATTATTTAATAGAGAAATAACAAAAAACACATTATTTAATAGAAAAATAACTAAAATACACATTATTTATTAGAGATATAACTAAAATACACATTATTTAAAAGAGAAATAACTAAAATACACATTATTTAAAAGAGAAATAACAAAAAAACACATTATTTATTAGAAAAATAACTAAAATACACTTTATTTATTGGAGAAATAACTAAAATACACATTATTTTATAAAGAATTAACTAAAATACACAATATTTAATAGAGAAATAACAAAAAAACACATTATTTAATAGAGAAATAACTAAAATACACATTATTTAATATAGAAATTACTAAAATACACAGTATTTAATAGAGAAATAACTAAAATACACATTTTTTAATAGAGAAATAACAAAAAAACACATTATTTAATAGAGAAATAACTAGAATACACATTATTTAATAAAGAAATAACTAAAATACACATTATTTAATAGAGAAATAACTGAAATACACATTATTTAATACAGAAATAACAAAAAAACACATTATTTAATAAAGAACAAACAAAAAAAAATTGCTTAATAGAGACATAATTAAAATACACATTTTTTAATAGAGAAATAACAAAAAAACACATTATTTAATAAAAAAATAACTAAAATACACATTATTTATTAGAGAACTAACTAAAATACACATTATTTATTAATGACATAACTAAAATACACATTATTTATTGAAGAAATAACTAAAATACACATTATTTAATGAAGAAATAACTAAAATACACATTATTTATTAGAGAAATAAATAAAATAGACATTATTTAATAGAGAAATAACAAAAAAACACATTATTTATTAGAAAAAAAACTAAAATACACTTTATTTATTGGAGAATTAACTAAAATACACAATATTTAATTAAGAAATAACTAAAATACACATTATTTACTAGAGAAATAACAAAAAAAAAACATTATTTAATAGAGAAATAACTAAAATACACATTATTTAATAAAGAAATAACTAAAATTTATATTATTTAATAGAGAAATAACAAAAAAACACATTCTTTAATAGAGAAATAACAAAAAAACACATAATTTAATAGAGAAATAACTAAAATACACATTATTTATTGGAAAAATAACTCATATACACATTATTTAAAAGAAAAATAACTAAAATACACATTATTTAATAAAGAAATAACAAAAAAACACATTATTTAATAGAAAAATAACTAAAATACAAATTATTTCTTGGAGAAATAACTAAAATACACATTATTTAATAGAGAAATAACAAAAAAACACAATATTTAAAAGAGAAATAACTAAAATACACATTATTTATTGAAGAAATAACTAAAATACACATTATTTAATAAAAAATAACTAAAATACACATTATTTAATAGAGAAATTACTAAAATACACATTATTTAATAGAGAAATAACAAATAAACACATTATTTAATGAAGAAATAACTAAAATACACATTATTTAATAAAGAAATAACTAAAATTTACATTATATACGACACATAACAAAAAAACACATTCTTTAATAGAGAAATAACAAAAAAACAAATTATTCAGTACAGAAATAAATAAATACACATTATTTATTGGAGAAATAACTAAAATACACATTTTTTATTAAAGAAATATCTAAAATACACATTATTTAATAGAGAAATAACAAAAAACACATTATTTAATAGAGAAATAACAAAAAAACACATTATTTAATAGAGAACTAACTAAAATACACATTAGTTATTAAAGAAAAAACTAAAATACACATTATTTAATAGAGAAATAACTAAAATACACATTAATTATTAAAGAAACCAATAAAATACACATTATTTAATTGAGAAATAACAAAAAACACATTATTTATCAAAGACATAACTTAAATACACATTATTTATTGAAGAAATAACTAAAATACACATTATTTATTAGAGAAATAACTAAAATACACATTATTTAATAAAGAAATAACTAAAAAACACATTATTTATTGGAGAACTAACTAAAATACACATTATTTATTAATGACATAACTAAAATACACATTATTTATTGAAGAAATAACTAAAATACACATTATTTATTGAAGAAATAACTAAAATACACATTATTTATTGAAGAAATAACTAAAATACACATTATTTATTAAAGAAATAACTAAAATACACATTATTTAATAGAGAAATAACTGAAATACACATTATTTAATACAGAAATTACAAAAAAACATATTATTTAATAAAGAAATAACAAAAAAAATATTATTTAATAGAGACATAATTAAAATACACTTTAGTTATTAGAGAAATAACTAAAATACACATTACTTAATAGAGAAATAACAAAAAAAAAACATTAATTAATAGAGAAATAACTAAAATACACATTATTTATTGGAGATATAACTAAAATACACAATATTTAATTAAGAAATAACTAAAATACACATTGTTTAATAGAGAAATACCTAAAATACACATTATTTAATAGAGAAATAACAAAAAACACATTATTTAATAGAAAAATAACTAAAATACACATTATTTATTGGAGATATAACTAAAATACACATTATTTAAAAGAGAAATAACTAAAATACACATTATTTGATAGAGAAATAACAAAAAAACACATTATTTATTAGAAAAATAACTAAAATACACTTTATTTATTGGAGAAATAACTAAAATACACATTATTTTATAAAATATTAACTAAAATACACAATATTTAATAGAGAAATAACAAAAAAACACATTATTTTATAGAGAAATAACTAAAATACACATTATTTAATATAGAAATTACTAAAATACACAGTATTTAATAGAGAAATAACTAAAATACACATTTTTTAATAGAGAAATAACAAAAAAACACATTATTTAATAGAGAAATAACTAGAATACAAATTATTTAATAAAGAAATAACTAAAATACACATTATTTAATAGAGAAATAACTGAAAAACACATTATTTAATACAGAAATAACAAAAAAACACATTATTTAATAAAGAAATAACAAAAAAAAATTGCTTAATAGAGACATAATTAAAATACACATTTTTTAATAGAGAAATAACAAAAAAACACATTATTTAATAAAGAAATAACTAAAATACACATTATTTATTGGAGAACTAACTAAAATACACAATATTTATTAATGACATAACTAAAATACACATTATTTATTGAAGAAATAACTAAAATACACATTATTTATTGAAGAAATAACTAAAATACACATTATATTGAAGAAATAACTAAAATACACATTATTTAATATAGAAATTACTAAAATACACAGTATTTAATAGAGAAATAACTAAAATACACATTTTTTAATAGAGAAATAACAAAAAAACACATTATTTATTAGAAAAAAAACTAAAATACACTTTATTTATTGGAGAAATAACTAAAATACACATTATTTTATAGAGAATTAACTAAAATACACAATATTTAATAGAGAAATAACAAAATAACCCATTTTTTAATAGAGAAATTACTAAAATACACAGTATTTAATAAAGAAATAACTAAAATACACATTTTTTAATAGAGAAATAACAAAAAAACACATTATTTAATAAAGAAATAACTAAAATACACATTATTTATTAGAGAAATAAATAAAATACACATTATTTAATAGAGAAATAACAAAAAAACACATTATTTATTAGAAAATTAACTAAAATACACACACATTATTTAATAAAGAAATAACTAAAATACACATTATTTATTAGAGAAATAAATAAAATACACATTATTTAATAGAGAAATAACAAGTAAACACATTATTTATTAGAAAATTAACTAAAATAAACTTTATTTATTGAAGAAAAAACTAAAATAGACATTAATTAATAGAGAAATAACTAAAATCCTCAATATTTAACAAAGAAATAACAAAAAAACACATTATTTAATAGAGAAATAACTAAAATACACATTATTTAATAAAGAAATAACTAAAATTTACATTATTTAATAGAGAAATAACAAAAAAACACATTCTTTAATAGAGAAATAACAAAAAAACACATAAATTAATAGAGAAATAACTAAAATACACATTATTTATTGGAAAAATAACTTATATACACATTATTTAAAAGAGAAATAACTTTAATACACATTATTTAATAAAGAAATAACAAAAAAACACATTATTTAATAGAGAAATAACTAAAATACAAATTATTTCTTGGAGAAATAACTAAAATACACACAATTTAATAGAGAAATAACAAAAAAACACAATATTTAAAAGAGAAATAACTAAAATACACATTATTTATTGAAGAAATAACTAAAATACACATTATTTAATAAAAAAATAACTAAAATACACATTATTTAATAGAGAAATTACTAAAATACACATTATTTAATAAAGAAATAACAAAAAAACACATTATTTAATGAAGAAATAACTAAAATACACATTATTTATTGGAGAAATAACTAAAATACACATAATTTAATAAAGAAATAACTAAAGTTTACATTATATACGAGAAATAACAAAAAAACACATTCTTTAATAGAGAAATAACAAAAAAACAAATTATTCAATACAGAAATAAATAAATACACATTATTTATTGGAGAAATAACTAAAATACACATTATTTATTAATGACATAACTAAAATACACATTATTTATTGAAGAAATAACTAAAATACACATTATTTATTGAAGAAATAACAAAAAACACATTATTTAATAGAGAAATAACAAAAAAACACATTATTTAATAGAGAACTAACTAAAATACACATTAGTTATTAAAGAAAAAACTAAAATACACATTATTTAATAGAGAAATAACTAAAATACACATTAATTATTAAAGAAACCAATAAAATACACATTATTTAATTGAAAAATAACAAAAAACACATTATTTATCAAAGACATAACTTAAATATACATTATTTATTGAAGAAATAACTAAAATACACATTATTTATTAGAGAAATAACTAAAATACACATTATTTAATAAAGAAATAACTAAAATACACATTATTTATTGGAGAACTAACTAAAATACACATTATTTATTAATGACATAACTAAAATACACATTATTTATTGAAGAAATAACTAAAATACACATTATTTATTGAAGAAATAACTAAAATACACATTATTTATTGAAGAAATAACTAAAATACACATTATTTATTAAAGAAATAACTAAAATACACAATATTTAATAGAGAAATAACTGAAATACACATTATTTAATACAGAAATTACAAAAAAACATATTATTTAATAAAGAAATAACAAAAAAAATATTATTTAATAGAGACATAATTAAAATACACATTAGTTATTGGAGAAATAACTAAAATACACATTACTTAATAGAGAAATAAGAAAAAAAAAAAACATTATTTAATAGAGAAATAACTAAAATACACATTATTTATATCAGAATTAACTAAAATACACAATATTTAATTAAGAAATAACTAAAATACACATTATTTATTGGAGATATAACTAAAATACACATTATTTAAAAGAGAAATAACTAAAATACACATTATTTGATAGAGAAATAACAAAAAAACACATTATTTATTAGAAAAATAACTAAAATACACTTTATTTATTGGAGAAATAACTAAAATACACATTATTTTATAGAGAATTAACTAAAATACACAATATTTAATAGAGAAATAACAAAAAAACACATTATTTAATAGAGAAATAACTAAAATACACATTATTTAATATAGAAATTACTAAAATACACAGTATTTAATAGAGAAATAACTAAAATACACATTTTTTAATAGAGAAATAACAAAAAAACACATTATTTAATAAAGAAATAACTAGAATACACATTATTTAATAAAGAAATAACTAAAATACACATTATTTAATAGAGAAATAACGGAAATACACATTATTTAATACAGAACTAACAAAAAAACACATTATTTAATAAAAAAATAACAAAAAAAAATTGCTTAATATAGACATAATTAAAATACACATTTTTTAATAGAGAAATAACAAAAAAACACATTATTTAATAAAGAAATAACTAAAATACACATTATTTATTGGAGAACTAACTAAAATACACATTATTTAATAATGACATAACAAAAATACACATTATTTATTAAAGAAGTAACTAAAATACACATTATTTATTGAAGAAATAACTAAAATACACATTATTTATTGAAGAAATAACTATAATACACATTATATTGAAGAAATAACTAAAATACACATTATTTAATATAGAAATTAGTAAAATACACAGTATTTAATAGAGAAATAACTAAAATACACATTTTTTAATAGAGAAATAACAAAAAAACACATTATTTATTAGAAAAATAACTAAAATACACTTTATTTATTGGAGAAATAACTAAAATACACATTATTTTATAGAGAATTAACTAAAATACACAATATTTAATAGAGAAATAACAAAAAAACACATTTTTTAATAGAGAAATTACTAAAATACACAGTATTTAATAGAGAAATAACTAAAATACACATTTTTTAATAGAGAAATAACAAAAAAACACATTATTTAATAAAGAAATAACTAAAATACACATTATTTATTAGAGAAATAAATAAAATACACATTATTTAATAGAGAAATAACAAAAAAACACATTATTTATTAGAAAATTAACTAAAATAAACTTTATTTATTGGAGAAATAACTAAAATAGACATTATTTAATAGAGAAATAACTAAAATCCACAATATTTAATAGAGAAATAACAAAAAAACACATTATTTAATAGAGAAATAACTAAAATACACATTTTTTAATAGAGAAATAACAAAAACACACATTATTTAATAAAGAAATAACTAAAATACACATTATTTATTGGAGAACTAACTAAAATACACATTATTTATTAATGACATAACAAAAATACACATTATTTATTAAAGAAATAACAAAAAAACACATTCTTTAATAGAGAAATAACAAAAAAACATATAATTTAGTAGAGAAATAACTAAAATACACATTATTTATTGGAGAATTAACTAAAATACACAATATTTAATTAAGAAATAACTAAAATACACATTATTTACTAGAGAAATAACAAAAAAAAAAACATTATTCAATAGAGAAAAAACTAAAATACACATTATTTATTGGAGAATTAACTAAAATACACAATATTTAATTAAGAAATAACTAAAATACACATTATTTAATAGAGAAATACCTAAAATACACATTATTTAATAGAGAAATAACAAAAAACACATTATTTAATAGAAAAATAACTAAAATACACATTATTTATTAGAGATATAACTAAAATACACATTATTTAAAAGAGAAATAACTAAAATACACATTATTTAAAAGAGAAATAACAAAAAAACACATTATTTATTAGAAAAATAACTAAAATACACTTTATTTATTGGAGAAATAACTAAAATACACATTATTTTATAGAGAATTAACTAAAATACACAATATTTAATAGAGAAATAACAAAAAAACACATTATTTAATAGAGAAATAACTAAAATACACATTATTTAATATAGAAATTACTAAAATACACAGTATTTAATAGAGAAATAACTAAAATACACATTTTTTAATAGAGAAATAACAAAAAAACACATTATTTAATAGAGAAATAACTAGAATACACATTATTTAATAAAGAAATAACTAAAATACACATTATTTAATAGAGAAATAACTGTAATACACATTATTTAATACAGAAATAACAAAAAAACACATTATTTAATAAAGAACAAACAAAAAAAAAATTGCTTAATAGAGACATAATTAAAATACACATTTTTTAATAGAGAAATAACAAAAAAACACATTATTTAATAAAAAAATAATTAAAATACACATTATTTATTGGAGAACTAACTAAAATACACATTAATTATTAATGACATAACTAAAATACACATTATTTATTGAAGAAATAACTAAAATACACAATATTTATTGAAGAAATAACTAAAATACACATTTTTTATTGAAGAAATAACTAAAATACACATTATTTAATATAGAAATTACTAAAATACAAAGTATTTAATAGAGAAATAACTAAAATACACATTTTTTAATAGAAAAATAACAAAAAAACACATTATTTATTAGAAAAATAACTAAAATACACTTTATTTATTGGAGAAATAACTAAAATACACATTATTTTATAGAGAATTAACTAAAATACACAATATTTAATAGAGAAATAACAAAAAAACACATTATTTAATAGAGATATTACTAAAAAACACTTTATTTATTAGAGAAATAACTAAAATACACATTATTTAATAAAGAAATAACTAAAATACACATTATTTATTGGAGAAATAACTAAAATACACATTATTTATTGAAGAAATAACTAAAATACACAATATTTAATAGAGAAATAACAAAAAAAACACATTATTTATTAAAGAAATAACTAAAATAAACAATATTTATTAGAAAAATAACAAAAAAACACATTATTTAATAGAGAAATAACTAAAATACACATTATTTAATAAAGAAATAAAAAAAAACACATTATTTAATAGAGAAATAACTAAAATACACATTATTTAATAGAGAAATAACAAAAAAACACATTATTTATTAGAGAAATAACTAAAATACACATTATTTATTGGAGAAATAACTAAAATACACATTATTTATTAAAGAAATAACTAAAATACACATTATTTAATGAAGAAATAACTAAAATACACATTATTTAATGAAGAAATAACTAAAATACACATTATTTATTAGAGAAATAAATAAAATAGACATTATTTAATAGAGAAATAACAAAAAAACACATTATTTATTAGAAAATTAACTAAAATACACTTTATTTATTGAAGAAATAACTAAAATACACATTATTTAATAAAGAAATAACTAAAATACACATTATTTATTAGAAAAATAAATAAAATACACATTATTTAATAGAGAAATAACAAAAAAACACATTAATTATTAGAAAATTAACTAAAATAAACTTTATTTATTGGAGAAATAACTAAAATAGACATTATTTAATAGAGAAATAACTAAAATCCACAATATTTAATAGAGAAATAACAAAAAACACATTATTTAATAGAGAAATAACTAAAATACACATTATTTAATAAAGAAATAACTAAAATTTACATTATTTAATAGAAAAATAACTAAAAAACACATTCTTTAATAGAGAAATAACAAAAAAACACATAATTTAATAGAGAAATAACTAAAATACACATTATTTATTGGAAAAATAACTCATATACACATTATTTAAAAGAAAAATAACTAAAATACACATTATTTAATAAAGAAATAACAAAAAAACACATTATTTAATAGAGAAATAACTAAAATACAAATTATTTCTTGGAGAAATAACTAAAATACACATTATTTAATAGAGAAATAACAAAAAAACACAATATTTAAAAGAGAAATAACTAAAATACACATTATTTATTGAAGAAATAACTAAAATACACATTATTTAATAAAAAATAACTAAAATACACATTATTTAATAGAGAAATTACTAAAATACACATTATTTAATAGAGAAATAACATAAAAACACATTATTTAATGAAGAAATAACTAAAATACACATTCTTTATTGGAGAAATAACTAAAATACACATTATTTAATAGAGAAATAACTAAAATTTACATTATATACGACACATAACAAAAAAACACATTCTTTAATAGAGAAATAACAAAAAAACAAATTATTCAATATAGAAATAAATAAATACACATTATTTATTGGAGAAATAACTAAAATACACATTTTTTATTAAAGAAATATCTAAAATACACATTATTTAATAGAGAAATAACAAAAAACACATTATTTAATAGAGAAATAACAAAAAAACACATTATTTAATAGAGAACTAACTAAAATACACATTAGTTATTAAAGAAAAAACTAAAATACACATTATTTAATAGAGAAATAACTGTAATACACATTATTTAATACAGAAATAACAAAAAAACACATTATTTAATAAAGAACAAACAAAAAAAAAATTGCTTAATAGAGACATAATTAAAATACACATTTTTTAATAGAGAAATAACAAAAAAACACATTATTTAATAAAAAAATAACTAAAATACACATTATTTATTGGAGAACTAACTAAAATACACATTATTTATTAATGACATAACTAAAATACACATTATTTATTGAAGAAATAACTAAAATACACATTATTTATTGAAGAAATAACTAAAATACACATTATTTATTGAAGAAATAACTAAAATACACATTATTTAATATAGAAATTACTAAAATACAAAGTATTTAATAGAGAAATAACTAAAATACACATTTTTTAATAGAGAAATAACAAAAAAACACATTATTTATTAGAAAAATAACTAAAATACACTTTATTTATTGGAGAAATAACTAAAATACACATTATTTTATAGAGAATTAACTAAAATACACAATATTTAATAGAGAAATAACAAAAAAACACATTATTTAATAGAGAAATTACTAAAATACACAGTATTTAATAGAGAAATAACTAAAATACACATTATTTAATAAAGAAATAACTAAAATACACATTATTTATTAAAGAAATAAATAAAATACACATTATTTATTAGAGAAATAACAAAAACACACATTATTTATTAGAAAATTAACTAAAAAACACTTTATTTATTAGAGAAATAACTAAAATACACATTATTTAATAAAGAAATAACTAAAATACACATTATTTATTGGAGAAATAACTAAAATACACATTATTTATTGAAGAAATAACTAAAATACACAATATTTATTAGAAAAATATCAAAAAAACACATTATTTAATAGAGAAATAACTAAAATACACATTATTTAATAAAGAACAAACAAAAAAAAATTGCTTAATAGAGACATAATTAAAATACACATTTTTTAATAGAGAAATAACAAAAAAACACATTATTTAATAAAAAAATAACTAAAATACACATTATTTATTAGAGAACTAACTAAAATACACATTATTTATTAATGACATAACTAAAATACACATTATTTATTGAAGAAATAACTAAAATACACATTATTTAATGAAGAAATAACTAAAATACACATTATTTATTAGAGAAATAAATAAAATAGACATTATTTAATAGAGAAATAACAAAAAAACACATTATTTATTAGAAAAAAAAACTAAAATACACTTTATTTATTGGAGAATTAACTAAAATACACAATATTTAATTAAGAAATAACTAAAATACACATTATTTACTAGAGAAATAACAAAAAAAAAACATTATTTAATAGAGAAATAACTAAAATACACATTATTTAATAAAGAAATAACTAAAATTTACATTATTTAATAGAGAAATAACAAAAAAACACATTCTTTAATAGAGAAATAACAAAAAAACACATAATTTAATAGAGAAATAACTAAAATACACATTATTTATTGGAAAAATAACTCATATACACATTATTTAAAAGAAAAATAACTAAAATACACATTATTTAATAAAGAAATAACAAAAAAACACATTATTTAATAGAAAAATAACTAAAATACAAATTATTTCTTGGAGAAATAACTAAAATACACATTATTTAATAGAGAAATAACAAAAAAACACAATATTTAAAAGAGAAATAACTAAAATACACATTATTTATTGAAGAAATAACTAAAATACACATTATTTAATAAAAAATAACTAAAATACACATTATTTAATAGAGAAATTACTAAAATACACATTATTTAATAGAGAAATAACAAAAAAACACATTATTTAATGAAGAAATAACTAAAATACACATTATTTAATGGAGAAATAACTAAAATACACATTATTTAATAAAGAAATAACTAAAATTTACATTATATACGACACATAACAAAAAAACACATTCTTTATTAGAAAAATAACAAAAAAACAAATTATTCAATACAGAAATAAATAAATACACATTATTTATTGGAGAAATAACTAAAATACACATTTTTTATTAAAGAAATATCTAAAATACACATTATTTAATAGAGAAATAACAAAAAACACATTATTTAATAGAGAAATAACAAAAAAACACATTATTTAATAGAGAACTAACTAAAATACACATTAGTTATTAAAGAAAAAACTAAAATACACATTATTTAATAGAGAAATAACTAAAATACACATTAATTATTAAAGAAACCAATAAAATACACATTATTTAATTGAGAAATAACAAAAAACACATTATTTATCAAAGACATAACTTAAATACACATTATTTATTGAAGAAATAACTAAAATACACATTATTTATTAGAGAAATAACTAAAATACACATTATTTAATAAAGAAATAACTAAAAAACACATTATTTATTGGAGAACTAACTAAAATACACATTATTTATTAATGACATAACTAAAATACACATTATTTATTGAAGAAATAACTAAAATACACATTATTTATTGAAGAAATAACTAAAATACACATTATTTATTGAAGAAATAACTAAAATACACATTATTTATTAAAGAAATAACTAAAATACACATTATTTAATAGAGAAATAACTGAAATACACATTATTTAATACAGAAATTACAAAAAAACATATTATTTAATAAAGAAATAACAAAAAAAATATTATTTAATAGAGACATAATTAAAATACACTTTAGTTATTGGAGAAATAACTAAAATACACATTACTTAATAGAGAAATAACAAAAAAAAAACATTAATTAATAGAGAAATAACTAAAATACACATTATTTATTCGAGATATAACTAAAATACACAATATTTAATTAAGAAATAACTAAAATACACATTGTTTAATAGAGAAATACCTAAAATACACATTATTTAATAGAGAAATAACAAAAAACACATTATTTAATAGAAAAATAACTAAAATACACATTATTTATTGGAGAAATAACTAAAATACACATTTTTTATTAAAGAAATATCTAAAATACACATTATTTAATAGAGAAATAACAAAAAACACATTATTTAATAGAGAAATAACAAAAAAACACATTATTTAATAGAGAACTAACTAAAATACACATTAGTTATTAAAGAAAAAACTAAAATACACATTATTTAATAGAGAAATAACTAAAATACACATTAATTATTAAAGAAACCAATAAAATACACATTATTTAATTGAGAAATAACAAAAAACACATTATTTATCAAAGACATAACTTAAATACACATTATTTATTGAAGAAATAACTAAAATACACATTATTTATTAGAGAAATAACTAAAATACACATTATTTAATAAAGAAATAACTAAAAAACACATTATTTATTGGAGAACTAACTAAAATACACATTATTTATTAATGACATAACTAAAATACACATTATTTATTGAAGAAATAACTAAAATACACATTATTTATTGAAGAAATAACTAAAATACACATTATTTATTGAAGAAATAACTAAAATACACATTATTTATTAAAGAAATAACTAAAATACACATTATTTAATAGAGAAATAACTGAAATACACATTATTTAATACAGAAATTACAAAAAAACATATTATTTAATAAAGAAATAACAAAAAAAATATTATTTAATAGAGACATAATTAAAATACACTTTAGTTATTGGAGAAATAACTAAAATACACATTACTTAATAGAGAAATAACAAAAAAAAAACATTAATTAATAGAGAAATAACTAAAATACACATTATTTATTCGAGATATAACTAAAATACACAATATTTAATTAAGAAATAACTAAAATACACATTGTTTAATAGAGAAATACCTAAAATACACATTATTTAATAGAGAAATAACAAAAAACACATTATTTAATAGAAAAATAACTAAAATACACATTATTTATTGGAGATATAACTAAAATACACATTATTTAAAAGAGAAATAACTAAAATACACATTATTTGATAGAGAAATAACAAAAAAACACATTATTTATTAGAAAAATAACTAAAATACACTTTATTTATTGGAGAAATAACTAAAATACACATTATTTTATAAAATATTAACTAAAATACACAATATTTAATAGAGAAATAACAAAAAAACACATTATTTTATAGAGAAATAACTAAAATACACATTATTTAATATAGAAATTACTAAAATACACAGTATTTAATAGAGAAATAACTAAAATACACATTTTTTAATAGAGAAATAACAAAAAAACACATTATTTAATAGAGAAATAACTAGAATACAAATTATTTAATAAAGAAATAACTAAAATACACATTATTTAATATAGAAATTACTAAAATACACAGTATTTAATAGAGAAATAACTAAAATACACATTTTTTAATAGAGAAATAACAAAAAAACACATTATTTAATAGAGAAATAACTAGAATACAAATTATTTAATAAAGAAATAACTAAAATACACATTATTTAATAGAGAATTAACTAAAATACACAATATTTTATAGAGAATTAACTAAAATACACATTATTTATTACAGAAATAACAAAAAAACACATTATTTAATAAAGAAATAACAAAAAAAAATTGCTTAATAGAGACATAATTAAAATACACATTTTTTAATAGAGAAATAACAAAAAAACACATTATTTAATAAAGAAATAACTAAAATACACATTATTTATTGGAGAACTAACTAAAATACACAATATTTATTAATGACATAACTAAAATACACATTATTTATTGAAGAAATAACTAAAATACACATTATTTATTGAAGAAATAACTAAAATACACATTATATTGAAGAAATAACTAAAATACACATTATTTAATATAGAAATTTCTAAAATACACAGTATTTAATAGAGAAATAACTAAAATACACATTTTTTAATAGAGAAATAACAAAAAAACACATTATTTATTAGAAAAAAAACTAAAATACACTTTATTTATTGGAGAAATAACTAAAATACACATTATTTTATAGAGAATTAACTAAAATACACAATATTTAATAGAGAAATAACAAAATAACCCATTTTTTAATAGAGAAATTACTAAAATACACAGTATTTAATAGAGAAATAACTAAAATACACATTTTTTAATAGAGAAATAACAAAAAAACACATTATTTAATAAAGAAATAACTAAAATACACATTATTTATTAGAGAAATAAATAAAATACACATTATTTAATAGAGAAATAACAAAAAAACACATTATTTATTAGAAAATTAACTAAAATACACACACATTATTTAATAAAGAAATAACTAAAATACACATTATTTATTAGAGAAATAAATAAAATACACATTATTTAATAGAGAAATAACAAGTAAACACATTATTTATTAGAAAATTAACTAAAATAAACTTTATTTATTGAAGAAAAAACTAAAATAGACATTAATTAATAGAGAAATAACTAAAATCCTCAATATTTAATAAAGAAATAACAAAAAAACACATTATTTAATAGAGAAATAACTAAAATACACATTATTTAATAAAGAAATAACTAAAATTTACATTATTTAATAGAGAAATAACAAAAAAACACATTCTTTAATAGAGAAATAACAAAAAAACACATAATTTAATAGAGTAATAACTAAAATACACATTATTTATTGGAAAAATAACTTATATACACATTATTTAAAAGAGAAATAACTTTAATACACATTATTTAATAAAGAAATAACAAAAAAACACATTATTTAATAGAGAAATAACTAAAATACAAATTATTTCTTGGAGAAATAACTAAAATACACATTATTTAATAGAGAAATAACAAAAAAACACAATATTTAAAAGAGAAATAACTAAAATACACATTATTTATTGAAGAAATAACTAAAATACACATTATTTAATAAAAAAATAACTAAAATACACATTATTTAATAGAGAAATTACTAAAATACACATTATTTAATAAAGAAATAACAAAAAAACACATTATTTAATGAAGAAATAACTAAAATACACATTATTTATTGGAGAAATAACTAAAATACACATAATTTAATAAAGAAATAACTAAAGTTTACATTATATACGAGAAATAACAAAAAAACACATTCTTTAATAGAGAAATAACAAAAAAACAAATTATTCAATACAGAAATAAATAAATACACATTATTTATTGGAGAAATAACTAAAATACACATTATTTATTAATGACATAACTAAAATACACATTATTTATTGAAGAAATAACTAAAATACACATTATTTATTGAAGAAATAACAAAAAACACATTATTTAATAGAGAAATAACAAAAAAACACATTATTTAATAGAGAACTAACTAAAATACACATTAGTTATTAAAGAAAAAACTAAAATACACATTATTTAATAGAGAAATAACTAAAATACACATTAATTATTAAAGAAACCAATAAAATACACATTATTTAATTGAAAAATAACAAAAAACACATTATTTATCAAAGACATAACTTAAATACACATTATTTATTGAAGAAATAACTAAAATACACATTATTTATTAGAGAAATAACTAAAATACACATTATTTAATAAAGAAATAACTAAAATACACATTATTTATTGGAGAACTAACTAAAATACACATTATTTATTAATGACATAACTAAAATACACATTATTTATTGAAGAAATAACTAAAATACACATTATTTATTGAAGAAATAACTAAAATACACATTATTTATTGAAGAAATAACTAAAATACACATTATTTATTAAAGAAATAACTAAAATACACAATATTTAATAGAGAAATAACTGAAATACACATTATTTAATACAGAAATTACAAAAAAACATATTATTTAATAAAGAAATAACAAAAAAAATATTATTTAATAGAGACATAATTAAAATACACATTAGTTATTGGAGAAATAACTAAAATACACATTACTTAATAGAGAAATAACAAAAAAAAAAAACATTATTTAATAGAGAAATAACTAAAATACACATTATTTATATCAGAATTAACTAAAATACACATTATTTAATTAAGAAATAACTAAAATACACATTATTTATTGGAGATATAACTAAAATACACATTATTTAAAAGAGAAATAACTAAAATACACATTATTTGATAGAGAAATAACAAAAAAACACATTATTTATTAGAAAAATAACTAAAATACACTTTATTTATTGGAGAAATAACTAAAATACACATTATTTTATAGAGAATTAACTAAAATACACAATATTTAATAGAGAAATAACAAAAAAACACATTATTTAATAGAGAAATAACTAAAATACACATTATTTAATATAGAAATTACTAAAATACACAGTATTTAATAGAGAAATAACTAAAATACACATTTTTTAATAGAGAAATAACAAAAAAACACATTATTTAATAAAGAAATAACTAGAATACACATTATTTAATAAAGAAATAACTAAAATACACATTATTTAATAGAGAAATAACGGAAATACACATTATTTAATACAGAACTAACAAAAAAACACATTATTTAATAAAGAAATAACAAAAAAAAATTGCTTAATATAGACATAATTAAAATACACATTTTTTAATAGAGAAATAACAAAAAAACACATTATTTAATAAAGAAATAACTAAAATACACATTATTTATTGGAGAACTAACTAAAATACACATTATTTAATAATGACATAACAAAAATACACATTACTTATTAAAGAAATAACTAAAATACACATTATTTATTGAAGAAATAACTAAAATACACATTATTTATTGAAGAAATAACTAAAATACACATTATATTGAAGAAATAACTAAAATACACATTATTTAATATAGAAATTACTAAAATACACAGTATTTAATAGAGAAATAACTAAAATACACATTTTTTAATAGAGAAATAACAAAAAAACACATTATTTATTAGAAAAATAACTAAAATACACTTTATTTATTGGAGAAATAACTAAAATACACATTATTTTATAGAGAATTAACTAAAATACACAATATTTAATAGAGAAATAACAAAAAAACACATTTTTTAATAGAGAAATTACTAAAATACACAGTATTTAATAGAGAAATAACTTAAATACACATTTTTTAATAGAGAAATAACAAAAAAACACATTATTTAATAAAGAAATAACTAAAATACACATTATTTATTAGAGAAATAAATAAAATACACATTATTTAATAGAGAAATAACAAAAAAACACATTATTTATTAGAAAATTAACTAAAATACACTTTATTTATTGATGAAATAACTAAAATACACATTATTTAATAAAGAAATAACTAAAATACACATTATTTATTAGAGAAATAAATAAAATACACATTATTTAATAGAGAAATAACAAGAAAACACATTATTTATTAGAAAATTAACTAAAATAAACTTTATTTATTGGAGAAATAACTAAAATAGACATTATTTAATAGAGAAATAACTAAAATCCACAATATTTAATAGAGAAATAACAAAAAAACACATTATTTAATAGAGAAATAACTAAAATACACATTTTTTAATAGAGAAATAACAAAAAAACACATTATTTAATAAATAAATAACTAAAATACACATTATTTATTGGAGAACTAACTAAAATACACATTATTTATTAATGACATAACAAAAATACACATTATTTATTAAAGAAATAACAAAAAAACACATTCTTTAATAGAGAAATAACAAAAAAACACATAATTTAGTAGAGAAATAACTAAAATACACATTATTTATTGGAGAATTAACTAAAATACACAATATTTAATTAAGAAATAACTAAAATACACATTATTTACTAGAGAAATAACAAAAATAAAAACATTATTTAATAGAGAAAAAACTAAAATACACATTATTTATTGGAGAATTAACTAAAATACACAATATTTAATTAAGAAATAACTAAAATACACATTATTTAATAGAGAAATACCTAAAATACACATTATTTAATAGAGAAATAACAAAAAACACATTATTTAATAGAAAAATAACTAAAATACACATTATTTATTAGAGATATAACTAAAATACACATTATTTAAAAGAGAAATAACTAAAATACACATTATTTAAAAGAGAAATAACAAAAAAACACATTATTTATTAGAAAAATAACTAAAATACACTTTATTTATTGGAGAAATAACTAAAATACACATTATTTTATAGAGAATTAACTAAAATACACAATATTTAATAGAGAAATAACAAAAAAACACATTATTTAATAGAGAAATAACTAAAATTCACATTATTTAATATAGAAATTACTAAAATACACAGTATTTAATAGAGAAATAACTAAAATACACATTTTTTAATAGAGAAATAACAAAAAAACACATTATTTAATAGAGAAATAACTAGAATACACATTATTTAATAAAGAAATAACTAAAATACACATTATTTAATAGAGAAATAACTGTAATACACATTATTTAATACAGAAATAACAAAAAAACACATTATTTAATAAAGAACAAACAAAAAAAAAATTGCTTAATAGAGACATAATTAAAATACACATTTTTTAATAGAGAAATAACAAAAAAACACATTATTTAATAAAAAAATAACTAAAATACACATTATTTATTGGAGAACTAACTAAAATACACATTATTTATTAATGACATAACTAAAATACACATTATTTATTGAAGAAATAACTAAAATACACATTATTTATTGAAGAAATAACTAAAATACACATTATTTATTGAAGAAATAACTAAAATACACATTATTTAATATAGAAATTACTAAAATACAAAGTATTTAATAGAGAAATAACTAAAATACACATTTTTTAATAGAGAAATAACAAAAAAACACATTATTTATTAGAAAAATAACTTAAATACACTTTATTTATTGGAGAAATAACTAAAATACACATTATTTTATAGAGAATTAACTAAAATACACAATATTTAATAGAGAAATAACAAAAAAACACATTATTTAATAGAGAAATTACTAAAAAACACTTTATTTATTAGAGAAATAACTAAAATACACATTATTTAATAAAGAAATAACTAAAATACACATTATTTATTGGAGAAATAACTAAAATACACATTATTTATTAAAGAAATAACTAAAATACACAATATTTAATAGAGAAATAACAAAAAAACACATTATTTATTAAAGAAATAACTAAAATAAACAATATTTATTAGAAAAATAACAAAAAAACACATTATTTAATAAAGAAATAACTAAAATACACATTATTTAATAAAGAAATAAAAAAAACACATTATTTAATAGAGAAATAACTAAAATACACATTATTTAATAGAGAAATAACAAAAAAACACATTATTTATTAGAGAAATAACTAAAATACACATTATTTATTGGAGAAATAACTAAAATACACATTATTTATTAAAGAAATAACTAAAATACACATTATTTAATGAAGAAATAACTAAAATACACATTATTTAATGAAGAAATAACTAAAATACACATTATTTATTAGAGAAATAAATAAAATAGACATTATTTAATAGAGAAATAACAAAAAAACACATTATTTATTAGAAAATTAACTAAAATACACTTTATTTATTGAAGAAATAACTAAAATACACATTATTTAATAAAGAAATAACTAAAATACACATTATTTATTAGAGAAATAAATAAAATACACATTATTTAATAGAGAAATAACAAAAAAACACATTAATTATTAGAAAATTAACTAAAATAAACTTTATTTATTGGAGAAATAACTAAAATAGACATTATTTAATAGAGAAATAACTAAAATCCACAATATTTAATAGAGAAATAACAAAAAACACATTATTTAATAGAGAAATAACTAAAATACACATTATTTAATAAAGAAATAACTAAAATTTACATTATTTAATAGAGAAATAACTAAAAAACACATTCTTTAATAGAGAAATAACAAAAAAACACATAATTTAATAGAGAAATAACTAAAATACACATTATTTATTGGAAAAATAACTCATATACACATTATTTAAAAGAAAAATAACTAAAATACACATTATTTAATAAAGAAATAACAAAAAAACACATTATTTAATAGAGAAATAACTAAAATACAAATTATTTCTCCAAGAAATAACTAAAATACACATTATTTAATAGAGAAATAACAAAAAAACACAATATTTAAAAGAGAAATAACTAAAATACACATTATTTATTGAAGAAATAACTAAAATACACATTATTTAATAAAAAATAACTAAAATACACATTATTTAATAGAGAAATTACTAAAATACACATTATTTAATAGAGAAATAACAAAAAAACACATTATTTAATGAAGAAATAACTAAAATACACATTCTTTATTGGAGAAATAACTAAAATACACATTATTTAATAAAGAAATAACTAAAATTTACATTATATACGACACATAACAAAAAAACACATTCTTTAATAGAGAAATAACAAAAAAACAAATTATTCAATACAGAAATAAATAAATAAACATTATTTATTGGAGAAATAACTAAAATACACATTTTTTATTAAAGAAATATCTAAAATACACATTATTTAATAGAGAAATAACAAAAAACACATTATTTAATAGAGAAATAACAAAAAAACACATTATTTAATAGAGAACTAACTAAAATACACATTAGTTATTAAAGAAAAAACTAAAATACACATTATTTAATAGAGAAATAACTGTAATACACATTATTTAATACAGAAATAACAAAAAAACACATTATTTAATAAAGAACAAACAAAAAAAAAATTGCTTAATAGAGACATAATTAAAATACACATTTTTTAATAGAGAAATAACAAAAAAACACATTATTTAATAAAAAAATAACTAAAATACACATTATTTATTGGAGAACTAACTAAAATACACATTATTTATTAATGACAACTAAAATACACATTATTTATTGAAGAAATAACTAAAATACACATTATTTTATGAAGAAATAACTAAAATACACATTATTTATTGAAGAAATAACTAAAATACACATTATTTAATATAGAAATTACTAAAATACAAAGTATTTAATAGAGAAATAACTAAAATACACATTTTTTAATAGAGAAATAACAAAAAAACACATTATTTATTAGAAAAATAACTAAAATACACTTTATTTATTGGAGAAATAACTAAAATACACATTATTTTATAGAGAATTAACTAAAATACACAATATTTAATAGAGAAATAACAAAAAAACACATTATTTAATAGAGAAATTACTAAAATACACAGTATTTAATAGAGAAATAACTAAAATACACATTATTTAATAAAGAAATAACTAAAATACACATTATTTATTAAAGAAATAAATAAAATACACATTATTTATTAGAGAAATAACAAAAACACACATTATTTATTAGAAAATTAACTAAAAAACACTTTATTTATTAGAGAAATAACTAAAATACACATTATTTAATAAAGAAATAACTAAAATACACATTATTTATTGGAGAAATAACTAAAATACACATTATTTATTGAAGAAATAACTAAAATACACAATATTTAATAGAGAAATAACAAAAAAACACATTATTTATTAAAGAAATAACTAAAATAAACAATATTTATTAGAAAAATAACAAAAAAACACATTATTTAATAGAGAAATAACTAAAATACACATTATTTAAAAAAGAAATTAAAAAAAACACATTATTTAATAGAGAAATAACTAAAATACACATTATTTAATAGAGAAATAACAAAAAAACACATTATTTATTAGAGAAATAACTAAAATACACATTATTTATTGGAGAAATAACTAAAATACACATTATTTATTAAAGAAATAACTAAAATACACATTATTTAATGAAGAAATAACTAAAATACACATTATTTAATGAAGAAATAACTAAAATACACATTATTTATTAGAGAAATAAATAAAATAGACATTATTTAATAGAGAAATAACAAAAAAACACATTATTTATTAGAAAATTAACTAAAATACACTTTATTTATTGAAGAAATAACTAAAATACACATTATTTAATAAAGAAATAACTAAAATACATATTATTTATTAGAGAAATAAATAAAATACACATTATTTAATAGAGAAATAACAAAAAAACACATTAATTATTAGAAAATTAACTAAAATAAACTTTATTTATTGGAGAAATAACTAAAATAGACATTATTTAATAGAGAAATAACTAAAATCCACAATATTTAATAGAGAAATAACAAAAAACACATTATTTAATAGAGAAATAACTAAAATACACATTATTTAATAAAGAAATAACTAAAATTTACATTATTTAATAGAGAAATAACTAAAAAACACATTCTTTAATAGAGAAATAACAAAAAAACACATAATTTAATAGAGAAATACTTAAAATACACATTATTTATTGGAAAAATAACTCATATACACATTATTTAAAAGAAAAATAACTAAAATACACATTATTTAATAAAGAAATAACAAAAAAACACATTATTTAATAGAGAAATAACTAAAATACAAATTATTTCTTGGAGAAATAACTAAAATACACATTATTTAATAGAGAAATAACAAAAAAACACAATATTTAAAAGAGAAATAACTAAAATACACATTATTTATTGAAGAAATAACTAAAATACACATTATTTAATAAAAAATAACTAAAATACACATTATTTAATAGAGAAATTACTAAAATACACATTATTTAATAGAGAAATAACAAAAAAACACATTATTTAATGAAGAAATAACTAAAATACACATTCTTTATTGGAGAAATAACTAAAATACACATTAATTAATAAAGAAATAACTAAAATTTACATTATATACGACACATAACAAAAAAACACATTCTTTAATAGAGAAATAACAAAAAAACAAATTATTCAATACAGAAATAAATAAATACACATTATTTATTGGAGAAATAACTAAAATACACATTTTTTATTAAAGAAATATCTAAAATACACATTATTTAATAGAGAAATAACAAAAAACACATTATTTAATAGAGAAATAACAAAAAAACACATTATTTAATAGAGAACTAACTAAAATACACATTAGTTATTAAAGAAAAAACTAAAATACACATTATTTAATAGAGAAATAACTAAAATACACATTAATTATTAAAGAAACCAATAAAATACACATTATTTAATTGAGAAATAACAAAAAACACATTATTTATCAAAGACATAACTTAAATACACATTATTTATTGAAGAAATAACTAAAATACACATTATTTATTAGAGAAATAACTAAAATACACATTATTTAATAAAGAAATAACTAAAAAACACATTATTTATTGGAGAACTAACTAAAATACACATTATTTATTAATGACATAACTAAAATACACATTATTTATTGAAGAAATAACTAAAATACACATTATTTATTGAAGAAATAACTAAAATACACATTATTTATTGAAGAAATAACTAAAATACACATTATTTATTAAAGAAATAACTAAAATACACATTATTTAATAGAGAAATAACTGAAATACACATTATTTAATACAGAAATTACAAAAAAACATATTCATTAATAAAGAAATAACAAAAAAAATATTATTTAATAGAGACATAATTAAAATACACTTTAGTTATTGGAGAAATAACTAAAATACACATTACTTAATAGAGAAATAACAAAAAAAAAACATTAATTAATAGAGAAATAACTAAAATACACATTATTTATTCGAGATATAACTAAAATACACAATATTTAATTAAGAAATAACTAAAATACACATTGTTTAATAGAGAAATACCTAAAATACACATTATTTAATAGAGAAATAACAAAAAACACATTATTTAATAGAAAAATAACTAAAATACACATTATTTATTGGAGATATAACTAAAATACACATTATTTAAAAGAGAAATAACTAAAATACACATTATTTGATAGAGAAATAACAAAAAAACACATTATTTATTAGAAAAATAACTAAAATACACTTTATTTATTGGAGAAATAACTAAAATACACATTATTTTATAAAATATTAACTAAAATACACAATATTTAATAGAGAAATAACAAAAAAACACATTATTTTATAGAGAAATAACTAAAATACACATTATTTAATATAGAAATTACTAAAATACACAGTATTTAATAGAGAAATAACTAAAATACACATTTTTTAATAGAGAAATAACAAAAAAACACATTATTTAATAGAGAAATAACTAGAATACAAATTATTTAATAAAGAAATAACTAAAATACACATTATTTAATAGAGAAATAACTGAAAAACACATTATTTAATACAGAAATAACAAAAAAACACATTATTTAATAAAGAAATAACAAAAAAAAATTGCTTAATAGAGACATAATTAAAATACACATTTTTTAATAGAGAAATAACAAAAAAACACATTATTTAATAAAGAAATAACTAAAATACACATTATTTATTGGAGAACTAACTAAAATACACAATATTTATTAATGACATAACTAAAATACACATTATTTATTGAAGAAATAACTAAAATACACATTATTTATTGAAGAAATAACTAAAATACACATTATATTGAAGAAATAACTAAAATACACATTATTTAATATAGAAATTTCTAAAATACACAGTATTTAATAGAGAAATAACTAAAATACACATTTTTTAATAGAGAAATAACAAAAAAACACATTATTTATTAGAAAAAAAACTAAAATACACTTTATTTATTGGAGAAATAACTAAAATACACATTATTTTATAGAGAATTAACTAAAATACACAATATTTAATAGAGAAATAACAAAATAACCCATTTTTTAATAGAGAAATTACTAAAATACACAGTATTTAATAGAGAAATAACTAAAATACACATTTTTTAATAGAGAAATAACAAAAAAACACATTATTTAATAAAGAAATAACTAAAATACACATTATTTATTAGAGAAATAAATAAAATACACATTATTTAATAGAGAAATAACAAAAAAACACATTATTTATTAGAAAATTAACTAAAATACACACACATTATTTAATAAAGAAATAACTAAAATACACATTATTTATTAGAGAAATAAATAAAATACACATTATTTAATAGAGAAATAACAAGTAAACACATTATTTATTAGAAAATTAACTAAAATAAACTTTATTTATTGAAGAAAAAACTAAAATAGACATTAATTAATAGAGAAATAACTAAAATCCTCAATATTTAATAAAGAAATAACAAAAAAACACATTATTTAATAGAGAAATAACTAAAATACACATTATTTAATAAAGAAATAACTAAAATTTACATTATTTAATAGAGAAATAACAAAAAAACACATTCTTTAATAGAGAAATAACAAAAAAACACATAATTTAATAGAGTAATAACTAAAATACACATTATTTATTGGAAAAATAACTTATATACACATTATTTAAAAGAGAAATAACTTTAATACACATTATTTAATAAAGAAATAACAAAAAAACACATTATTTAATAGAGAAATAACTAAAATACAAATTATTTCTTGGAGAAATAACTAAAATACACATTATTTAATAGAGAAATAACAAAAAAACACAATATTTAAAAGAGAAATAACTAAAATACACATTATTTATTGAAGAAATAACTAAAATACACATTATTTAATAAAAAAATAACTAAAATACACATTATTTAATAGAGAAATTACTAAAATACACATTATTTAATAAAGAAATAACAAAAAAACACATTATTTAATGAAGAAATAACTAAAATACACATTATTTATTGGAGAAATAACTAAAATACACATAATTTAATAAAGAAATAACTAAAGTTTACATTATATACGAGAAATAACAAAAAAACACATTCTTTAATAGAGAAATAACAAAAAAACAAATTATTCAATACAGAAATAAATAAATACACATTATTTATTAGAGAAATAACTAAAATACACATTATTTATTAATGACATAACTAAAATACACATTATTTATTGAAGAAATAACTAAAATACACATTATTTATTGAAGAAATAACAAAAAACACATTATTTAATAGAGAAATAACAAAAAAACACATTATTTAATAGAGAACTAACTAAAATACACATTAGTTATTAAAGAAAAAACTAAAATACACATTATTTAATAGAGAAATAACTAAAATACACATTAATTATTAAAGAAACCAATAAAATACACATTATTTAATTGAAAAATAACAAAAAACACATTATTTATCAAAGACATAACTTAAATACACATTATTTATTGAAGAAATAACTAAAATACACATTATTTATTAGAGAAATAACTAAAATACACATTATTTAATAAAGAAATAACTAAAATACACATTATTTATTGGAGAACTAACTAAAATACACATTATTTATTAATGACATAACTAAAATACACATTATTTATTGAAGAAATAACTAAAATACACATTATTTATTGAAGAAATAACTAAAATACACATTATTTATTGAAGAAATAACTAAAATACACATTATTTATTAAAGAAATAACTAAAATACACAATATTTAATAGAGAAATAACTGAAATACACATTATTTAATACAGAAATTACAAAAAAACATATTATTTAATAAAGAAATAACAAAAAAAATATTATTTAATAGAGACATAATTAAAATACACATTAGTTATTGGAGAAATAACTAAAATACACATTACTTAATAGAGAAATAACAAAAAAAAAAAACATTATTTAATAGAGAAATAACTAAAATACACATTATTTATATCAGAATTAACTAAAATACACAATATTTAATTAAGAAATAACTAAAATACACATTATTTATTGGAGATATAACTAAAATACACATTATTTAAAAGAGAAATAACTAAAATACACATTATTTGATAGAGAAATAACAAAAAAACACATTATTTATTAGAAAAATAACTAAAATACACTTTATTTATTGGAGAAATAACTAAAATACACATTATTTTATAGAGAATTAACTAAAATACACAATATTTAATAGAGAAATAACAAAAAAACACATTATTTAATAGAGAAATAACTAAAATACACATTATTTAATATAGAAATTACTAAAATACACAGTATTTAATAGAGAAATAACTAAAATACACATTTTTTAATAGAGAAATAACAAAAAAACACATTATTTAATAAAGAAATAACTAGAATACACATTATTTAATAAAGAAATAACTAAAATACACATTATTTAATAGAGAAATAACGGAAATACACATTATTTAATACAGAACTAACAAAAAAACACATTATTTAATAAAGAAATAACAAAAAAAAATTGCTTAATATAGACATAATTAAAATACACATTTTTTAATAGAGAAATAACAAAAAAACACATTATTTAATAAAGAAATAACTAAAATACACATTATTTATTGGAGAACTAACTAAAATACACATTATTTAATAATGACATAACAAAAATACACATTACTTATTAAAGAAATAACTAAAATACACATTATTTATTGAAGAAATAACTAAAATACACATTATTTATTGAAGAAATAACTAAAATACACATTATATTGAAGAAATAACTAAAATACACATTATTTAATATAGAAATTACTAAAATACACAGTATTTAATAGAGAAATAACTAAAATACACATTTTTTAATAGAGAAATAACAAAAAAACACATTATTTATTAGAAAAATAACTAAAATACACTTTATTTATTGGAGAAATAACTAAAATACACATTATTTTATAGAGAATTAACTAAAATACACAATATTTAATAGAGAAATAACAAAAAAACACATTTTTTAATAGAGAAATTACTAAAATACACAGTATTTAATAGAGAAATAACTTAAATACACATTTTTTAATAGAGAAATAACAAAAAAACACATTATTTAATAAAGAAATAACTAAAATACACATTATTTATTAGAGAAATAAATAAAATACACATTATTTAATAGAGAAATAACAAAAAAACACATTATTTATTAGAAAATTAACTAAAATACACTTTATTTATTGATGAAATAACTAAAATACACATTATTTAATAAAGAAATAACTAAAATACACATTATTTATTAGAGAAATAAATAAAATACACATTATTTAATAGAGAAATAACAAGAAAACACATTATTTATTAGAAAATTAACTAAAATAAACTTTATTTATTGGAGAAATAACTAAAATAGACATTATTTAATAGAGAAATAACTAAAATCCACAATATTTAATAGAGAAATAACAAAAAAACACATTATTTAATAGAGAAATAACTAAAATACACATTTTTTAATAGAGAAATAACAAAAAAACACATTATTTAATAAATAAATAACTAAAATACACATTATTTATTGGAGAACTAACTAAAATACACATTATTTATTAATGACATAACAAAAATACACATTATTTATTAAAGAAATAACAAAAAAACACATTCTTTAATAGAGAAATAACAAAAAAACACATAATTTAGTAGAGAAATAACTAAAATACACATTATTTATTGAAGAATTAACTAAAATACACAATATTTAATTAAGAAATAACTAAAATACACATTATTTACTAGAGAAATAACAAAAAAAAAAACATTATTTAATAGAGAAAAAACTAAAATACACATTATTTATTGGAGAATTAACTAAAATACACAATATTTAATTAAGAAATAACTAAAATACACATTATTTAATAGAGAAATACCTAAAATACACATTATTTAATAGAGAAATAACAAAAAACACATTATTTAATAGAAAAATAACTAAAATACACATTATTTATTAGAGATATAACTAAAATACACATTATTTAAAAGAGAAATAACTAAAATACACATTATTTAAAAGAGAAATAACAAAAAAACACATTATTTATTAGAAAAATAACTAAAATACACTTTATTTATTGGAGAAATAACTAAAATACACATTATTTTATAGAGAATTAACTAAAATACACAATATTTAATAGAGAAATAACAAAAAAACACATTATTTAATAGAGAAATAACTAAAATTCACATTATTTAATATAGAAATTACTAAAATACACAGTATTTAATAGAGAAATAACTAAAATACACATTTTTTAATAGAGAAATAACAAAAAAACACATTATTTAATAGAGAAATAACTAGAATACACATTATTTAATAAAGAAATAACTAAAATACACATTATTTAATAGAGAAATAACTGTAATACACATTATTTAATACAGAAATAACAAAAAAACACATTATTTAATAAAATACAAACAAAAAAAAATTGCTTAATAGAGACATAATTAAAATACACATTTTTTAATAGAGAAATAACAAAAAAACACATTATTTAATAAAAAAATAACTAAAATACACATTATTTATTGGAGAACTAACTAAAATACACATTATTTATTAATGACATAACTAAAATACACATTATTTATTGAAGAAATAACTAAAATACACATTATTTATTGAAGAAATAACTAAAATACACATTATTTATTGAAGAAATAACTAAAATACACATTATTTAATATAGAAATTACTAAAATACAAAGTATTTAATAGAGAAATAACTAAAATACACATTTTTTAATAGAGAAATAACAAAAAAACACATTATTTATTAGAAAAATAACTAAAATACACTTTATTTATTGGAGAAATAACTAAAATACACATTATTTTATAGAGAATTAACTAAAATACACAATATTTAATAGAGAAATAACAAAAAAACACATTATTTAATAGAGAAATTACTAAAAAACACTTTATTTATTAGAGAAATAACTAAAATACACATTATTTAATAAAGAAATAACTAAAATACACATTATTTATTGGAGAAATAACTAAAATACACATTATTTATTAAAGAAATAACTAAAATACACAATATTTAATAGAGAAATAACAAAAAAACACATTATTTATTAAAGAAATAACTAAAATAAACAATATTTATTAGAAAAATAACAAAAAAACACATTATTTAATAAAGAAATAACTAAAATACACATTATTTAATAAAGAAATAAAAAAAAACACATTATTTAATAGAGAAATAACTAAAATACACATTATTTAATAGAGAAATAACAAAAAAACACATTATTTATTAGAGAAATAACTAAAATACACATTATTTATTGGAGAAATAACTAAAATACACATTATTTATTAAAGAAATAACTAAAATACACATTATTTAATGAAGAAATAACTAAAATACACATTATTTAATGAAGAAATAACTAAAATACACATTATTTATTAGAGAAATAAATAAAATAGACATTATTTAATAGAGAAATAACAAAAAAACACATTATTTATTAGAAAATTAACTAAAATACACTTTATTTATTGAAGAAATAACTAAAATACACATTATTTAATAAAGAAATAACTAAAATACACATTATTTATTAGAGAAATAAATAAAATACACATTATTTAATAGAGAAATAACAAAAAAACACATTAATTATTAGAAAATTAACTAAAATAAACTTTATTTATTGGAGAAATAACTAAAATAGACATTATTTAATAGAGAAATAACTAAAATCCACAATATTTAATAGAGAAATAACAAAAAACACATTATTTAATAGAGAAATAACTAAAATACACATTATTTAATAAAGAAATAACTAAAATTTACATTATTTAATAGAGAAATAACTAAAAAACACATTCTTTAATAGAGAAATAACAAAAAAACACATAATTTAATAGAGAAATAACTAAAATACACATTATTTATTGGAAAAATAACTCATATACACATTATTTAAAAGAAAAATAACTAAAATACACATTATTTAATAAAGAAATAACAAAAAAACACATTATTTAATAGAGAAATAACTAAAATACAAATTATTTCTCCAAGAAATAACTAAAATACACATTATTTAATAGAGAAATAACAAAAAAACACAATATTTAAAAGAGAAATAACTAAAATACACATTATTTATTGAAGAAATAACTAAAATACACATTATTTAATAAAAAATAACTAAAATACACATTATTTAATAGAGAAATTACTAAAATACACATTATTTAATAGAGAAATAACAAAAAAACACATTATTTAATGAAGAAATAACTAAAATACACATTCTTTATTGGAGAAATAACTAAAATACACATTATTTAATAAAGAAATAACTAAAATTTACATTATATACGACACATAACAAAAAAACACATTCTTTAATAGAGAAATAACAAAAAAACAAATTATTCAATACAGAAATAAATAAATAAACATTATTTATTGGAGAAATAACTAAAATACACATTTTTTATTAAAGAAATATCTAAAATACACATTATTTAATAGAGAAATAACAAAAAACACATTATTTAATAGAGAAATAACAAAAAAACACATTATTTAATAGAGAACTAACTAAAATACACATTAGTTATTAAAGAAAAAACTAAAATACACATTATTTAATAGAGAAATAACTGTAATACACATTATTTAATACAGAAATAACAAAAAAACACATTATTTAATAAAGAACAAACAAAAAAAAAATTGCTTAATAGAGACATAATTAAAATACACATTTTTTAATAGAGAAATAACAAAAAAACACATTATTTAATAAAAAAATAACTAAAATACACATTATTTATTGGAGAACTAACTAAAATACACATTATTTATTAATGACATAACTAAAATACACATTATTTATTGAAGAAATAACTAAAATACACATTATTTTATGAAGAAATAACTAAAATACACATTATTTATTGAAGAAATAACTAAAATACACATTATTTAATATAGAAATTACTAAAATACAAAGTATTTAATAGAGAAATAACTAAAATACACATTTTTTAATAGAGAAATAACAAAAAAACACATTATTTATTAGAAAAATAACTAAAATACACTTTATTTATTGGAGAAATAACTAAAATACACATTATTTTATAGAGAATTAACTAAAATACACAATATTTAATAGAGAAATAACAAAAAAACACATTATTTAATAGAGAAATTACTAAAATACACAGTATTTAATAGAGAAATAACTAAAATACACATTATTTAATAAAGAAATAACTAAAATACACATTATTTATTAAAGAAATAAATAAAATACACATTATTTATTAGAGAAATAACAAAAACACACATTATTTATTAGAAAATTAACTAAAAAACACTTTATTTATTAGAGAAATAACTAAAATACACATTATTTAATAAAGAAATAACTAAAATACACATTATTTATTGGAGAAATAACTAAAATACACATTATTTATTGAAGAAATAACTAAAATACACAATATTTAATAGAGAAATAACAAAAAAACACATTATTTATTAAAGAAATAACTAAAATAAACAATATTTATTAGAAAAATAACAAAAAAACACATTATTTAATAGAGAAATAACTAAAATACACATTATTTAAAAAAGAAATTAAAAAAAACACATTATTTAATAGAGAAATAACTAAAATACACATTATTTAATAGAGAAATAACAAAAAAACACATTATTTATTAGAGAAATAACTAAAATACACATTATTTATTGGAGAAATAACTAAAATACACATTATTTATTAAAGAAATAACTAAAATACACATTATTTAATGAAGAAATAACTAAAATACACATTATTTAATGAAGAAATAACTAAAATACACATTATTTATTAGAGAAATAAATAAAATAGACATTATTTAATAGAGAAATAACAAAAAAACACATTATTTATTAGAAAATTAACTAAAATACACTTTATTTATTGAAGAAATAACTAAAATACACATTATTTAATAAAGAAATAACTAAAATACATATTATTTATTAGAGAAATAAATAAAATACACATTATTTAATAGAGAAATAACAAAAAAACACATTAATTATTAGAAAATTAACTAAAATAAACTTTATTTATTGGAGAAATAACTAAAATAGACATTATTTAATAGAGAAATAACTAAAATCCACAATATTTAATAGAGAAATAACAAAAAACACATTATTTAATAGAGAAATAACTAAAATACACATTATTTAATAAAGAAATAACTAAAATTTACATTATTTAATAGAGAAATAACTAAAAAACACATTCTTTAATAGAGAAATAACAAAAAAACACATAATTTAATAGAGAAATACTTAAAATACACATTATTTATTGGAAAAATAACTCATATACACATTATTTAAAAGAAAAATAACTAAAATACACATTATTTAATAAAGAAATAACAAAAAAACACATTATTTAATAGAGAAATAACTAAAATACAAATTATTTCTTGGAGAAATAACTAAAATACACATTATTTAATAGAGAAATAACAAAAAAACACAATATTTAAAAGAGAAATAACTAAAATACACATTATTTATTGAAGAAATAACTAAAATACACATTATTTAATAAAAAATAACTAAAATACACATTATTTAATAGAGAAATTACTAAAATACACATTATTTAATAGAGAAATAACAAAAAAACACATTATTTAATGAAGAAATAACTAAAATACACATTCTTTATTGGAGAAATAACTAAAATACACATTAATTAATAAAGAAATAACTAAAATTTACATTATATACGACACATAACAAAAAAACACTTTCTTTAATAGAGAAATAACAAAAAAACAAATTATTCAATACAGAAATAAATAAATACACATTATTTATTGGAGAAATAACTAAAATACACATTTTTTATTAAAGAAATATCTAAAATACACATTATTTAATAGAGAAATAACAAAAAACACATTATTTAATAGAGAAATAACAAAAAAACACATTATTTAATAGAGAACTAACTAAAATACACATTAGTTATTAAAGAAAAAACTAAAATACACATTATTTAATAGAGAAATAACTAAAATACACATTAATTATTAAAGAAACCAATAAAATACACATTATTTAATTGAGAAATAACAAAAAACACATTATTTATCAAAGACATAACTTAAATACACATTATTTATTGAAGAAATAACTAAAATACACATTATTTATTAGAGAAATAACTAAAATACACATTATTTAATAAAGAAATAACTAAAAAACACATTATTTATTGGAGAACTAACTAAAATACACATTATTTATTAATGACATAACTAAAATACACATTATTTATTGAAGAAATAACTAAAATACACATTATTTATTGAAGAAATAACTAAAATACACATTATTTATTGAAGAAATAACTAAAATACACATTATTTATTAAAGAAATAACTAAAATACACATTATTTAATAGAGAAATAACTAAAATACACATTATTTAATACAGAAATTACAAAAAAACATATTATTTAATAAAGAAATAACAAAAAAAATATTATTTAATAGAGACATAATTAAAATACACTTTAGTTATTGGAGAAATAACTAAAATACACATTACTTAATAGAGAAATAACAAAAAAAAAACATTATTTAATAGAGAAATAACTAAAATACACATTATTTATTGGAGATATAACTAAAATACACAATATTTAATTAAGAAATAACTAAAATACACATTATTTAATAGAAAAATACCTAAAATACACATTATTTAATAGAGAAACAACAAAAAACAGATTACTTAATAGAAAAATAACTAAAATACACATTATTTATTGGAGATATAACTAAAATACACATTATTTAAAAGAGAAATAACTAAAATACACATTATTTGATAGAGAAATAACAAAAAAACACATTATTTATTAGAAAAATAACTAAAATACACTTTATTTATTGGAGAAATAACTAAAATACACATTATTTTATAAATAATTAACTAAAATACACAATATTTAATAGAGAAATAACAAAAAAACACATTATTTTATAGAGAAATAACTAAAATACACATTATTTAATATAGAAACTACTAAAATACACAGTATTTAATAGAGAAATAACTCAAATACACATTTTTTAATAGAGAAATAACAAAAAAACACATTATTTAATAGAGAAATAACTAGAATACAAATTATTTAATAAAGAAATAACTAAAATACACATTATTTATTAGAGAAATAAATAAAATACACATTATTTAATAGAGAAATAACAAAAAAACACATTATTTATTAGAAAATTAACTAAAATACACACACATTATTTAATAAAGAAATAACTAAAATACACATTATTTATTAGAGAAATAAATAAAATACACATTATTTAATAGAGAAATAACAAGTAAACACATTATTTATTAGAAAATTAACTAAAATAAACTTTATTTATTGGAGAAATAACTAAAATAGACATTAATTAATAGAGAAATAACTAAAATCCTCAATATTTAATAAAGAAATAACAAAAAAACACATAATTTAATAGAGAAATAACTAAAATACACATTATTTATTGGAAAAATAACTTATATACACATTATTTAAAAAAGAAATAACTTTAATACACATTATTTAATAAAGAAATAACAAAAAAACACATTATTTAATAGAGAAATAACTAAAATACAAATTATTTCTTGGAGAAATAACTAAAATACACATTATTTAATAGAGAAATAACAAAAAAACACAATATTTAAAAGAGAAATAACTAAAATACACATTATTTATTGAAGAAATAACAAAAATTCACATTATTTAATAAAAAAATAACTAAAATACACATTATTTAATAGAGAAATTACTAAAATACACATTATTTAATAAAGAAATAACAAAAAAACACATTATTTAATAAAGAAATAACTAAAATACACATTATTTATTGGAGAAATAACTAAAATACACATTATTTAATAAAGAAATAACTAAAGTTTACATTATATACGAGAAATAACAAAAAAACACATTCTTTATAGAGAAATAACAAAAAAACAAATTATTCAATACAGAAATAAATAAATACACATTATTTATTGAAGAAATAACTAAAATACACATTATATTGAAGAAATAACTAAAATACACATTATTTAATATAGAAATTACTAAAAGACACAGTATTTAATAGAGAAATAACTAAAATACACATTTTTTAATAAAGAAATAACAAAAAAACACATTATTTATTAGAAAAATAACTAAAATACACTTTATTTATTGGAGAAATAACTAAAATACACATTATTTTATAGAGAATTAACTAAAATACACAATATTTAATAGAGAAATAACAAAAAAACACATTTTTTAATAGAGAAATTACTAAAATACACAGTATTTAATAGAGAAATAACTAAAATACACATTTTTTAATAGAGAAATAACAAAAAAACACATTATTTAATAAAGAAATAACTAAAATACACATTATTTATTAGAGAAATAAATAAAATACACATTATTTAATAGAGAAATAACAAAAAAACACATTATTTATTAGAAAATTAACTAAAATACACTTTATTTATTGATGAAATAACTAAAATACACATTATTTAATAAAAAAATAACTAAAATACACATTATTTATTAGAGAAATAAATAAAAAAACATTATTTAATAGAGAAATAACAAGAAAACACATTATTTATTAGAAAATTAACTAAAATAAATTTTATTTATTGGAGAAATAACTAAAATAGACATTATTTAATAGAGAAATAACTAAAATCCACAATATTTAATAGAGAAATAACAAAAAAACACATTATTTAATAGAGAAATAACTAAAATACACATTATTTAATAAAGAAATAACTAAAATTTACATTATTTAATAGAGAAATAACAAAAAAACACATTCTTTAATAGAGAAATAACAAAAAAACACATAATTTAATAGAGAAATAACTAAAATACACATTATTTATTGGAGAATTAACTAAAATACACAATATTTAAATAAGAAATAACTAAAATACACATTACTTACTAGAGAAATAACAAAAAAAAAAACATTATTTAATAGAGAAATAACTAAAATACACATTATTTATTGGAGAATTAACTAAAATACACAATATTTAATTAAGAAATAACTAAAATACACATTATTTAATAGAGAAATACCTAAAATACACATTATTTAATAGAGAAATAACAAAAAACACATTATTTAATAGAAAAATAACTAAATTACACATTATTTATTAGAGATATAACTAAAATACACATTATTTAAAAGAGAAATAACTAAAATACACATTATTTATTGAAGAAATAACTAAAATACACAATATTTAATAGAGAAATAACAAAAAAACACATTATTTATTAAAGAAATAACTAAAATAAACAATATTTATTAGAAAAATAACAAAAAAACACATTATTTAATAGAGAAATAACTAAAATACACATTATTTAAAAAAGAAATTAAAAAAAACACATTATTTAATAGAGAAATAACTAAAATACACATTATTTAATAGAGAAATAACAAAAAAACACATTATTTATTAGAGAAATAACTAAAATACACATTATTTATTGGAGAAATAACTAAAATACACATTATTTATTAAAGAAATAACTAAAATACACATTATTTAATGAAGAAATAACTAAAATACACATTATTTAATGAAGAAATAACTAAAATACACATTATTTATTAGAGAAATAAATAAAATAGACATTATTTAATAGAGAAATAACAAAAAAACACATTATTTATTAGAAAATTAACTAAAATACACTTTATTTATTGAAGAAATAACTAAAATACACATTATTTAATAAAGAAATAACTAAAATACATATTATTTATTAGAGAAATAAATAAAATACACATTATTTAATAGAGAAATAACAAAAAAACACATTAATTATTAGAAAATTAACTAAAATAAACTTTATTTATTGGAGAAATAACTAAAATAGACATTATTTAATAGAGAAATAACTAAAATCCACAATATTTAATAGAGAAATAACAAAAAACACATTATTTAATAGAGAAATAACTAAAATACACATTATTTAATAAAGAAATAACTAAAATTTACATTATTTAATAGAGAAATAACTAAAAAACACATTCTTTAATAGAGAAATAACAAAAAAACACATAATTTAATAGAGAAATACTTAAAATACACATTATTTATTGGAAAAATAACTCATATACACATTATTTAAAAGAAAAATAACTAAAATACACATTATTTAATAAAGAAATAACAAAAAAACACATTATTTAATAGAGAAATAACTAAAATACAAATTATTTCTTGGAGAAATAACTAAAATACACATTATTTAATAGAGAAATAACAAAAAAACACAATATTTAAAAGAGAAATAACTAAAATACACATTATTTATTGAAGAAATAACTAAAATACACATTATTTAATAAAAAATAACTAAAATACACATTATTTAATAGAGAAATTACTAAAATACACATTATTTAATAGAGAAATAACAAAAAAACACATTATTTAATGAAGAAATAACTAAAATACACATTCTTTATTGGAGAAATAACTAAAATACACATTAATTAATAAAGAAATAACTAAAATTTACATTATATACGACACATAACAAAAAAACACATTCTTTAATAGAGAAATAACAAAAAAACAAATTATTCAATACAGAAATAAATAAATACACATTATTTATTGGAGAAATAACTAAAATACACATTTTTTATTAAAGAAATATCTAAAATACACATTATTTAATAGAGAAATAACAAAAAACACATTATTTAATAGAGAAATAACAAAAAAACACATTATTTAATAGAGAACTAACTAAAATACACATTAGTTATTAAAGAAAAAACTAAAATACACATTATTTAATAGAGAAATAACTAAAATACACATTAATTATTAAAGTAACCAATAAAATACACATTATTTAATTGAGAAATAACAAAAAACACATTATTTATCAAAGACATAACTTAAATACACATTATTTATTGAAGAAATAACTAAAATACACATTATTTATTAGAGAAATAACTAAAATACACATTATTTAATAAAGAAATAACTAAAAAACACATTATTTATTGGAGAACTATCTAAAATACACATTATTTATTAATGACATAACTAAAATACACATTATTTATTGAAGAAATAACTAAAATACACATTATTTATTGAAGAAATAACTAAAATACACATTATTTATTGAAGAAATAACTAAAATACACATTATTTATTAAAGAAATAACTAAAATACACATTATTTAATAGAGAAATAACTAAAATACACATTATTTAATACAGAAATTACAAAAAAACATATTATTTAATAAAGAAATAACAAAAAAAATATTATTTAATAGAGACATAATTAAAATACACTTTAGTTATTGGAGAAATAACTAAAATACACATTACTTAATAGAGAAATAACAAAAAAAAAACATTATTTAATAGAGAAATAACTAAAATACACATTATTTATTGGAGATATAACTAAAATACACAATATTTAATTAAGAAATAACTAAAATACACATTATTTAATAGAAAAATACCTAAAATACACATTATTTAATAGAGAAACAACAAAAAACACATTACTTAATAGAAAAATAACTAAAATACACATTATTTATTGGAGATATAACTAAAATACACATTATTTAAAAGAGAAATAACTAAAATACACATTATTTGATAGAGAAATAACAAAAAAACACATTATTTATTAGAAAAATAACTAAAATACACTTTATTTATTGGAGAAATAACTAAAATACACATTATTTTATAAATAATTAACTAAAATACACAATATTTAATAGAGAAATAACAAAAAAACACATTATTTTATAGAGAAATAACTAAAATACACATTATTTAATATAGAAACTACTAAAATACACAGTATTTAATAGAGAAATAACTCAAATACACATTTTTTAATAGAGAAATAACAAAAAAACACATTATTTAATAGAGAAATAACTAGAATACAAATTATTTAATAAAGAAATAACTAAAATACACATTATTTATTAGAGAAATAAATAAAATACACATTATTTAATAGAGAAATAACAAAAAAACACATTATTTATTAGAAAATTAACTAAAATACACACACATTATTTAATAAAGAAATAACTAAAATACACATTATTTATTAGAGAAATAAATAAAATACACATTATTTAATAGAGAAATAACAAGTAAACACATTATTTATTAGAAAATTAACTAAAATAAACTTTATTTATTGGAGAAATAACTAAAATAGACATTAATTAATAGAGAAATAACTAAAATCCTCAATATTTAATAAAGAAATAACAAAAAAACACATTATTTAATAGAGAAATAACTAAAATACACATTATTTAATAAAGAAATAACTAAAATTTACATTATTTAATAGAGAAATAACAAAAAAACACATTCTTTAATAGAGAAATAACAAAAAAAACACATAATTTAATAGAGAAATAACTAAAATACACATTATTTATTGGAAAAATAACTTATATACACATTATTTAAAAAAGAAATAACTTTAATACACATTATTTAATAAAGAAATAACAAAAAAACACATTATTTAATAGAGAAATAACTAAAATACAAATTATTTCTTGGAGAAATAACTAAAATACACATTATTTAATAAAGAAATAACAAAAAAACACAATATTTAAAAGAGAAATAACTAAAATACACATTATTTATTGAAGAAATAACAAAAATTCACATTATTTAATAAAAAAATAACTAAAATACACATTATTTAATAGAGAAATTACTAAAATACACATTATTTAATAAAGAAATAACAAAAAAACACATTATTTAATAAAGAAATAACTAAAATACACATTATTTATTGGAGAAATAACTAAAATACACATTATTTAATAAAGAAATAACTAAAGTTTACATTATATACGAGAAATAACAAAAAAACACATTCTTTATAGAGAAATAACAAAAAAACAAATTATTCAATACAGAAATAAATAAATACACATTATTTATTGAAGAAATAACTAAAATACACATTATATTGAAGAAATAACTAAAATACACATTATTTAATATAGAAATTACTAAAAGACACAGTATTTAATAGAGAAATAACTAAAATACACATTTTTTAATAAAGAAATAACAAAAAAACACATTATTTATTAGAAAAATAACTAAAATACACTTTATTTATTGGAGAAATAACTAAAATACACATTATTTTATAGAGAATTAACTAAAATACACAATATTTAATAGAGAAATAACAAAAAAACACATTTTTTAATAGAGAAATTACTAAAATACACAGTATTTAATAGAGAAATAACTAAAATACACATTTTTTAATAGAGAAATAACAAAAAAACACATTATTTAATAAAGAAATAACTAAAATACACATTATTTATTAGAGAAATAAATAAAATACACATTATTTAATAGAGAAATAACAAAAAAACACATTATTTATTAGAAAATTAACTAAAATACACTTTATTTATTGATGAAATAACTAAAATACACATTATTTAATAAAAAAATAACTAAAATACACATTATTTATTAGAGAAATAAATAAAAAAACATTATTTAATAGAGAAATAACAAGAAAACACATTATTTATTAGAAAATTAACTAAAATAAATTTTATTTATTGGAGAAATAACTAAAATAGACATTATTTAATAGAGAAATAACTAAAATCCACAATATTTAATAGAGAAATAACAAAAAAACACATTATTTAATAGAGAAATAACTAAAATACACATTATTTAATAAAGAAATAACTAAAATTTACATTATTTAATAGAGAAATAACAAAAAAACACATTCTTTAATAGAGAAATAACAAAAAAACACATAATTTAATAGAGAAATAACTAAAATACACATTATTTATTGGAGAATTAACTAAAATACACAATATTTAAATAAGAAATAACTAAAATACACATTACTTACTAGAGAAATAACAAAAAAAAAAACATTATTTAATAGAGAAATAACTAAAATACACATTATTTATTGGAGAATTAACTAAAATACACAATATTTAATTAAGAAATAACTAAAATACACATTATTTAATAGAGAAATACCTAAAATACACATTATTTAATAGAGAAATAACAAAAAACACATTATTTAATAGAAAAATAACTAAATTACACATTATTTATTAGAGATATAACTAAAATACACATTATTTAAAAGAGAAATAACAAAAAAACACATTATTTATTAGAAAATTAACTAAAATACACTTTATTTATTGAAGAAATAACTAGAATACACATTATTTAATAAAGAAATAACTAAAATACACATTATTTAATAGAGAAATAACTGAAATACACATTATTTAATACAGAAATAACAAAAAAACACATTATTTAATAAAGAACAAACAAAAAAAAAATTGCTTAATAGAGACATAATTAAAATACACATTTTTTAATAGAGAAATAACAAAAAAACACATTATTTAATAAAAAAATAACTAAAATACACATTATTTATTGGAGAACTAACTAAAATACACATTATTTATTAATGACATAACTAAAATACACATTATTTATTGAAGAAATAACTAAAATACACATTATTTATTGAAGAAATAACTAAAATACACATTATTTATTGAAGAAATAACTAAAATACACATTATTTAATATAAAAATTACTAAAATACACAGTATTTAATAGAGAAATAACTAAAATACACATTTTTTAATAGAGAAATAACAAAAAAACACATTATTTATTAGAAAAATAACTAAAATACACTTTATTTATTGGAGAAATAACTAAAATACACATTATTTTATAGAGAATTAACTAAAATACACAATATTTAATAAAGAAATAACAAAAAAACACATTATTTAATAGAGAAATTACTAAAATACACAGTATTTAATAGAGAAATAACTAAAATACACATTATTTAATAAAGAAATAAGAAAAAACACATTATTTAATAGAGAAATAACTAAAATACACATTATTTAATAGAGAAATAACAAAAAAACACATTATTTATTAGAGAAATAACTAAAATACACATTATTTATTGGAGAAATAACTAAAATACACATTAATTATTAAAGAAATAACTAAAATACACATTATTTAATGAAGAAATAACTAAAATACACATTATTTAATGAAGAAATAACTAAAATACACATTATTTATTAGAGAAATAAATAAAATAGACATTATTTAATAGAGAAATAACAAAAAAACACATTATTTATTAGAAAATTAACTAAAATACACTTTATTTATTGAAGAAATAACTAAAATACACATTATTTAATAGAGAAATAACTAAAATCCACAATATTTAATAGAAAAATAACAAAAAACACATTATTTAATAGAGAAATAACTAAAATACACATTATTTAATAAAGAAATAACTAAAATTTACATTATTTAATAGAGAAATAACAAAAAAACACATTCTTTAATAGAGAAATAACAAAAAAACACATAATTTGATAGTGAAATAACTAAAATACACATTATTTATTGGAAAAATAACTCATATACACATTATTTAAAAGAGAAATAACTAAAATACACATTGTTTAATAAAGAAATAACAAAAAAACACATTATTTAATAAAGAAATAACTAAAATACAAATTATTTCTTAGAGAAATAACTAAAATACACATTATTTAATAGAGAAATAACTAAAATGCACATTATTTATTAAAGAAATAAATAAAATACACATTATTTATTAAAGAAATAACTAAAATACACATTATTTAATGAAGAAATAACTAAAATACACATTATTTAATAAAGAAATAACTAAAATACACATTATTTATTAGAGAAATAAATAAAATAGACATTATTTAATAGAGAAATAACAAAAAAACACATTATTTATTAGAAAATTAACTAAAATACACTTTATTTATTGAAGAAATAACTAAAATACACATTATTTAATAGAGAAATAACTAAAATCCACAATATTTAATAGAAAAATAACAAAAAACACATTATTTAATAGAGAAATAACTAAAATACACATTATTTAATAAAGAAATAACTAAAATTTACATTATTTAATAGAGAAATAACAAAAAAACACATTCTTTAATAGAGAAATAACAAAAAAACACATAATTTAATAGAGAAATAACTAAAATACACATTATTTATTGGAAAAATAACTCATATACACATTATTTAAAAGAGAAATAACTAAAATACACATTGTTTAATAAAGAAATAACAAAAAAACACATTATTTAATAGAGAAATAACTAAAATACAAATTATTTCTTAGAGAAATAACTAAAATACACATTATTTAATAGAGAAATAACAAAAAAACACAATATTTAAAAGAGAAATAACTAAAATACACATTATTTATTAAAGAAATAACTAAAATACACATTATTTAATGAAAAATAACTAAAATACACATTATTTATTAGAGAAATTACTAAAATACACATTATTTAATAGAGAAATAACTAAAATGCACATTATTTATTAAAGAAATAAATAAAATACACATTATTTAATAGAGAAATGACAAAAAAACATATTATTTATTAGAAAATTAACTAAAAAACACTTTATTTATTGGAGAAATAACTAAAATACACATTATTTAATAGAGAAATAACTAAAATACACATTATTTATTTTAGAAATAATTAAAATACACATTATTTATTGGAGAAATAACTAAAATACACATTTTTTAATAGAGAAATAACTAAAATACACATTATTAAATAAAGAAATAACAAAAAAACACTTTATTTAAAAGAGAATTAACTAAAATACACTTTATTTATTGAAGAATAAACTAAAATACACATTATTTTATAAAGAAATAACTAAAATACACATTATTTAATAGTGAAATAACTAAAATACACATTATTTGATAGAGAAATAACTAAAATACACATTATTTATTGGAGAAATAACTAAAATACACATTATTTAGTTGAGAAATAACTAAAATACACATTATTTATAAGAGAAATAACAAAAAAAATACATTATTTAATAGAGAAATAACTAAAATACACATTATTTCTTGGAGAAATAACAAAAAAACACATTATTTAATACAAAAATAAGTAAATACACATTATTTATTGGAGAAATAACTTAAATACACATTATTTAATAAAGAAATAACTAAAATACACATTATTTAATAAAAAAATAACAAAAAACACATTATTCAATAGAGAAATAACAAAAAACACATTATTTAATAGAGAACTAACTAAAATACACATTAGTTATTAGAGAAATAACTAAAATACACTATATTTAATAGAGAACTAACTAAAATACACATTATTTATTGAAGAAATTACTAAAATACACATTATTAAATTGAGAAATAACAAAAAACACATTATTTAATAGAGACAGAATTAAAATACAAATTATTTATTGAATAAATAACTAAAATACACATTATTTATTGAAGAAATAACTAAAATACACATTATTTATTGAAGAAATAACTAAAATACACTTTATTTATTAAAGAAATAACTAAAATACACATTATTTAATAGAGAAATAACTAAAATACACATAATTTAATAAAGAAATAACAAAAAACACATTAGTTATTAGAAAAATAACTAAAATAAACAATATTTATTAGAAAAATAACAAAAAAACACATTATTTAGAAGAGAAATAACTAAAATACACATTATTAAATAAAGAAATAAGAAAAAACACATTAATTATTAGAGAAATAACTAAAATACACATTAATTTATAGAGAAATAATAAAAAAACACATTATTTATTAGAGAAATAACTAAAATACACTCTATTTATTGGAGAAATAACTAAAATACACATTATTTAATAAAGAAATAACTAAAATGCACATTATTTATTGGAGAAATAACTAAAATACACATTATTTAATAAAGAAATAACTAAAATACACATTATTTATTAAAGAAATAAATAAAATACACTTTATTTAATAGAGAAATGACAAAAAAACACATTATTTATTAGAAAATTAACTAAAAAACACTTTATTTATTGGAGAAATAACTAAAATACACATTATTTAATAGAGAAATAACTAAAATACACATTATTTATTGGAGAAATAACTAAAATACACATTATTTATTGAAGAAATAACTAAAATACACAATATTTAATAGAGAAATAACTAAAATACACATTATTTAAAAAAGAAATAACAAAAAAACACATTATTTATTAGAGAAATAACTGAAATAAACAATATTTATTAGAAAAATAACAAAAAAACACATTATTTAATAGAGAAATAACTAAAATACACATTATTTAATAAAAAAATAAGAAAAAACACATTATTTTATAGAGAAATAACTAAAATACACATTATATAATAGACAAATAACAAAAAAACACATTATTTATTAGAGAAATAACTAAAATACACATTATTTATTGGAGAAATAACTAAAATACACATTATTTATTAAAGAAATAACTAAAATACACATTATTTAATGAAGAAATAACTAAAATACACATTATTTAATGAAGAAATAACTAAAATACACAATATTTAATGAAGAAATAACTAAAATACACATTATTTATTAAAGAAATAAAGAAAATACACATTATTTAATAGAGAAATAACAAAAAAACACCTTATTTATTAGAAAATTAACTAAAATACACTTTATTTATTGAAGAAATAACTAAAATACACATTATTTAATAAAGAAATAACTAATATACACATTATTTATTAGAGAAATAAATAAAATACACCATATTTAATAGAGAAATAACAAAAAAACACATTATTTATTAGAAAATTAACTAAAATAAACTTTATTTATTGGAGAAATAACTAAAATAGACATTATTTAATAGAGAAATAACTAAAATCCACAATATTTAATAGAGAAATAACAAAAAAACACATTATTTAATAGAGAAATAACTAAAATACACATTATTTAATAAAGAAATAACTAAAATTTACATTATTTAATAGAGAAATAACAAAAAAACACATTCTTTAATAGAGAAATAACAAAAAAACACATAATTTAATAGAGAAATAACTAAAATACACATTATTTATTGGAAAAATAACTTATATACACATTATTTATTAGAGAAATAACTAAAATACACATTATTTAATAAAGAAATAACAAAAAAACACATTATTTATTAGAGAAAAAACTAAAATACAAATTATTTCTTGGAGAAATAACTAAAATACACATTATTTAATAGAGAAATAACAAAAAAACACAATATTTAAAAGAGAAATAACTAAAATACACATTATTTATTGAAGAAATAACTAAAATACACATTATTTAATAAAAAAATAACTCAAATACACATTTTTTAACAGAGAAATTACTAAAATACACATTATTTAATAGAGAATTAACAAAAAAACACATTATTTAATGAAGAACTAACTAAAGTACACATTATTGATTGGAAAAATAACTAAAATACACATTATTTAATAAAGAAATAACTAAAATTTACATTATATACGAGAAATAACAAAAAAACACATTCTTTAATAGAGAAATAACAAAAAAACAAATTATTCAATACAGAAATAAATAAATACACATTATTTATTGGAGAAATAACTAAAATACACATTATTTATTGAAGAAATACCTAAAATACACATTATTTAATAGAGAAATAACAAAAAACACATTATTTAATAGAGAAATAACAAAAAAACACATTTTTTAATAAAAAACTAACTAAAATACACATTAGTTATTAAAGAACTAACTAAAATACACATTATTTAATAGAGAAATAACTAAAATACACATTATTTATTAAAGAAACCAATAAACTACACAATATTTAATTGAAAAATAACAAAAAACACATTATTTATCAAAGACATAACTTAAATACACATTATTTATTAAAGAAATAACTAAAATACACATTATTTAATAGAGAAATAACTAAAATACACATTATTTAATAAAGAAATAACTAATATTTACATTATTTAATAGAGAAATAACAAAAAAACACATTCTTTAATAGAGAAATAACAAAAAAACACATAATTTAATAGAGAAATAACTAAAATACACATTATTTATTGGAAAAATAACTTATATACACATTATTTAATAGAGAAATAACTAAAATACACATTATTTAATAAAGAAATAACAAAAAAACACATTATTTATTAGAGAAATAACTAAAATACAAATTATTTCTTGGAGAAATAACTAAAATACACATTATTTAATAGAGAAATAACAAAAAAATACAATATTTTAAAGAGAAATAACTAAAAAACACATTATTTATTAAAGAAATAACTAAAATACACATTATTTAATAAAAAAATAACTCAAATACACATTATTTAACAGAGAAATTACTAAAATACACATTATTTAATAGAGAAATAACAAAAAAACACATTATTTAATAAAGAACTAACTAAAATACACATTATTTATTGGAGAAATAACTAAAATACACATTATTTAATAAAGAAAAAACTAAAATTTACATTATATACGAGAAATAACAAAAAAACACATTCTTTAATAGAGAAATAACAAAAAAACAAATTATTCAATACAGAAATAAATAAATACACATTATTTATTGGAGAAATAACTAAAATACACATTATTTATTAAAGAAATATCTAAAATACACATTATTTAATAGAGAAATAACAAAAAACACATTATTTAATAGAGAAATAACAAAAAAACACATTATTTAATAAAAAACTAACTAAAATACACATTAAGAAAAAACTAAAATACACATTATTTAATAGAGAAATAACTAAAATACACATTATTTATTAAAGAAACCAATAAAATACACAATATTTAATTGCGAAATAACAAAAAACACATTATTTATCAAAGACATAACTTAAATACACATTATTTATTGAAGAAATAACTAAAATACACATTATATATTAGAGAAATAACTAAAATACACATTATTTAATAAAGAAATAACTAAAATACACATTATTTATTGGAGAACTAACTAAAATACACATTATTTATTAATGACATAACTAAAATACACATTATTTATTGAAGAAATAACTAAAATACACATTATTTATTGAAGAAATAACTAAAATACACATTATTTATTGAAGAAATAACTAAAATACACATTATTTATTAAAGAAATAACTAAAATACACATTATTTAATAGAGAAATAACTAAAATACACATTATTTAATACAGAAATTACAAAAAAACATATTATTTAATAAAGAAATAACTAAAATACACATTATTTAATATAGAAATTACTAAAATACACAGTATTTAAAAGAGAAATAACTAAAATACACATTTTTTAATAGAGAAATAACAAAAAAACACATTATTTAATAAAGAAATAACTAAAATACACATTATTTATTGGAGAACTAACTAAAATACACATTATTTATTAATGACATAACTAAAATACACATTATTTATTGAAGAAATAACTAAAATACACATTATTTATTGAAGAAATAACTAAAATACACATTATATTGAAGAAATAACTAAAATACACATTATTTAATATAGAAATTACTAAAATACACAGTATTTAATAGAGAAATAACTAAAATACACATTTTTTAATAGAGAAATAACAAAAAAACACATTATTTATTAGAAAAATAACTAAAATACACTTTATTTATTGGAGAAATAACTAAAATACACATTATTTTATAGAGAATTAACTAAAATACACAATATTTAATAGAGAAATAACAAAAAACACATTTTTTAATAGAGAAATTACTAAAATACACAGTATTTAATAGAGAAATAACTAAAATACACATTTTTTAATAGAGAAATAACAAAAAAACACATTATTTAATAAAGAAATAACTAAAATACACATTATTTATTAGAGAAATATATAAAATACACATTATTTAATAGAGAAATAACAAAAAAACACATTATTTATTAGAAAATTAACTAAAATACACTTTATTTATTGATGAAATAACTAAAATACACATTATTTAATAAAGAAACATTATTATAATTAATAATAATTATGTAATAGACATTATTTAATAGAGAAATAACTAAAATCCACAATATTTAATAGAGAAATAACAAAAAAACACATTATTTAATAGAGAAATAACTAAAATACAAATTATTTCTTGGAGAAATAACTAAAATACACATTATTTAATAGAGAAATAACAAAAAAACACAATATTTAAAAGAGAAATAACTAAAATACACATTATTTATTGAAGAAATAACTAAAATACACATTATTTAATAAAAAATAACTAAAATACACATTATTTAATAGAGAAATTACTAAAATACACATTATTTAATAGAGAAATAACAAAAAAACACATTATTTAATGAAGAAATAACTAAAATACACATTCTTTATTGGAGAAATAACTAAAATACACATTATTTAATAAAGAAATAACTAAAATTTACATTATATACGACACATAACAAAAAAACACATTCTTTAATAGAGAAATAACAAAAAAACAAATTATTCAATACAGAAATAAATAAATACACATTATTTATTGGAGAAATAACTAAAATACACATTTTTTATTAAAGAAATATCTAAAATACACATTATTTAATAGAGAAATAACAAAAAACACATTATTTAATAGAGAAATAACAAAAAAACACATTATTTAATAGAGAACTAACTAAAATACACATTAGTTATTAAAGAAAAAACTAAAATACACATTATTTAATAGAGAAATAACTAAAATACACATTAATTATTAAAGAAACCAATAAAATACACATTATTTAATTGAGAAATAACAAAAAACACATTATTTATCAAAGACATAACTTAAATACACATTATTTATTGAAGAAATAACTAAAATACACATTATTTATTAGAGAAATAACTAAAATACACATTATTTAATAAAGAAATAACTAAAAAACACATTATTTATTGGAGAACTAACTAAAATACACATTATTTATTAATGACATAACTAAAATACACATTATTTATTGAAGAAATAACTAAAATACACATTATTTATTGAAGAAATAACTAAAATACACATTATTTATTGAAGAAATAACTAAAATACACATTATTTATTAAAGAAATAACTAAAATACACATTATTTAATAGAGAAATAACTAAAATACACATTATTTAATACAGAAATTACAAAAAAACATATTATTTAATAAAGAAATAACAAAAAAAATATTATTTAATAGAGACATAATTAAAATACACTTTAGTTATTGGAGAAATAACTAAAATACACATTACTTAATAGAGAAATAACAAAAAAAAAACATTATTTAATAGAGAAATAACTAAAATACACATTATTTATTGGAGATATAACTAAAATACACAATATTTAATTAAGAAATAACTAAAATACACATTATTTAATAGAGAAATACCTAAAATACACATTATTTAATAGAGAAACAACAAAAAACACATTATTTAATAGAAAAATAACTAAAATACACATTATTTATTGGAGATATAACTAAAATACACATTATTTAAAAGAGAAATAACTAAAATACACATTATTTGATAGAGAAATAACAAAAAAACACATTATTTATCAGAAAAATAACTGAGATACACTTTATTTATTGGAGAAATAACTAAAATACACATTATTTTATAAATAATTAACTAAAATACACAATATTTAATAGAGAAATAACAAAAAAACACATTATTTTATAGAGAAATAACTAAAATACACATTATTTAATATAGAAACTACTAAAATACACAGTATTTAATAGAGAAATAACTAAAATACACATTTTTTTAAAGAGAAATAACAAAAAAACACATTATTTAATAGAGAAATAACTAGAATACAAATTATTTAATAAAGAAATAACTAAAATACACATTATTTATTAGAGAAATAAATAAAATACACATTATTTAATAGAGAAATAACAAAAAAACACATTATTTATTAGAAAATTAACTAAAATACACACACATTATTTAATAAAGAAATAACTAAAATACACATTATTTATTAGAGAAATAAATAAAATACACATTATTTAATAGAGAAATAACAAGTAAACACATTATTTATTAGAAAATTAACTAAAATAAACTTTATTTATTGGAGAAATAACTAAAATAGACATTAATTAATAGAGAAATAACTAAAATCCTCAATATTTAATAAAGAAATAACAAAAAAACACATTATTTAATAGAGAAATAACTAAAATACACATTATTTAATAAAGAAATAACTAAAATTTACATTATTTAATAGAGAAATAACAAAAAAACACATTCTTTAATAGAGAAATAACAAAAAAACACATAATTTAATAGAGAAATAACTAAAATACACATTATTTATTGGAAAAATAACTTATATACACATTATTTAAAAAAGAAATAACTTTAATACACATTATTTAATAAAGAAATAACAAAAAAACACATTATTTAATAGAGAAATAACTAAAATACAAATTATTTCTTGGAGAAATAACTAAAATACACATTATTTAATAGAGAAATAACAAAAAAACACAATATTTAAAAGAGAAATAACTAAAATACACATTATTTATTGAAGAAATAACAAAAATTCACATTATTTAATAAAAAAATAACTAAAATACACATTATTTAATAGAGAAATTACTAAAATACACATTATTTAATAAAGAAATAACAAAAAAACACATTAGTTAATAAAGAAATAACTAAAATACACATTATTTATTGGAGAAATAACTAAAATACACATTATTTAATAAAGAAATAACTAAAGTTTACATTATATACGAGAAATAACAAAAAAACACATTCTTTATAGAGAAATAACAAAAAAACAAATTATTCAATACAGAAATAAATAAATAAACATTATTTATTGAAGAAATAACTAAAATACACATTATATTGAAGAAATAACTAAAATACACATTATTTAATATAGAAATTACTAAAAGACACAGTATTTAATAGAGAAATAACTAAAATACACATTTTTTAATAGAGAAATAACAAAAAAACACATTATTTATTAGAAAAATAACTAAAATACACTTTATTTATTGGAGAAATAACTAAAATACACATTATTTTATAGAGAATTAACTAAAATACACAATATTTAATAGAGAAATAACAAAAAAACACATTTTTTAATAGAGAAATTACTAAAATACACAGTATTTAATAGAGAAATAACTAAAATACACATTTTTTAATAGAGAAATAACAAAAAAACACATTATTTAATAAAGAAATAACTAAAATACACATTATTTATTAGAGAAATAAATAAAATACACATTATTTAATAGAGAAATAACAAAAAAACACATTATTTATTAGAAAATTAACTAAAATACACTTTATTTATTGATGAAATAACTAAAATACACATTATTTAATAAAAAAATAACTAAAATACACATTATTTATTAGAGAAATAAATAAAAAAACATTATTTAATAGAGAAATAACAAGAAAACACATTATTTATTAGAAAATTAACTAAAATAAACTTTATTTATTGGAGAAATAACTAAAATAGACATTATTTAATAGAGAAATAACTAAAATCCACAATATTTAATAGAGAAATAACAAAAAAACACATTATTTAATAGAGAAATAACTAAAATACACATTATTTAATAAAGAAATAACTAAAATTTACATTATTTAATAGAGAAATAACAAAAAAACACATTCTTTAATAGAGAAATAACAAAAAAACACATAATTTAATAGAGAAATAACTAAAATACACATTATTTATTGGAGAATTAACTAAAATACACAATATTTAAATAAGAAATAACTAAAATACACATTACTTACTAGAGAAATAACAAAAAAAAAAACATTATTTAATAGAGAAATAACTATAATACACATTATTTATTGGAGAATTAACTAAAATACACAATATTTAATTAAGAAATAACTAAAATACACATTATTTAATAGAGAAATACCTAAAATACACATTATTTAATAGAGAAATAACAAAAAACACATTATTTAATAGAAAAATAACTAAATTACACATTATTTATTAGAGATATAACTAAAATACACATTATTTAAAAGAGAAATAACTAAAATACACATTATTTAAAAGAGAAATAACAAAAAAACACATTATTTATTAGAAAATTAACTAAAATACACTTTATTTATTGAAGAAATAACTAAAATACACATTATTTTATAGAGAAATAACTAAAATACACAATATTTGATAGAGAAATAACAAAAAAACACATTATTTAATAGAGAAATAACTAAAATACACATTATTTAATATAGAAATTACTAAAATACACAGTATTTAATAGAGAAATAACTAAAATACACATTTTTTAATAGAGAAATAACAAAAAAACACATTATTTAATAGAGAAATAACTAGAATACACATTATTTAATAAAGAAATAACTAAAATACACATTATTTAATAGAGAAATAACTGAAATACACATTATTTAATACAGAAATAACAAAAAAACACATTATTTAATAAAGAACAAACAAAAAAAAAATTGCTTAATAGAGACATAATTAAAATACACATTTTTTAATAAAGAAATAACAAAAAAACACATTATTTAATAAAAAAATAACTAAAATACACATTATTTATTGGAGAACTAACTAAAATACACATTATTTATTAATGACATAACTAAAATACACATTATTTATTGAAGAAATAACTAAAATACACATTATTTATTGAAGAAATAACTAAAATACACATTATTTATTGAAGAAATAACTAAAATACACATTATTTAATATAGAAATTACTAAAATACACAGTATTTAATAGAGAAATAACTAAAATACACATTTTTTAATAGAGAAATAACAAAAAAACACATTATTTATTAGAAAAATAACTAAAATACACTTTATTTATTGAAGAAATAACTAAAATACACATTATTTTATAAAGAATTAACTAAAATACACAATATTTAATAAAGAAATAACAAAAAAACACATTATTTAATAGAGAAATTACTAAAATACACAGTATTTAATAGAGAAATAACTAAAATACACATTATTTAATAAAGAAATAAGAAAAAACACATTATTTAATAGAGAAATAACTAAAATACACATTATTTAATAGAGAAATAACAAAAAAACACATTATTTATTAGAGAAATAACTAAAATACACATTATTTATTGGAGAAATAACTAAAATACACATTATTTATTAAAGAAATAACTAAAATACACATTATTTAATGAAGAAATAACTAAAATACACGTTATTTAATGAAGAAATAACTAAAATACACATTATTTATTAGAGAAATAAATAAAATAGACATTATTTAATAGAGAAATAACAAAAAAACACATTATTTATTAGAAAATTAACTAAAATACACTTTATTTATTGAAGAAATAACTAAAATACACATTATTTAATAGAGAAATAACTAAAATCCACAATATTTAATAGAAAAATAACAAAAAACACATTATTTAATAGAGAAATAACTAAAATACACATTATTTAATAAAGAAATAACTAAAATTTACATTATTTAATAGAGAAATAACAAAAAAACACATTCTTTAATAGAGAAATAACAAAAAAACACATAATTTAATAGAGAAATAACTAAAATACACATTATTTATTGGAAAAATAACTCATATACACATTATTTAAAAGAGAAATAACTAAAATACACATTGTTTAATAAAGAAATAACAAAAAAACACATTATTTAATAGAGAAATAACTAAAATACAAATTATTTCTTAGAGAAATAACTAAAATACACATTATTTAATAGAGAAATAACTAAAATGCACATTATTTATTAAAGATATAAATAAAATACACATTATTTATTAAAGAAATAACTAAAATACACATTATTTAATGAAGAAATAACTAAAATACACATTATTTAATGAAGAAATAACTAAAATACACATTATTTATTAGAGAAATAAATAAAATAGACATTATTTAATAGAGAAATAACAAAAAAACACAATATTTATTAGAAAATTAACTAAAATACACTTTATTTATTGAAGAAATAACTAAAATACACATTATTTAATAGAGAAATAACTAAAATCCACAATATTTAATAGAAAAATAACAAAAAACACATTATTTAATAGAGAAATAACTAAAATACACATTATTTAATAAAGAAATAACTAAAATTTACATTATTTAATAGAGAAATAACAAAAAAACACATTCTTTAATAGAGAAATAACAAAAAAACACATAATTTAATAGAGAAATAACTAAAATACACATTATTTATTGGAAAAATAACTCATATACACATTATTTAAAAGAGAAATAACTAAAATACACATTGTTTAATAAAGAAATAACAAAAAACCACATTATTTAATAGAGAAATAACTAAAATACAAATTATTTCTTAGAGAAATAACTAAAATACACATTATTTAATAGAGAAATAACAAAAAAACACAATATTTAAAAAAGAAATAACTAAAATACACATTATTTATTGAAGAAATAACTAAAATACACATTATTTAATGAAAAATAACTAAAATACACATTATTTATTAGAGAAATTACTAAAATACACATTATTTAATAGAGAATAAACTAAAATGCACATTATTTATTAAAGAAATAAATAAAATACACATTATTTAATAGAGAAATGACAAAAAAACACATTATTTATTAGAAAATTAACTAAAAAACACTTTATTTATTGGAGAAATAACTAAAATACACATTATTTAATAGAGAAATAACTAAAATACACATTATTTATTTTAGAAATAATTAAAATACACATTATTTATTGGAGAAATAACTAAAATACACATTTTTTAATAGAGAAATAACTAAAATACACATTATTAAATAAAGAAATAACAAAAAAACACTTTATTTAAAAGAGAATTAACTAAAATACACTTTATTTATTGAAGAAATAACTAAAATACACATTATTTTATAAAGAAATAACTAAAATACACATTATTTATTAGTGAAATAACTAAAATACACATTATTTGATAGAGAAATAACTAAAATACACATTATTTATTGGAGAAATAACTAAAATACACATTATTTAGTTGAGAAATAACTAAAATACACATTATTTATAAGAGAAATAACAAAAAAAATACATTATTTAATAGAGAAATAACTAAAATACACATTATTTCTTGGAGAAATAACAAAAAAACACATTATTTAATACAAAAATAAGTAAATACACATTATTTATTGGAGAAATAACTTAAATACACATTATTTAATAAAGAAATAACTAAAATACACATTATTTAATAAAAAAACAACAAAAAACACATTATTCAATAGAGAAATAACAAAAAACACATTATTTAATAGAGAACTAACTAAAATACACATTAGTTATTAGAGAAATAACTAAAATACACTATATTTAATAGAGAACTAACTAAAATACACATTATTTATTGAAGAAATCACTAAAATACACATTATTAAATTGAGAAATAACAAAAAACACATTATTTAATAGAGACAGAATTAAAATACAAATTATTTATTGAATAAATAACTAAAATACACATTATTTATTGAAGAAATAACTAAAATACACATTATTTATTGAAGAAATAACTAAAATACACTTTATTTATTAAAGAAATAACTAAAATACACATTATTTAATAGAGAAATAACTAAAATACACATAATTTAATAAAGAAATAACAAAAAACACATTAGTTATTAGAAAAATAACTTAAATAAACAATATTTATTAGAAAAATAACAAAAAAACACATTATTTAGAAGAGAAATAACTAAAATACACATTATTAAATAAAGAAATAAGAAAAAACACATTAATTATTAGAGAAATAACTAAAATACACATTAATTTATAGAGAAATAATAAAAAAACACATTATTTATTAGAGAAATAACTAAAATACACTCTATTTATTGGAGAAATAACTAAAATACACATTATTTAATAAAGAAATAACTAAAATGCACATTATTTATTGGAGAAATAACTAAAATACACATTATTTAATAAAGAAATAACTAAAATACACATTATTTATTAAAGAAATAAATAAAATACACTTTATTTAATAGAGAAATGACAAAAAAACACTTTATTTATTAGAAAATTAACTAAAAAACACTTTATTTATTGGAGAAATAACTAAAATACACATTATTTAATAGAGAAATAACTAAAATACACATTATTTATTGGAGAAATAACTAAAATACACATTATTTATTGAAGAAATAACTAAAATACACAATATTTAATAGAGAAATAACTAAAATACACATTATTTAAAAAAGAAATAACAAAAAAACACATTATTTATTAGAGAAATAACTGAAATAAACAATATTTATTAGAAAAATAACAAAAAAACACATTATTTAATAGAGAAATAACTAAAATACACATTATTTAATAAAAAAATAAGAAAAAACACATTATTTAATAGAGAAATAACTAAAATACACATTATATAATAGACAAATAACAAAAAACACATTATTTATTAGAGAAATAACTAAAATACACATTATTTATTGGAGAAATAACTAAAATACACATTATTTATTAAAGAAATAACTAAAATACACATTATTTAATAAAGAAATAACTAAAATACACATTATTTAATGAAGAAATAACTAAAATACACAATATTTAATGAAGAAATAACTAAAATACACATTATTTAATAGAGAAATAAAGAAAATACACATTATTTAATAGAGAAATAACAAAAAAACACCTTATTTATTAGAAAATTAACTAAAATACACTTTATTTATTGAAGAAATAACTAAAATACACATTATTTAATAAAGAAATAACTAATATACACATTATTTATTAGAGAAATAAATAAAATACACCATATTTAATAGAGAAATAACAAAAAAACACATTATTTATTAGAAAATTAACTAAAATAAACTTTATTTATTGGAGAAATAACTAAAATAGACATTATTTAATAGAGAAATAACTAAAATCCACAATATTTAATAGAGAAATAACAAAAAAACACATTATTTAATAGAGAAATAACTAAAATACACATTATTTAATAAAGAAATAACTAAAATTTACATTATTTAATAGAGAAATAACAAAAAAACACATTCTTTAATAGAGAAATAACAAAAAAACACATAATTTAATAGAGAAATAACTAAAATACACATTATTTATTGGAAAAATAACTTATATACACATTATTTATTAGAGAAATAACTAAAATACACATTATTTAATAAAGAAATAACAAAAAAACACATTATTTATTAGAGAAAAAACTAAAATACAAATTATTTCTTGGAGAAATAACTAAAATACACATTATTTAATAGAGAAATAACAAAAAAACACAATATTTAAAAGAGAAATAACTAAAATACACATTATTTATTGAAGAAATAACTAAAATACACATTATTTAATAAAAAAATAACTCAAATACACATTATTTAACAGAGAAATTACTAAAATACACATTATTTAATAGAGAATTAACAAAAAAACACATTATTTAATGAAGAACTAACTAAAGTACACATTATTGATTGGAAAAATAACTAAAATACACATTATTTAATAAAGAAATAACTAAAATTTACATTATATACGAGAAATAACAAAAAAACACATTCTTTAATAGAGAAATAACAAAAAAACAAATTATTCAATACAGAAATAAATAAATACACATTATTTATTGGAGAAATAACTAAAATACACATTATTTATTGAAGAAATACCTAAAATACACATTATTTAATAGAGAAATAACAAAAAACACATTATTTAATAGAGAAATAACAAAAAAACACATTTTTTAATAAAAAACTAACTAAAATACACATTAGTTATTAAAGAAATAACTAAAATACACATTATTTAATAGAGAAATAACTAAAATACACATTATTTATTAAAGAAACCAATAAACTACACAATATTTAATTGAAAAATAACAAAAAACACATTATTTATCAAAGACATAACTTAAATACACATTATTTATTAAAGAAATAACTAAAATACACATTATTTAATAGAGAAATAACTAAAATACACATTATTTAATAAAGAAATAACTAATATTTACATTATTTAATAGAGAAATAACAAAAAAACACATTCTTTAATAGAGAAATAACAAAAAAACACATAATTTAATAGAGAAATAACTAAAATACACATTATTTATTGGAAAAATAACTTATATACACATTATTTAATAGAGAAATAACTAAAATACACATTATTTAATAAAGAAATAACAAAAAAACACATTATTTATTAGAGAAATAACTAAAATACAAATTATTTCTTGGAGAAATAACTAAAATACACATTATTTAATAGAGAAATAACAAAAAAATACAATATTTTAAAGAGAAATAACTAAAAAACACATTATTTATTAAAGAAATAACTAAAATACACATTATTTAATAAAAAAATAACTCAAATACACATTATTTAACAGAGAAATTACTAAAATACACATTATTTAATAGAGAAATAACAAAAAAACACATTATTTAATGAAGAACTAACTAAAATACACATTATTTATTGGAGAAATAACTAAAATACACATTATTTAATAAAGAAAAAACTAAAATTTACATTATATACGAGAAATAACAAAAAAACACATTCTTTAATAGAGAAATAACAAAAAAACAAATTATTCAATACAGAAATAAATAAATACACATTATTTATTGGAGAAATAACTAAAATACACATTATTTATTAAAGAAATATCTAAAATACACATTATTTAATAGAGAAATAACAAAAAACACATTATTTAATAGAGAAATAACAAAAAAACACATTATTTAATAAAAAACTAACTAAAATACACATTAGTTATTAAAGAAAAAACTAAAATACACATTATTTAATAGAGAAATAACTAAAATACACATTATTTATTAAAGAAACCAATAAAATACACAATATTTAATTGCGAAATAACAAAAAACACATTATTTATCAAAGACATAACTTAAATACACATTATTTATTGAAGAAATAACTAAAATACACATTATTTATTAGAGAAATAACTAAAATACACATTATTTAATAAAGAAATAACTAAAATACACATTATTTATTGGAGAACTAACTAAAATACACATTATTTATTAATGACATAACTAAAATACACATTATTTATTGAAGAAATAACTAAAATACACATTATTTATTGAAGAAATAACTAAAATACACATTATTTATTGAAGAAATAACTAAAATACACATTATTTATTAAAGAAATAACTAAAATACACATTATTTAATAGAGAAATAACTGAAATACACATTATTTAATACAGAAATTACAAAAAAACATATTATTTAATAAAGAAATAACTAAAATACACATTATTTAATATAGAAATTACTAAAATACACAGTATTTAAAAGAGAAATAACTAAAATACACATTTTTTAATAGAGAAATAACAAAAAAACACATTATTTAATAAAGAAATAACTAAAATACACATTATTTATTAGAGAACTAACTAAAATACACATTATTTATTAATGACATAACTAAAATACACATTATTTATTGAAGAAATAACTAAAATACACATTATTTATTGAAGAAATAACTAAAATACACATTATATTGAAGAAATAACTAAAATACACATTATTTAATATAGAAATTACTAAAATACACAGTATTTAATAGAGAAATAACTAAAATACACATTTTTTAATAGAGAAATAACAAAAAAACACATTATTTATTAGAAAAATAACTAAAATACACTTTATTTATTGGAGAAATAACTAAAATACACATTATTTTATAGAGAATTAACTAAAATACACAATATTTAATAGAGAAATAACAAAAAAACACATTTTTTAATAGAGAAATTACTAAAATACACAGTATTTAATAGAGAAATAACTAAAATACACATTTTTTAATAGAGAAATAACAAAAAAACACATTATTTAATAAAGAAATAACTAAAATACACATTATTTATTAGAGAAATATATAAAATACACATTATTTAATAGAGAAATAACAAAAAAACACATTATTTATTAGAAAATTAACTAAAATACACTTTATTTATTGATGAAATAACTAAAATACACATTATTTAATAAAGAAACATTATTATAATTACTAATAATTATGTAATAGACATTATTTAATAGAGAAATAACTAAAATCCACAATATTTAATAGAGAAATAACAAAAAAACACATTATTTAATAGAGAAATAACTAAAATACACATTATTTAATAAAGAAATAACTAAAATTTACATTATTTAATAGAGAAATAACAAAAAAACACATTCTTTAATAGAGAAATAACAAAAAAACACATAATTTAATAGAGAAATAACTAAAATACACATTATTTATTGGAGAATTAACTAAAATACACAATATTTAATTAAGAAATAACTAAAATACACATTATTTACTAGAGAAATAACAAAAAAAAAAACATTTATTAATAGAGAAATAACTAAAATACACATTATTTATTGGAGAATTAACTAAAATACACAATATTTAATTAAGAAATAACTAAAATACACATTATTTAATAGAGAAATACCTAAAATACACATTATTTAATAGAAAAATAACAAAAAACACATTATTTAATAGAAAAATAACTAAAATACACATTATTTATTAAAAATATAACTAAAATACACATTATTTAAAAGAGAAATAACTAAAATACACATTATTTAAAAGAGAAATAACAAAAAATCACATTATTTATTAGAAAAATAACTAAAATACACTTTATTTATTGGAGAAATAACTAAAAAACACATTATTTTATAGAGAATTAACTAAAATACACAATATTTAATAGAGAAATAACAAAAAAACACATTATTTAATAGAGAAATAACTAAAATACACATTATTTAATATAGAAGTTACTAAAATACACAGTATTTAATAGAGAAATAACTAAAATACACATTTTTTAATAGAGAAATAACAAAAAAACACATTATTTAATAGAAAAATAACTAGAATACACATTATTTAATAAAGAAATAACTAAAATACACATTATTTAATAGAGAAATAACTGAAATACACATTATTTAATACAGAAATAACAAAAAAACACATTATTTAATAAAGAACAAACAAAAAAAAATTGCTTAATAGAGACATAATTAAAATACACATTTTTTAATAGAGAAATAACATAAAAACACATTATTTAATAAAAAAATAACTAAAATACACATTATTTATTGGAGAACTAACTAAAATACACATTATTTATTAATGACATAACTAAAATACACATTATTTATTGAAGAAATAACTAAAATACACATTATTTATTGAAGAAATAACTAAAATACACATTATTTATTGAAGAAATAACTAAAATACACATTATTTAATATAGAAATTACTAAAATACACAGTATTTAATAGAGAAATAACTAAAATACACATTTTTTAATAGAGAAATAACTAAAAAACACATTATTTATTAGAAAAATAACTAAAATACACTTTATTTATTGGAGAAATAACTAAAATACACATTATTTTATAGAGAATTAACTAAAATACACAATATTTAATAGAGAAATAACAAAAAAACACATTATTTAATAGAGAAATTACTAAAATACACAGTATTTAATAGAGAAATAACTAAAATACACATTATTTAATAAAGAAATAACTAAAATACACATTATTTATTAAAGAAATAAATAAAATACACATTATTTATTAGAGAAATAACAAAAACACACATTATTTATTAGAAAATTAACTAAAAAACACTTTATTTATTAGAGAAATAACTAAAATACACATTATTTAATAAAGAAATAACTAAAATACACATTATTTATTGGAGAAATAACTAAAATACACATTATTTATTGAAGAAATAACTAAAATACACAATATTTAATAGAAAAATAACAAAAAAACACATTATTTATTAAAGAAATAACTAAAATAAACAATATTTATTAGAAAAATAACAAAAAAACACATTATTTAATAGAGAAATAACTAAAATACACATTATTTAATAAAGAAATAAAAAAAACACATTATTTAATAGAAAAATAACTAAAATACACATTATTTAATAGAGAAATAACAAAAAAACACATTATTTATTAGAGAAATAACTAAAATACACATTATTTATTGGAGAAATAACTAAAATACACATTATTTATTAAAGAAATAACTAAAATACACATTATTTAATGAAGAAATAACTAAAATACACATTATTTAATGAAGAAATAACTAAAATACACATTATTTATTAGAGAAATAAATAAAATAGACATTATTTAATAGAGAAATAACAAAAAAACACATTATTTATTAGAAAATTAACTAAAATACACTTTATTTATTGAAGAAATAACTAAAATACACATTATTTAATAAAGAAATAACTAAAATACACATTATTTATTAGAGAAATAAATAAAATACACATTATTTAATAGAGAAATAACAAAAAAACACATTAATTATTTGAAAATTAACTAAAATAAACTTTATTTATTGGAGAAATAACTAAAATAGACATTATTCAATAGAGAAATAACTAAAATCCACAATATTTAATAGAGAAATAACAAAAAACACATTATTTAATAGAGAAATAACTAAAATACACATTATTTAATAAAGAAATAACTAAAATTTACATTATTTAATAGAGAAATAACAAAAAAACACATTCTTTAATAGAAAAATAACAAAAAAACACATAATTTAATAGAGAAATAACTAAAATACACATTATTTATTGGAAAAATAACTCATATACACATTATTTAAAAGAGAAATAACTAAAATACACATTATTTAATAAAGAAATAACAAAAAAACACATTATTTAATAGAGAAATAACTAAAATACAAATTATTTCTTGGAGAAATAACTAAAATACACATTATTTAATAGAGAAATAACAAAAAAACACAATATTTAAAAGAGAAATAACTAAAATACACATTATTTATTGAAGAAATAACTAAAATACACATTATTTAATAAAAAATAACTAAAATACACATTATTTAATAGAGAAATTACTAAAATACACATTATTTAATAGAGAAATAACAAAAAAACACATTATTTAATGAAGAAATAACTAAAATACACATTATTTATTGGAGAAATAACTAAAATACACATTATTTAATAAAGAAATAACTAAAATTTACATTATATACGACACATAACAAAAAACACATTCTTTAATAGAGAAATAACAAAAAAACAAATTATTCAATACAGAAATAAATAAATACACATTATTTATTGGAGAAATAACTAAAATACACATTATTTATTAAAGAAATATCTAAAATACACATTATTTAATAGAGAAATATCAAAAAACACATTATTTAATAAAGAAATAACAAAAAAACACATTATTTAATAGAGAACTAACTAAAATACACATTAGTTATTAAAGAAAAAACTAAAATACACATTATTTAATAGAGAAATAACTAAAATACACATTAATTATTAAAGAAACCAATAAAATACACATTATTTAATTGAGAAATAACAAAAAACACATTATTTCTCAAAGACATAACTTAAATACACATTATTTATTGAAGAAATAACTAAAATACACATTATTTATTAGAGAAATAACTAAAATACACATTATTTAATAAAGAAATAACTAAAAAACACATTATTTATTGGAGAACTAACTAAAATACACATTATTTTCTAATGACATAACTAAAATACACATTATTTATTGAAGAAATAACTAAAATACACATTATTTATTGAAGAAATAACTAAAATACACATTATTTATTGAAGAAATAACTAAAATACACATTATTTATTAAAGAAATAATTAAAATACACATTATTTAATAGAGAAATAACTGAAATACACATTATTTAATACAAAAATTACAAAAAAACATATTATTTAATAAAGAAATAACAAAAAAAATATTATTTAATAGAGACATAATTAAAATACACATTAGTTATTGGAGAAATAACTAAAATACACATTACTTAATAGAGAAATAACAAAAAAAAACATTATTTAATAGAGAAATAACTAAAATACACATTATTTATTGGAGATATAACTAAAATACACAATATTTAATTAAGAAATAACTAAAATACACATTATTTAATAGAGAAATACCTAAAATACACATTATTTAATAGAGAAATAACAAAAAACACATTATTTAATAGAAAAATAACTAAAATACACATTATTTATTGGAGATATAACTAAAATACACATTATTTAAAAGAGAAATAACTAAAATACACATTATTTGATAGAGAAATAACAAAAAAACACATTATTTATTAGAAAAATAACTAAAATACACTTTATTTATTGGAGAAATAACTAAAATACACATTATTTTATAAAGAATTAACTAAAATACACAATATTTAAAAGAGAAATAACAAAAAAACACATTATTTAATAGAGAAATAACTAAAATACACATTATTTAATATAGAAATTACTAAAATACACAGTATTTAATAGAGAAATAACTAAAATACACATTTTTTAATAGAGAAATAACAAAAAAACACATTATTTAATAGAGAAATAACTAGAATACAAATTATTTAATAAAGAAATAACTAAAATACACATTATTTAATAGAGAAATAACTGAAATACACATTATTTAATACAGAAATAACAAAAAAACACATTATTTAATAAAGAAATAACAAAAAAAAATTGCTTAATAGAGACATAATTAAAATACACATTTTTTAATAGAGAAATAACAAAAAAACACATTATTTAATAAAGAAATAACTAAAATACACATTATTTATTGGAGAACTAACTAAAATACACAATATTTATTAATGACATAACTAAAATACACATTATTTATTTAAGAAACAACTAAAATACACATTATTTATTGAAGAAATAACTAAAATACACATTATATTGAAGAAATAACTAAAATACACATTATTTAATATAGAAATTACTAAAATACACAGTATTTAATAGAGAAATAACTAAAATACACATTTTTTAATAGAGAAATAACAAAAAAACACATTATTTATTAGAAAAAATACTAAAATACACTTTATTTATTGGAGAAATAACTAAAATACACATTATTTTATAGAGAATTAACTAAAATACACAATATTTAATAGAGAAATAACAAAATAACCCTTTTTTTAATAGAGAAATTACTAAAATACACAGTATTTAATAGAGAAATAACTAAAATACACATTTTTTAATAGAGAAATAACAAAAAAACACATTATTTAATAAAGAAATAACTAAAAAACACATTATTTATTAGAAAATTAACTAAAATACACACACATTATTTAATAAAGAAATAACTAAAATACACAATATTTATTAGAGAAATAAATAAAATACACATTATTTAATAGAGAAATAACAAGTAAACACATTATTTATTAGAAAATTAACTAAAATAAACTTTATTTATTGAAGAAATAATTAAAATAGACATTAATTAATAGAGAAATAACTAAAATCCTCAATATTTAATAAAGAAATAACAAAAAAACACATTATTTAATAGAGAAATAACTAAAATACACATTATTTAATAAAGAAATAACTAAAATTTACATTATTTAATAGAGAAATAACAAAAAAACACATTCTTTAATAGAGAAATAACAAAAAAACACATAATTTAATAGAGAAATAACTAAAATACACATTATTTGTTGGAAAAATAACTTATATACACATTATTTAAAAGAGAAATAACTTTAATACACTTTATTTAATAAAGAAATAACAAAAAAACACATTATTTAATAGAGAAATAAGTAAAATACAAATTATTTCTTGGAGAAATAACTAAAATACACATTATTTAATAGAGAAATAACAAAAAAACACAATATTTAAAAGAGAAATAACTAAAATACACATTATTTATTAAAGAAATAACTAAAATACACATTATTTAATAAAAAAAAAACTAAAATACACATTATTTAATAAAAAAATTACTAAAATACACATTATTTAATAGAGAAATAACAAAAAAACACATTATTTAATGAAGAAATAACTAAAATACACATTATTTATTGGAGAAATAACTAAAATACACATTATTTAATAAAGAAATAACTAAAGTTTACATTATATACGAGAAATAACAAAAAAACACATTCTTTAATAGAGAAATAACAAAAAAACAAATTATTCAATACAGAAATAAATAAATACACATTATTTATTGGAGAAATAACTAAAATACACATTATTTATTAAAGAAATATCTAAAATACACATTATTTAATAGAGAAATAACTAAAAACACATTATTTAATAGAGAAATAACAAAAAAACACATTATTTAATAGAGAACTAACTAAAATACACATTAGTTATTCAAGAAAAAACTAAAATACACATTATTTAATAGAGAAATAACTAAAATACACATTAATAATTAAAGAAACCAATAAAATACACATTATTTAATTGAGAAATAACAAAAAACACATTATTTATCAAAGACATAACTTAAATACACATTATTTATTGAAGAAATAACTAAAATACACATTATTTATTAGAAAAATAACTAAAATACACATTATTTAATAAAGAAATAACTAAAATACACATTATTTATTGGAGAACTAACAAAATTACACATTATTTATTAATGACATAACTAAAATACACATTATTTATTGAAGAAATAACTAAAATACACATTATTTATTGAAGAAATAACTAAAATACACATTATTTATTGAAGAAATAACTAAAATACACATTATTTATTAAAGAATAAACTAAAATACACATTATTTAGTAGAGAAATAACTGAAATACACATTATTTAATACAGAAATTACAAAAAAACATATTATTTAATAAAGAAATAACAAAAAAAATATTATTTAATAGAGACATAATTAAAATACACATTAGTTATTGGAGAAATAACTAAAATACACTTTATTTAATAGAGAAATAACAAAAAAAAAAACATTATTTAATAGAGAAATAAATAAAATACACATTATTTATTGGAGAATTAACTAAAATACACAATATTTAATTAAGAAATAACTAAAATACACTTTATTTAATAGAGAAATACCTAAAATACACATTATTTAATAGAAAAATAACAAAAAACACATTATATAATAGAAAAATAACTAAAATACACATTATTTATTGGAGATATAACTAAAATACACATTATTTAAAAGAGAAATAACTAAAATACACATTATTTAATAGAGAAATAACAAAAAAACACATTATTTATTAAAAAAATAACTAAAATACACTTTATTTATTGGAGAAATAACTAAAATACACATTATTTTATAGAGAATTATCTAAAATACACAATATTTAATAGAGAAATAACAAAAAAACACATTATTTAATAGACAAATAACTAAAATACACATTATTTAATATAGAAATTACTAAAATACACAGTATTTAATAGAGAAATAACTAAAATACACATTTTTTAATAGAGAAATAACTGAAATACACATTATTTAATACAGAAATAACAAAAAAACACATTATTTAATAAAGAAATAACAAAAAAAAATTGCTTAAAAGAGACATAATTAAAATACACATTTTTTAATAGAGAAATAACAAAAAAACACATTATTTAATAAAGAAATAACTAAAATACACATTATTTATTGGAGAACTAACTAAAATACACAATATTTATTAATGACATAACTAAAATACACATTATTTATTGAAGAAATAACTAAAATACACATTATTTATTGAAGAAATAACTAAAATACACATTATATTGAAGAAATAACTAAAATACACATTATTTAATATAGAAATTACTAAAATACACAGTATTTAATAGAGAAATAACTAAAATACACATTTTTTAATAGAGAAATAACAAAAAAACACATTATTTATTAGAAAAAAAACTAAAATACACTTTATTTATTGGAGAAATAACTAAAATACACATTATTTTAAAGAGAATTAACTAAAATACACAATATTTTATAGAGAAATTACAAAATAACCCTTTTTTTAATAGAGAAATTACTAAAATACACAGTATTTAATAGAGAAATAACTAAAATACACATTTTTTAATAGAGAAATAACAAAAAAACACATTATTTAATAAAGAAATAACTAAAATACACATTATTTATTAGAGAAATAAATAAAATACACATTATTTAATAGAGAAATAACAAAAAAACACATTATTTATTAGAAAATTAACTAAAATACACACACATTATTTAATAAAGAAATAACTAAAATACACAATATTTATTAGAGAAATAAATAAAATACACACTATTTAATAGAGAAATAACAAGTAAACACATTAATTATTAGAAAATTAACTAAAATAAACTTTATTTATTGGAGAAATAACTAAAATAGACATTAATTAATAGAGAAATAACTAAAATCCTCAATATTTAATAAAGAAATAACAAAAAAACACATTATTTAATAGAGAAATAACTAAAATACACTTTATTTAATAAAGAAATAACTAAAATTTACATTATTTAATAAAGAAATAACAAAAAAACACATTCTTTAATAGAGAAATAACAAAAAAACACATAATTTAATAGAGAAATAACTAAAATACACATTATTTATTGGAAAAATAACTTATATACACATTATTTAAAAGAGAAATAACTTTAATACACATTATTTAATAAAGAAATAACAAAAAAACACATTATTTAATAGAGAAATAACTAAAATACAAATTATTTCTTGGAGAAATAACTAAAATACACATTATTTAATAGAGAAATAACAAAAAAACACAATATTTAAAAGAGAAATAACTAAAATACACATTATTTATTGAAGAAATAACTAAAATACACATTATTTAATAAAAAAATAACTAAAATACACATTATTTAATAAAGAAATTACTAAAATACACATTATTTAATAGAAATAACAAAAAAACACATTATTTAATGAAGAAATAACTAAAATACACATTATTTATTGGAGAAATAACTAAAATACACATTATTTAATAAAGAAAAAACTAAAGTTTACATAATATACGAGAAATAACAAAAAAACACATTCTTTAATAGAGAAATAACAAAAAAAAAAATTATTCAATACAGAAATAAATAAATACACATTATTTATTAGAGAAATAACTAAAAACACATTATTTAATAGAGAAATAACAAAAAAACACATTATTTAATAGAGAACTAACTAAAATACACATTAGTTATTAAAGAAAAAACTAAAATACACATTATTTAATAGAGAAATAACTAAAATACACATTAATTATTAAAGAAACCAATAAAATACACATTATTTAATTGAGAAATAACAAAAAACACATTATTTATTAAAGACATAACTTAAATACACATTATTTATTGAAGAAATAACTAAAATACACATTATTTATTAGAAAAATAACTAAAATACACATTATTTAATAAAGAAATAACTAAAATACACATTATTTATTGGAGAATTAACTAAAATACACATTATTTATTAATGACATAACTAAAATACACATTATTTATTGAAGAAATAACTAAAATACACATTATTTATTGAAGAAATAACTAAAATACACATTATTTATTGAAGAAATAACTAAAATACACATTATTTATTAAAGAAATATCTAAAATACACATTATTTAATAGAGAATTAACAAAAAAACACATTATTTATTAGAGAAATAACTAAAATACACATTATTTATTAGAGAAATAACTAAAATACACATTATTTATTAAAGAAATAACTAAAATACACATTATTTAATGAAGAAATAACTAAAATACACATTATTTAATGAAGAAATAACTAAAATACACATTATTTATTAGAGAAATAAATAAAATAGACATTATTTAATAGAGAAATAACAAAAAAACACATTATTTATTAGAAAATTAACTTAAATACACTTTATTTATTGAAGAAATAACTAAAATACACATTATATAATAAAGAAATAACTAAAATACACATTATTTATTAGAGAAATAAATAAAATACACATTATTTAATAGAGAAATAACAAAAAAACACATTAATTATTAGAAAATTAACTAAAATAAACTTTATTTATTGGAGAAATAACTAAAATAGACATTATTTAATAGAGAAATAACTAAAATCCACAATATTTAATAGAGAAATAACAAAAAACACATTATTTAATAGAGAAATAACTAAAATACACATTATTTAATAAAGAAATAACTAAAATTTACATTATTTAATAGAGAAATAACAAAAAAACACATTCTTTAATAGAGAAATAACAAAAAAACACATAATTTAATAGAGAAATAACTAAAATACACATTATTTATTGGAAAAATAACTGATATACACATTATTTAAAAGAGAAATAACTAAAATACACATTATTTAATAAAGAAATAACAAAAAAACACATTATTTAATAGAGAAATAACTAAAATACAAATTATTTTTTGGAGAAATAACTAAAATACACATTATTTAATAGAGAAATAACAAAAAAACACAATATTTAAAAGAGAAATAACTAAAATACACATTATTTATTGAAGAAATAACTAAAATACACATTATTTAATAAAAAATAACTAAAATACACATTATTTAATAGAGAAATTACTAAAATACACATTATTTAATAGAGAAATAACAAAAAAACACATTATTTAATGAAGAAATAACTAAAATACACATTATTTATTGGAGAAATAACTAAAATACACATTATTTAATAAAGAAATAACTAAAATTTACATTATATACGACACATAACAAAAAAACACATTCTTTAATAGAGAAATAACAAAAAAACAAATTATTCAATACAGAAATAAATAAATACACATTATTTATTGGAGAAATAACTAAAATACACATTATTTATTAAAGAAATATCTAAAATACACATTATTTAATAGAGAAATAACAAAAAACACATTATTTAATAGAGAAATAACAAAAAAACACATTATTTAATAGAGAACTAACTAAAATACACATTAGTTATTAAAGAAAAAACTAAAATACACATTATTTAATAGAGAAATAACTAAAATACACATTAATTATTAAAGAAACCAATAAAATACACATTATTTAATTGAGAAATAACAAAAAACACATTATTTATCAAAGACATAACTTAAATACACATTATTTATTGAAGAAATAACTAAAATACACATTATTTATTAGAGAAATAACTAAAATACACATTATTTAATAAAGAAATAACTAAAAAACACATTATTTATTGGAGAACTAACTAAAATACACATTATTTTCTAATGACATAACTAAAATACACATTATTTATTGAAGAAATAACTAAAATACACATTATTTATTGAAGAAATAACTAAAATACACATTATTTATTGAAGAAATAACTAAAATACACATTATTTATTAAAGAAATAACTAAAATACACATTATTTAATAGAGAAATAACTGAAATACACATTATTTAATACAGAAATTACAAAAAAACATATTATTTAATAAATAAATAACAAAAAAAATATTATTTAATAGAGACATAATTAAAATACACATTAGTTATTGGAGAAATAACTAAAATACACATTACTTAATAGAGAAATAACAAAAAAAAAACATTATTTAATAGAGAAATAACTAAAATACACATTATTTATTGGAGATATAACTAAAATACACAATATTTAATTAAGAAATAACTAAAATACACATTATTTAATAGAGAAATACCTAAAATACACATTATTTAATAGAGAAATAACAAAAAACACATTATTTAATAGAAAAATAACTAAAATACACATTATTTATTGGAGATATAACTAAAATACACATTATTTAAAAGAGAAATAACTAAAATACACATTATTTGATAGAGAAATAACAAAAAAACACATTATTTATTAGAAAAATAACTAAAATACACTTTATTTATTGGAGAAATAACTAAAATACACATTATTTTATAAAGAATTAACTAAAATACACAATATTTAAAAGAGAAATAACAAAAAAACACATTATTTAATAGAGAAATAACTAAAATACACATTATTTAATATAGAAATTACTAAAATACACAGTATTTAATAGAGAAATAACTAAAATACACATTTTTTAATAGAGAAATAACAAAAAAACACATTATTTAATAGAGAAATAACTAGAATACAAATTATTTAATAAAGAAATAACTAAAATACACATTATTTAATAGAGAAATAACTGAAATACACATTATTTAATACAGAAATAACAAAAAAACACATTATTTAATAAAGAAATAACAAAAAAAAATTGCTTAATAGAGACATAATTAAAATACACATTTTTTAATAGAGAAATAACAAAAAAACACATTATTTAATAAAGAAATAACTAAAATACACATTATTTATTGGAGAACTAACTAAAATACACAATATTTATTAATGACATAACTAAAATACACATTATTTATTTAAGAAACAACTAAAATACACATTATTTATTGAAGAAATAACTAAAATACACATTATATTGAAGAAATAACTAAAATACACATTATTTAATATAGAAATTACTAAAATACACAGTATTTAATAGAGAAATAACTAAAATACACATTTTTTAATAGAGAAATAACAAAAAAACACATTATTTATTAGAAAAAATACTAAAATACACTTTATTTATTGGAGAAATAACTAAAATACACATTATTTTATAGAGAATTAACTAAAATACACAATATTTAATAGAGAAATAACAAAATAACCCTTTTTTTAATAGAGAAATTACTAAAATACACAGTATTTAATAGAGAAATAACTAAAATACACATTTTTTAATAGAGAAATAACAAAAAAACACATTATTTAATAAAGAAATAACTAAAAAACACATTATTTATTAGAAAATTAACTAAAATACACACACATTATTTAATAAAGAAATAACTAAAATACACAATATTTATTAGAGAAATAAATAAAATACACATTATTTAATAGAGAAATAACAAGTAAACACATTATTTATTAGAAAATTAACTAAAATAAACTTTATTTATTGAAGAAATAATTAAAATAGACATTAATTAATAGAGAAATAACTAAAATCCTCAATATTTAATAAAGAAATAACAAAAAAACACATTATTTAATAGAGAAATAACTAAAATACACATTATTTAATAAAGAAATAACTAAAATTTACATTATTTAATAGAGAAATAACAAAAAAACACATTCTTTAATAGAGAAATAACAAAAAAACACATAATTTAATAGAGAAATAACTAAAATACACATTATTTGTTGGAAAAATAACTTATATACACATTATTTAAAAGAGAAATAACTTTAATACACTTTATTTAATAAAGAAATAACAAAAAAACACATTATTTAATAGAGAAATAAGTAAAATACAAATTATTTCTTGGAGAAATAACTAAAATACACATTATTTAATAGAGAAATAACAAAAAAACACAATATTTAAAAGAGAAATAACTAAAATACACATTATTTATTAAAGAAATAACTAAAATACACATTATTTAATAAAAAAAAAACTAAAATACACATTATTTAATAAAAAAATTACTAAAATACACATTATTTAATAGAGAAATAACAAAAAAACACATTATTTAATGAAGAAATAACTAAAATACACATTATTTATTGGAGAAATAACTAAAATACACATTATTTAATAAAGAAATAACTAAAGTTTACATTATATACGAGAAATAACAAAAAAACACATTCTTTAATAGAGAAATAACAAAAAAACAAATTATTCAATACAGAAATAAATAAATACACATTATTTATTGGAGAAATAACTAAAATACACATTATTTATTAAAGAAATATCTAAAATACACATTATTTAATAGAGAAATAACTAAAAACACATTATTTAATAGAGAAATAACAAAAAAACACATTATTTAATAGAGAACTAACTAAAATACACATTAGTTATTCAAGAAAAAACTAAAATACACATTATTTAATAGAGAAATAACTAAAATACACATTAATAATTAAAGAAACCAATAAAATACACATTATTTAATTGAGAAATAACAAAAAACACATTATTTATCAAAGACATAACTTAAATACACATTATTTATTGAAGAAATAACTAAAATACACATTATTTATTAGAAAAATAACTAAAATACACATTATTTAATAAAGAAATAACTAAAATACACATTATTTATTGGAGAACTAACAAAATTACACATTATTTATTAATGACATAACTAAAATACACATTATTTATTGAAGAAATAACTAAAATACACATTATTTATTGAAGAAATAACTAAAATACACATTATTTATTGAAGAAATAACTAAAATACACATTATTTATTAAAGAATAAACTAAAATACACATTATTTAGTAGAGAAATAACTGAAATACACATTATTTAATACAGAAATTACAAAAAAACATATTATTTAATAAAGAAATAACAAAAAAAATATTATTTAATAGAGACATAATTAAAATACACATTAGTTATTGGAGAAATAACTAAAATACACTTTATTTAATAGAGAAATAACAAAAAAAAAAACATTATTTAATAGAGAAATAAATAAAATACACATTATTTATTGGAGAATTAACTAAAATACACAATATTTAATTAAGAAATAACTAAAATACACTTTATTTAATAGAGAAATACCTAAAATACACATTATTTAATAGAAAAATAACAAAAAACACATTATATAATAGAAAAATAACTAAAATACACATTATTTATTGGAGATATAACTAAAATACACATTATTTAAAAGAGAAATAACTAAAATACACATTATTTAATAGAGAAATAACAAAAAAACACATTATTTATTAAAAAAATAACTAAAATACACTTTATTTATTGGAGAAATAACTAAAATACACATTATTTTATAGAGAATTATCTAAAATACACAATATTTAATAGAGAAATAACAAAAAAACACATTATTTAATAGACAAATAACTAAAATACACATTATTTAATATAGAAATTACTAAAATACACAGTATTTAATAGAGAAATAACTAAAATACACATTTTTTAATAGAGAAATAACTGAAATACACATTATTTAATACAGAAATAACAAAAAAACACATTATTTAATAAAGAAATAACAAAAAAAAATTGCTTAAAAGAGACATAATTAAAATACACATTTTTTAATAGAGAAATAACAAAAAAACACATTATTTAATAAAGAAATAACTAAAATACACATTATTTATTGGAGAACTAACTAAAATACACAATATTTATTAATGACATAACTAAAATACACATTATTTATTGAAGAAATAACTAAAATACACATTATTTATTGAAGAAATAACTAAAATACACATTATATTGAAGAAATAACTAAAATACACATTATTTAATATAGAAATTACTAAAATACACAGTATTTAATAGAGAAATAACTAAAATACACATTTTTTAATAGAGAAATAACAAAAAAACACATTATTTATTAGAAAAAAAACTAAAATACACTTTATTTATTGGAGAAATAACTAAAATACACATTATTTTAAAGAGAATTAACTAAAATACACAATATTTTATAGAGAAATTACAAAATAACCCTTTTTTTAATAGAGAAATTACTAAAATACACAGTATTTAATAGAGAAATAACTAAAATACACATTTTTTAATAGAGAAATAACAAAAAAACACATTATTTAATAAAGAAATAACTAAAATACACATTATTTATTAGAGAAATAAATAAAATACACATTATTTAATAGAGAAATAACAAAAAAACACATTATTTATTAGAAAATTAACTAAAATACACACACATTATTTAATAAAGAAATAACTAAAATACACAATATTTATTAGAGAAATAAATAAAATACACACTATTTAATAGAGAAATAACAAGTAAACACATTAATTATTAGAAAATTAACTAAAATAAACTTTATTTATTGGAGAAATAACTAAAATAGACATTAATTAATAGAGAAATAACTAAAATCCTCAATATTTAATAAAGAAATAACAAAAAAACACATTATTTAATAGAGAAATAACTAAAATACACTTTATTTAATAAAGAAATAACTAAAATTTACATTATTTAATAAAGAAATAACAAAAAAACACATTCTTTAATAGAGAAATAACAAAAAAACACATAATTTAATAGAGAAATAACTAAAATACACATTATTTATTGGAAAAATAACTTATATACACATTATTTAAAAGAGAAATAACTTTAATACACATTATTTAATAAAGAAATAACAAAAAAACACATTATTTAATAGAGAAATAACTAAAATACAAATTATTTCTTGGAGAAATAACTAAAATACACATTATTTAATAGAGAAATAACAAAAAAACACAATATTTAAAAGAGAAATAACTAAAATACACATTATTTATTGAAGAAATAACTAAAATACACATTATTTAATAAAAAAATAACTAAAATACACATTATTTAATAAAGAAATTACTAAAATACACATTATTTAATAGAGAAATAACAAAAAAACACATTATTTAATGAAGAAATAACTAAAATACACATTATTTATTGGAGAAATAACTAAAATACACATTATTTAATAAAGAAAAAACTAAAGTTTACATAATATACGAGAAATAACAAAAAAACACATTCTTTAATAGAGAAATAACAAAAAAAAAAATTATTCAATACAGAAATAAATAAATACACATTATTTATTAGAGAAATAACTAAAAACACATTATTTAATAGAGAAATAACAAAAAAACACATTATTTAATAGAGAACTAACTAAAATACACATTAGTTATTAAAGAAAAAACTAAAATACACATTATTTAATAGAGAAATAACTAAAATACACATTAATTATTAAAGAAACCAATAAAATACACATTATTTAATTGAGAAATAACAAAAAACACATTATTTATTAAAGACATAACTTAAATACACATTATTTATTGAAGAAATAACTAAAATACACATTATTTATTAGAAAAATAACTAAAATACACATTATTTAATAAAGAAATAACTAAAATACACATTATTTATTGGAGAATTAACTAAAATACACATTATTTATTAATGACATAACTAAAATACACATTATTTATTGAAGAAATAACTAAAATACACATTATTTATTGAAGAAATAACTAAAATACACATTATTTATTGAAGAAATAACTAAAATACACATTATTTATTAAAGAAATATCTAAAATACACATTATTTAATAGAGAATTAACAAAAAAACACATTATTTATTAGAGAAATAACTAAAATACACATTATTTATTAGAGAAATAACTAAAATACACATTATTTATTAAAGAAATAACTAAAATACACATTATTTAATGAAGAAATAACTAAAATACACATTATTTAATGAAGAAATAACTAAAATACACATTATTTATTAGAGAAATAAATAAAATAGACATTATTTAATAGAGAAATAACAAAAAAACACATTATTTATTAGAAAATTAACTTAAATACACTTTATTTATTGAAGAAATAACTAAAATACACATTATATAATAAAGAAATAACTAAAATACACATTATTTATTAGAGAAATAAATAAAATACACATTATTTAATAGAGAAATAACAAAAAAACACATTAATTATTAGAAAATTAACTAAAATAAACTTTATTTATTGGAGAAATAACTAAAATAGACATTATTTAATAGAGAAATAACTAAAATCCACAATATTTAATAGAGAAATAACAAAAAACACATTATTTAATAGAGAAATAACTAAAATACACATTATTTAATAAAGAAATAACTAAAATTTACATTATTTAATAGAGAAATAACAAAAAAACACATTCTTTAATAGAGAAATAACAAAAAAACACATAATTTAATAGAGAAATAACTAAAATACACATTATTTATTGGAAAAATAACTGATATACACATTATTTAAAAGAGAAATAACTAAAATACACATTATTTAATAAAGAAATAACAAAAAAACACATTATTTAATAGAGAAATAACTAAAATACAAATTATTTTTTGGAGAAATAACTAAAATACACATTATTTAATAGAGAAATAACAAAAAAACACAATATTTAAAAGAGAAATAACTAAAATACACATTATTTATTGAAGAAATAACTAAAATACACATTATTTAATAAAAAATAACTAAAATACACATTATTTAATAGAGAAATTACTAAAATACACATTATTTAATAGAGAAATAACAAAAAAACACATTATTTAATGAAGAAATAACTAAAATACACATTATTTATTGGAGAAATAACTAAAATACACATTATTTAATAAAGAAATAACTAAAATTTACATTATATACGACACATAACAAAAAAACACATTCTTTAATAGAGAAATAACAAAAAAACAAATTATTCAATACAGAAATAAATAAATACACATTATTTATTGGAGAAATAACTAAAATACACATTATTTATTAAAGAAATATCTAAAATACACATTATTTAATAGAGAAATAACAAAAAACACATTATTTAATAGAGAAATAACAAAAAAACACATTATTTAATAGAGAACTAACTAAAATACACATTAGTTATTAAAGAAAAAACTAAAATACACATTATTTAATAGAGAAATAACTAAAATACACATTAATTATTAAAGAAACCAATAAAATACACATTATTTAATTGAGAAATAACAAAAAACACATTATTTATCAAAGACATAACTTAAATACACATTATTTATTGAAGAAATAACTAAAATACACATTATTTATTAGAGAAATAACTAAAATACACATTATTTAATAAAGAAATAACTAAAAAACACATTATTTATTGGAGAACTAACTAAAATACACATTATTTTCTAATGACATAACTAAAATACACATTATTTATTGAAGAAATAACTAAAATACACATTATTTATTGAAGAAATAACTAAAATACACATTATTTATTGAAGAAATAACTAAAATACACATTATTTATTAAAGAAATAACTAAAATACACATTATTTAATAGAGAAATAACTGAAATACACATTATTTAATACAGAAATTACAAAAAAACATATTATTTAATAAATAAATAACAAAAAAAATATTATTTAATAGAGACATAATTAAAATACACATTAGTTATTGGAGAAATAACTAAAATACACATTACTTAATAGAGAAATAACAAAAAAAAAACATTATTTAATAGAGAAATAACTAAAATACACATTATTTATTGGAGATATAACTAAAATACACAATATTTAATTAAGAAATAACTAAAATACACATTATTTAATAGAGAAATACCTAAAATACACATTATTTAATAGAGAAATAACAAAAAACACATTATTTAATAGAAAAATAACTAAAATACACATTATTTATTGGAGATATAACTAAAATACACATTATTTAAAAGAGAAATAACTAAAATACACATTATTTGATAGAGAAATAACAAAAAAACACATTATTTATTAGAAAAATAACTAAAATACACTTTATTTATTGGAGAAATAACTAAAATACACATTATTTTATAAAGAATTAACTAAAATACACAATATTTAAAAGAGAAATAACAAAAAAACACATTATTTAATAGAGAAATAACTAAAATACACATTATTTAATATAGAAATTACTAAAATACACAGTATTTAATAGAGAAATAACTAAAATACACATTTTTTAATAGAGAAATAACAAAAAAACACATTATTTAATAGAGAAATAACTAGAATACAAATTATTTAATAAAGAAATAACTAAAATACACATTATTTAATAGAGAAATAACTGAAATACACATTATTTAATACAGAAATAACAAAAAAACACATTATTTAATAAAGAAATAACAAAAAAAAATTGCTTAATAGAGACATAATTAAAATACACATTTTTTAATAGAGAAATAACAAAAAAACACATTATTTAATAAAGAAATAACTAAAATACACATTATTTATTAGAGAACTAACTAAAATACACAATATTTATTAATGACATAACTAAAATACACATTATTTATTGAAGAAATAACTAAAATACACATTATTTATTGAAGAAATAACTAAAATACACATTATATTGAAGAAATAACTAAAATACACATTATTTAATATAGAAATTACTAAAATACACAGTATTTAATAGAGAAATAACTAAAATACACATTTTTTAATAGAGAAATAACAAAAAAACACATTATTTATTAGAAAAAAAACTAAAATACACTTTATTTATTGGAGAAATAACTAAAATACACATTATTTTATAGAGAATTAACTAAAATACACAATATTTAATAGAGAAATAACAAAATAACCCTTTTTTTAATAGAGAAATTACTAAAATACACAGTATTTAATAGAGAAATAACTAAAATACACATTTTTTAATAGAGAAATAACAAAAAAACACATTATTTAATAAAGAAATAACTAAAATACACATTATTTATTAGAGAAATAAATAAAATACACATTATTTAATAGAGAAATAACAAAAAAACACATTATTTATTAGAAAATTAACTAAAATACACATACATTATTTAATAAAGAAATAACTAAAATACACAATATTTATTAGAGAAATAAATAAAATACACATTATTTAATAGAGAAATAACAAGTAAACACATTATTTATTAGAAAATTAACTAAAATAAACTTTATTTATTGGAGAAATAACTAAAATAGACATTAATTAATAGAGAAATAACTAAAATCCTCAATATTTAATAAAGAAATAACAAAAAAACACATTATTTAATAGAGAAATAACTAAAATACACATTATTTAATAAAGAAATAACTAAAATTTACATTATTTAATAGAGAAATAACAAAAAAACACATTCTTTAATAGAGAAATAACAAAAAATCACATAATTTAATAGAGAAATAACTAAAATACACATTATTTATTGGAAAAATAACTTATATACACATTATTTAAAAGAGAAATAACTTTAATACACATTATTTAATAAAGAAATAACAAAAAAACACATTATTTAATAGAGAAATAACTAAAATACAAATTATTTCTTGGAGAAATAACTAAAATACACATTATTTAATAGAGAAATAACAAAAAAACACAATATTTAAAAGAGAAATAACTAAAATACACATTATTTATTGAAGAAATAACTAAAATACACATTATTTAATAAAAAAATAACTAAAATACACATTATTTAATAAAGAAATTACTAAAATACACATTATTTAATAGAGAAATAACAAAAAAACACATTATTTAATGAAGAAATAACTAAAATACACATTATTTATTGGAGAAATAACTAAAATACACATTATTTAATAAAGAAATAACTAAAGTTTACATTATATACGAGAAATAACAAAAAAACACATTCTTTAATAGAGAAATAACAAAAAAACAAATTATTCAATACAGAAATAAATAAATACACATTATTTATTGGAGAAATAACTAAAATACACATTATTTATTAAAGAAATATCTAAAATACACATTATTTAATAGAGAAATAACTAAAAACACATTATTTAATAGAGAAATAACAAAAAAACACATTATTTAATAGAGAACTAACTAAAATACACATTAGTTATTAAAGAAAAAACTAAAATACACATTATTTAATAGAGAAATAACTAAAATACACATTAATTATTAAAGAAACCAATAAAATACACATTATTTAATTGAGAAATAACAAAAAACACATTATTTATCAAAGACATAACTTAAATACACATTATTTATTGAAGAAATAACTAAAATACACATTATTTATTAGAAAAATAACTAAAATACACATTATTTAATAAAGAAATAACTAAAATACACATTATTTATTGGAGAACTAACTAAAATACACATTATTTATTAATGACATAACTAAAATACACATTATTTATTGAAGAAATAACTAAAATACACATTATTTATTGAAGAAATAACTAAAATACACATTATTTATTGAAGAAATAACTAAAATACACATTATTTATAAAAGAATAAACTAAAATACACATTATTTAGTAGAGAAATAACTGAAATACACATTATTTAATACAGAAATTACAAAAAAACATATTATTTAATAAAGAAATAACAAAAAAAATATTATTTAATAGAGACATAATTAAAATACACATTAGTTATTGGAAAAATAACTAAAATACACATTATTTAATAGAGAAATAACAAAAAAAAAAAACATTATTTAATAGAGAAATAAATAAAATACACATTATTTATTGGAGAATTAACTAAAGTACACAATATTTAATTAAGAAATAACTAAAATACACTTTATTTAATAGAGAAATACCTAAAATACACATTATTTAATAGAAAAATAACAAAAAACACATTATTTAATAGAAAAATAACTAAAATACACATTATTTATTGGAGATATAACTAAAATACACATTATTTAGAAGAGAAATAACTAAAATACACATTATTTAATAGAGAAATAACAAAAAAACACATTATTTATTAAAAAAATAACTAAAATACACTTTATTTATTGGAGAAATAACTAAAATACACATTATTTTATAGAGAATTATCTAAAATACACAATATTTAATAGAGAAATAACAAAAAAACACATTATTTAATAGAGAAATAACTAAAATACACATTATTTAATATAGAAATTACTAAAATACACAGTATTTAATAGAGAAATAACTAAAATACACATTTTTTAATAGAGAAATAACTGAAATACACATTATTTAATACAGAAATAACAAAAAAACACATTATTTAATAAAGAAATAACAAAAAAAAATTGCTTAATAGAGACATAATTAAAATACACATTTTTTAATAGAGAAATAACAAAAAAACACATTATTTAATAAAGAAATAACTAAAATACACATTATTTATTGGAGAACTAACTAAAATACACAATATTTATTAATGACATAACTAAAATACACATTATTTATTGAAGAAATAACTAAAATACACATTATTTATTGAAGAAATAACTAAAATACACATTATATTGAAGAAATAACTAAAATACACATTATTTAATATAGAAATTACTAAAATACACAGTATTTAATAGAGAAATAACTAAAATACACATTTTTTAATAGAGAAATAACAAAAAAACACATTATTTATTAGAAAAAAAACTAAAATACACTTTATTTATTGGAGAAATAACTAAAATACACATTATTTTATAGAGAATTAACTAAAATACACAATATTTAATAGAGAAATAACAAAATAACCCTTTTTTTAATAGAGAAATTACTAAAATACACAGTATTTAATAGAGAAATAACTAAAATACACATTTTTTAATAGAGAAATAACAAAAAAACACATTATTTAATAAAGAAATAACTAAAATACACATTATTTATTAGAGAAATAAATAAAATACACATTATTTAATAGAGAAATAACAAAAAAACACATTATTTATTAGAAAATTAACTAAAATACACACACATTATTTAATAAAGAAATAACTAAAATACACAATATTTATTAGAGAAATAAATAAAATACACATTATTTAATAGAGAAATAACAAGTAAACACATTATTTATTAGAAAAATAACTAAAATAAACTTTATTTATTGGAGAAATAACTAAAATAGACATTAATTAATAGAGAAATAACTAAAATCCTCAATATTTAATAAAGAAATAACAAAAAAACACATTATTTAATAGAGAAATAACTAAAATACACATTATTTAATAAAGAAATAACTAAAATTTAAATTATTTAATAGAGAAATAACAAAAAAACACATTCTTTAATAGAGAAATAACAAAAAAACACATAATTTAATAGAGAAATAACTAAAATACACATTATTTATTGGAAAAATAACTTATATACACATTATTTAAAAGAGAAATAACTTTAATACACATTATTTAATAAAGAAATAACAAAAAAACACATTATTTAATAGAGAAATAACTAAAATACAAATTATTTCTTGGAGAAATAACTAAAATACACATTATTTAATAGAGAAATAACAAAAAAACACAATATTTAAAAGAGAAATAACTAAAATACACATTATTTATTGAAGAAATAACTAAAATACACATTATTTAATAAAAAAATAACTAAAATACACATTATTTAATAAAGAAATTACTAAAATACACATTATTTAATAGAGAAATAACAAAAAAACACATTATTTAATGAAGAAATAACTAAAATACACATTATTTATTGGAGAAATAACTAAAATACACATTATTTAATAAAGAAATAACTAAAGTTTACATTAAATACGAGAAATAACAAAAAAACACATTCTTTAATAGAGAAATAACAAAAAAAACAAATTATTCAATACAGAAATAAATAAATACACATTATTTATTGGAGAAATAACTAAAATACACATTATTTATTAAAGAAATATCTAAAATACACATTATTTAATAGAGAAATAACTAAAAACACATTATTTAATAGAGAAATAACAAAAAAACACATTATTTAATAGAGAACTAACTAAAATACACATTAGTTATTAATGAAAAAACTAAAATACACATTATTTAATAGAGAAATAACTAAAATACACTTTAATTATTAAAGAAACCAATAAAATACACATTATTTAATTGAGAAATAACAAAAAACACATTATTTATCAAAGACATAACTTAAATACACATTATTTATTGAAGAAATAACTAAAATACACATTATTTATTAAAAAAATAACTAAAATACACATTATTTAATAAAGAAATAACTAAAATACACATTATTTATTGGAGAACTAACTAAAATACACATTATTTATTAATGACATAACTAAAATACACATTATTTATTGAAGAAATAACTAAAATACACATTATTTATTGAAGAAATAACTAAAATACACATTATTTATTGAAGAAATAACTAAAATACACATTATTTATTAAAGAATAAACTAAAATACACATTATTTAGTAGAGAAATAACTGAAATACACATTATTTAATACAGAAATTACAAAAAAACATATTATTTAATAAAGAAATAACAAAAAAAATATTATTTAATAGAGACATAATTAAAATACACATTAGTTATTGGAGAAATAACTAAAATACACATTATTTAATAGAGAAATAACAAAAAAAAAAAACATTATTTAATAGAGAAATAAATAAAATACACATTATTTATTGGAGAATTAACTAAAATACACAATATTTAATTAAGAAATAACTAAAATACACTTTATTTAATAGAGAAATACCTAAAATACACATTATTTAATAGAAAAATAACAAAAAACACATTATTTAATAGAAAAATAACTAAAATACACATTATTTATTGGAGATATAACTAAAATACACATTATTTAAAAGAGAAATAACTAAAATACACATTATTTAATAGAGAAATAACAAAAAAACACATTATTTATTAAAAAAATAACTAAAATACACTTTATTTATTGGAGAAATAACTAAAATACACATTATTTTATAGAGAATTATCTAAAATACACAATATTTAATAGAGAAATAACAAAAAAACACATTATTTAATAGAGAAATAACTAAAATACACATTATTTAATATAGAAATTACTAAAATACACAGTATTTAATAGAGAAATAACTAAAATACACATTTTTTAATAGAGAAATAACAAAAAAACAAATTAATTAATAGAGAAATAACTAGAATACACATTATTTAATATAGAAATAACTAAAATACACATTATTTAATAGAGAAATAACTGAAATACACATTATTTAATACAGAAATAACAAAAAAACACATTATTCAATAAAGAAATAACAAAAAAAAAATTGCTTAATAGAGACATAATTAAAATACACATTTTTTAATAGAGAAATAACAAAAAAACACATTATTTAATAAAGAAAAAACTAAAATACACATTATTTATTGGAGAACTAACTAAAATACACATTATTTATTAATGACATAACTAAAATACACATTATTTATTGAACAAATAACTAAAATACACATTATTTATTGAAGAAATAACTAAAATACACATTATTTATTGAAGAAATAACTAAAATACACATTATTTAATATAGAAATTACTAAAATACACAGTATTTAATAGAGAAATAACTAAAATACACATTTTTTAATAGAGAAATAACAAAAAAACACATTATTTATTAGAAAAATAACTAAAATACACTTTATTTATTGGAGAAATAACTAAAATACACATTATTTTATAGAGAATTAACTAAAATACACAATATTTAATAGAAAAATAACAAAAAAACACATTATTTAATAGAGAAATTACTAAAATACACAGTATTTAATAGAGAAATAACTAAAATACACATTTTTTAATAGAGAAATAACAAAAAAACACATTATTTAATAAAGAAATAACTAAAATACACATTATTTATTGGAGAACTAACTAAAATACACATTATTTATTAATGACATAACTAAAATACACATTATTTATTGAAGAAATAACTAAAATACACATTATTTATTGAAGAAATAACTAAAATACACATTATTTATTAAAGAATAAACTAAAATACACATTATTTAGTAGAGAAATAACTGAAATACACATTATTTAATACAGAAATTACAAAAAAACATATTATTTAATAAAGAAATAACAAAAACAATATTATTTAATAGAGACATAATTAAAATACACATTAGTTATTGGAGAAATAACTAAAATACACATTATTTAATAGAGAAATAACAAAAAAAAAAAACATTATTTAATAGAGAAATAAATAAAATACACATTATTTATTGGAGAATTAACTAAAATACACAATATTTAATTAAGAAATAACTAAAATACACTTTATTTAATAGAGAAATACCTAAAATACACATTATTTAATAGAAAAATAACAAAAAACACATTATTTAATAGAAAAATAACTAAAATACACATTATTTATTGGAGATATAACTAAAATACACATTATTTAAAAGAGAAATAACTAAAATACACATTATTTAATAGAGAAATAACAAAAAAACACATTATTTATTAAAAAAATAACTAAAATACACTTTATTTATTGGAGAAATAACTAAAATACACATTATTTTATAGAGAATTATCTAAAATACACAATATTTAATAGAGAAATAACAAAAAAACACATTATTTAATAGAGAAATAACTAAAATACACATTATTTAATATAGAAATTACTAAAATACACAGTATTTAATAGAGAAATAACTAAAATACACATTTTTTAATAGAGAAATAACTGAAATACACATTATTTAATACAGAAATAACAAAAAAACACATTATTTAATAAAGAAATAACAAAAAAAAATTGCTTAATAGAGACATAATTAAAATACACATTTTTTAATAGAGAAATAACAAAAAAACACATTATTTAATAAAGAAATAACTAAAATACACATTATTTATTGGAGAACTAACTAAAATACACAATAATTATTAATGACATAACTAAAATACACATTATTTATTGAAGAAATAACTAAAATACACATTATTTATTGAAGAAATAACTAAAATACACATTATATTGAAGAAATAACTAAAATACACATTATTTAATATAGAAATTACTAAAATACACAGTATTTAATAGAGAAATAACTAAAATACACATTTTTTAATAGAGAAATAACAAAAAAACACATTATTTATTAGAAAAAAAACTAAAATACACTTTATTTATTTGAGAAATAACTAAAATACACATTATTTTATAGAGAATTAACTAAAATACACAATATTTAATAGAGAAATAACAAAATAACCCTTTTTTTAATAGAGAAATTACTAAAATACACAGTATTTAATAGAGAAATAACTAAAATACACATTTTTTAATAGAGAAATAACAAAAAAACACATTATTTAATAAAGAAATAACTAAAATACACATTATTTATTAGAGAAATAAATAAAATACACATTATTTAATAGAGAAATAACAAAAAAACACATTATTTATTAGAAAATTAACTAAAATACACACACATTATTTAATAAAGAAATAACTAAAATACACAATATTTATTAGAGAAATAAATAAAATACACATTATTTAATAGAGAAATAACAAGTAAACACATTATTTATTAGAAAATTAACTAAAATAAACTTTATTTATTGGAGAAATAACTAAAATAGACATTAATTAATAGAGAAATAACTTAAATCCTCAATATTTAATAAAGAAATAACAAAAAAACACATTATTTAATAGAGAAATAACTAAAATACACATTATTTAATAAAGAAATAACTAAAATTTAAATTATTTAATAGAGAAATAACAAAAAAACACATTCTTTAATAGAGAAATAACAAAAAAACACATAATTTAATAGAGAAATAACTAAAATACACATTATTTATTGGAAAAATAACTTATATACACATTATTTAAAAGAGAAATAACTTTAATACACATTATTTAATAAAGAAATAACAAAAAAACACATTATTTAATAGAAAAATAACTAAAATACAAATTATTTCTTGGAGAAATAACTAAAATACACATTATTTAATAGAGAAATAACAAAAAAACACAATATTTAAAAGAGAAATAACTAAAATACACATTATTTATTGAAGAAATAACTAAAATACACATTATTTAATAAAAAAATAACTAAAATACACATTATTTAATAAAGAAATTACTAAAATACACATTATTTAATAGAGAAATAACAAAAAAACACATTATTTAATGAAGAAATAACTAAAATACACATTATTTATTGGAGAAATAACTAAAATACACATTATTTAATAAAGAAATAACTAAAGTTTACATTAAATACGAGAAATAACAAAAAAACACATTCTTTAATAGAGAAATAACAAAAAAACAAATTATTCAATACAGAAATAAATAAATACACATTATTTATTGGAGAAATAACTAAAATACACATTATTTATTAAAGAAATATCTAAAATACACATTATTTAATAGAGAAATAACTTAAAACACATTATTTAATAGAGAAATAACAAAAAAACACATTATTTAATAGAGAACTAACTAAAATACACATTAGTTTTTAAGAAAAAACTAAAATACACATTATTTAATAGAGAAATAACTAAAATACACATTAATTATTAAAGAAACCAATAAAATACACATTATTTAATTGAGAAATAACAAAAAACACATTATTTATCAAAGACATAACTTAAATACACATTATTTATTGAAGAAATAACTAAAATACACATTATTTATTAGAAAAATAACTAAAACACACATTATTTAATAAAGAAATAACTAAAATACACATTATTTATTGGAGAACTAACTAAAATACACATTATTTATTAATGACATAACTAAAATACACATTATTTATTGAAGAAATAACTAAAATACACATTATTTATTGAAGAAATAACTAAAATACACATTATTTATTGAAGAAATAACTAAAATACACATTATTTATTAAAGAATAAACTAAAATACACATTATTTAGTAGAGAAATAACTGAAATACACATTATTTAATACAGAAATTACAAAAAAACATATTATTTAATAAAGAAATAACAAAAAAAATATTATTTAATAGAGACATAATTAAAATACACATTAGTTATTGGAGAAATAACTAAAATACACATTATTTAATAGAGAAATAACAAACAAAAAAAACATTATTTAATAGAGAATTAAATAAAATACACATTATTTATTGGAGAATTAACTAAAATACACAATATTTAATTAAGAAATAACTAAAATACACTTTATTTAATAGAGAAATACCTAAAATACACATTATTTAATAGAAAAATAACAAAAAACACATTATTTAATCGAAAAATAACTAAAATACACATTATTTATTGGAGATATAACTAAAATACACATTATTTAAAAGAGAAATAACTAAAATACACATTATTTAATAGAGAAATAACAAAAAAACACTTTATTTATTAAAAAAATAACTAAAATACACTTTATTTATTGGAGAAATAACTAAAATACACATTATTTTATAGAGAATTATCTAAAATACACAATATTTAATAGAGAAATAACAAAAAAACACATTATTTAATAGAGAAATAACTAAAATACACATTATTTAATATAGAAATTACTAAAATACACAGTTTTTAATAGAGAAATAACTAAAATACACATTTTTTAATAGAGAAATAACAAAAAAACAAATTAATTAATAGAGAAATAACTAGAATACACATTATTTAATATAGAAATAACTAAAATACACATTATTTAATAGAGAAATAACTGAAATACACATTATTTAATACAGAAATAACAAAAAAACACATTATTCAATAAAGAAATAACAAAAAAAAAATTGCTTAATAGAGACATAATTAAAATACACAATTTTTAATAGAGAAATAACAAAAAAACACATTATTTAATAAAGAAAAAACTAAAATACACATTATTTATTGGAGAACTAACTAAAATACACATTATTTATTAATGACATAACTAAAATACACATTATTTATTGAACAAATAACTAAAATACACATTATTTATTGAAGAAATAACTAAAATACACATTATTTATTGAAGAAATAACTAAAATACACATTATTTAATATAGAAATTACTAAAATACACAGTATTTAATAGAGAAATAACTAAAATACACATTTTTTAATAGAGAAATAACAAAAAAACACATTATTTATTAGAAAAATAACTAAAATACACTTTATTTATTGGAGAAATAACTAAAATACACATTATTTTATAGAGAATTAACTAAAATACACAATATTTAATAGAAAAATAACAAAAAAACACATTATTTAATAGAGAAATTACTAAAATACACAGTATTTAATAGAGAAATAACTAAAATACACATTTTTTAATAGAGAAATAACAAAAAAACACATTATTTAATAAAGAAATAACTAAAATACACATTATTTATTGGAGAACTAACTAAAATACACATTATTTATTAATGACATAACTAAAATACACATTATTTATTGAAGAAATAACTAAAATACACATTATTTATTGAAGAAATAACTAAAATACACATTATTTATTGAAGAAATAACTAAAATACACATTATTTATTGAAGATATAACTAAAATACACATTATTTATTAGAGAAATAACTAAAATACACATTATTTAATAGAGAAATAACTAAAATACACATTATTTAATAGAGAAATAACAAAAAAACACATTAAATAATAAAGAAATAACTAAAATACAAATTATTTAATAATGAAATAACTAAAATACACATTATTTATTAGAGAAATAAATAAAATACACATTATTTAATAGAGAAATAACAAAAAAACACATTATTTATTAGAAAATTAACTAAACTACACTTTATTTATTAGAGAATTAACTAAAATAATAAACTAAAATACACATTATTTAATAAAGAAATAACAAAAAAACACATTATTTATTAGAGAAATAACTAAAATACACTTTATTTATTGGAGAAATAACTAAAACACACATTATTTTATAGAGAATTAACTAAAATACACATTCGTTATTGGAAAAATAACTAAAATACACATTATTTAATAAAGAAATAACTAAAATACACATTCGTTATTGGAAAAATAACTAAAATACACATTATTTAATAAAGAAATAACTAAAATACACATTATTTATTAGAGAAATAAATAAAATACACATTATTTAATAGAGAAATAACAAAAAAACACATTATTTATTAGAAAATTAACTAAAATACACTTTATTTATTGGAGAAATAACTAAAATACACATTATTTAATAAAGAAATAACTAAAAAACAGATTATTTATTAGAGAAATAAATAAAATACACATTATTTAATAGAGAAATAACAAAAAAACACATTATTTATTAGAAAGTTAACTAAACTACACTTTATTTATTAGAGAATTAACTAAAATAAAAAACTAAAATACACATTATTTAATAAAGAAATAACAAAAAAACACATTATTTATTAGAGAAATAACTAAAATACACTTTATTTATTGGAGAAATAACTAAAACACACATTATTTGATAGAGAATTAACTAAAATACACAATATTTAATAGAGAAATAACAAAAAAACACATTATTTAATAGAGAAATAACTAAAATACACATTATTTAATGAAAAAATTACTAAAATACACAGTATTTAATAGAGAAATAACTAAAATACACATTTTTTAATAAAGAAATAACAAAAAAACACATTATTTAATAGAGAAATAACTAGAATACACATTATTTAATAAAGAAATAACTAAATTACACATTATTTGATAGAAAAATAACTAAAATACACAATATTTAATACAGAAATAATAAAAAAACACGTTATTTAATAAAGAAATAACAAAAAAAAAAAAAATTATCAGAGACATAATTAAAATACACATTAGTTATTGGAGAAATAACTAAAATACACATTTTTTAATAAAGAAATAACTGAAATACACATTATTTAATAGAGAAATAACAAAAAAACACATTATTTATTAGAGAAATAACTAAAATACACATTATTTAATAGAGAAATAACTAAAATACACATTATTTAATAGAGAAATAACAAAAAAACACATTAATTAATAAAGAAATAACTAAAATACAAATTATTTAATATAGAAATAACAAAAAAATTACATTATTCAATAAAGAAATATTTAAAATACACATTCGTTATTTTAGAAATAACTAAAGTACACATTATTTAATAAAGAAATAACTAAAATACACATTATTTATTAGAGAAATAACAAAAAAAACACATTGTTTAATAGAGAAATAACTAAAATACACATTATTTATTGGAGAAATAACTAAAATACACATTATTTAATAAAGAAATAACTAAAATACACATTATTTAATAGAGAAATAACAGAAATACACATTATTTATTGGAGAAATAACTAAAATACACATTATTTAATAGAGAAACAACAAAAAAACACATTATTTAATATAGAAATAACTAAAATACACATTATTTAATAAAAAAATTACTAAAATACACAGTATTTAACAAAGAAATAACTAAAATACACATTTTTTAATAAATAAATAACAAAAAAACACATTATTTAATAGAGAAATAACTAGAATACACATTATTTAATAAAGAAATAACTAAAATACATATATAAAATATATAAAGTCATTAATTCAGTTTGTATAAATAGTCAATACACCCTTTAAAATATTCACTTTGACTTGTGGTGGTGAACAATGTTGACGAAGTAAGTTAAAAATCAATTATTAAGTTTGAATAAATAAAGCCATACTAATGAGAGGTAAACCTCTAAACGCATCAATGGATGCTTTTAGTTTAGAATATTTTTTCATAAATTTAATTTTTTAATGAACTAAAATACACATTATTTAATAGAGAAATAACAAAAATACACATTATTTAATAGAGAAATAACAAAAAAACACATTATTTAATAAAGAAATAACTAAAATTCACATTATTTAATAGAGAAATAACTAAAATACACATTATTTAATAAAGAAATAACAAAAAAACACATTATTTAATAGAGATATAACTAAAATACACATTATTTATTGAAGAAATAACTAAAATACACATTATTTAATAAAAAAATAACTAAAACACACATTATTTAATAGAGAAATAACTAAAATACACATTATTTAATAGAGAAACAACAAAACAACACATTATTTAATAGAGAAATAACTAAAATACACATTATTTGTTGGAGAAATAACTAAAATACACATTATTTAATAGAGAAATAACAAAAAACACATAATTTAATAAAGAAATAACTTAAATACACAATATTTATTGGAGAAATAATTAAAATACACATTATTTAATAGAAAAATAACTAAAATACACATTATTTATTAAAGAAATAACTAAAGTTCACATTATTTAATAGAGAAATAACTGAAATACACATTATTTAATAGAGAAATAACTAAACTACACATTATTTAATAAAGAAATAACAAAAAAACACATTAATTGATAGAGAAATAACTAAAATACACATTATTTATTAGTGAAATAATTAAAAAACACATTATTTAATAGAGAAATAACAAAAAAAACACATTATTTAATAAAGAAATAACTAAAATACACATTATTTATTGGAGAAATAACTAAAATACACATTATTTTAACGAGAAATAAGAAAAAAACACATTATTTAATAGAGAAATAACTAAAATTCACATTATTTATTAGAGAAATAACTAAAATACACTTAATTTATTAGAGAATTATCATAAAAGAAACACATTATTTAAAAGAGAAATAACTAAAATACACATAATTTATTGGAAAAATATCTAAAATACACATCATTTAATAAAGAAATAACTAAAATACACATTATTTAATATAAAATTAACTAAATTATTTATTATTTAATAAAGAAATAACTAAAATACACTCTATTTATTAGAAAAATAACTAAAATACACATTACTTAATAGAGAAATAACAAAAAAACACAATATTTAATAAAAAAATAACTAAAATACACATTATTTATTGGAGAAATAACTAAAATACACATTATTTAATAAAGAAATAACAAAAAAACACATTCTTTAATAGAGAAATAACTAAAATACACATTGTTTATTGGAGAAATAACTAAAATACACATTATTTAATTGAGAATTAACTTAAATACTCATTATTTATAAGAGAAATAACAAAAAAAATACATTATTTAATAGAGAAATAACTAAAATACACATTATTTCTTGAAGAAATAACTAAAATACACATTATTTAATTGAGAATTAACTTAAATACACATTATTTATAAGAGAAATAACATAAAAAATACATTATTTAATAAAGAAATAACTAAAATACACATTATTTATTAAAGAAACCAATAAAATACACATTATTTAATTGAGAAATAACAAAAAACACATTATTTATCAAAGACATAACTTAAATACACATTATTTATTGAAGAAATAACTAAAATACACATTATTTATTGGAGAAATAACTAAAATAAACATTATTTAATAAAGAAATAACTAAAATACACATTATTTATTGGAGAAATTGTTAGAATTAATATAGAACTCTATGACTCCTTATATGTTTCAGTAACGCTGTAGTTGGCTGTAGTCAGTTGCACATGTAAAAGTCAGTAATAAACATTTATTTTCATAATCTCCTTGTGTTCTCATTTACTGAATATCGAACAGGTTATGGGCCCAGTATGTTGAGATAACGGGAGTTTTGAAAATTACGAGAAAAATCGTAGTGAGATTAAGGAACAAAGAACAAAGCAAAAAAATGGCTTCAATGGAATCGATCACGTTGCCGCAACTCAAAGACGGAACGAACTTTGCAAATTGGAAGTTTCGCTTAAAATTAATACTTGAAATGAAAGAAGTATCGGATGTCCTAGAAATAGAAAGTGTAACAGAAGCGAACAAGAAAAGGGATTGCAAAGCAAAAGCAATCATAGTGCAATGTCTGAGCGACAAGTACATTGAGTATGTGAAGAAGAAAGAAACGGCAAAGCAGATGATGACAGCGCTAGGAGAAGTATTCGAGAGAAACAGTACGTTTAACAAATTAAACTTGAAAAAGCAACTGCTAAAGTTAAAGTGTTCAAATAATGATAAACTAGTAGATCATTTTCTGAAATTCGACACGTTGATAAACAACATTGAAGCTGCGGGATCCAAAATGGAAGACACCGACAAAATATGCCATCTACTAATCACAATGCCGGAGAAATATCAACACGTGGTATCGTCTATAGAAGCGATGAGTATGAGTAGTACACCTACATTAGAGAAAATAAAATCATGCTTGCTAGATGCAGAATTGACACAAGCTGAAAAATGACCAGTGAGAGACACAGCGAGAGAGGAAGCAGCATTCGCTACACACAAAGAAATCGAATGTTTCAAGTGCCATAAGAAAGGCCACAAAGCGTACGAATGCCGGTCGTCGAACAAGCGAGGCCGAGCGAGCGGTAGAGGATACAGACGTGGTTACTATCACAGTCAAAGCCAACGCGGTGCTGCCGGTGCAAGTAGTAGTGCATCTTCTCAACAACAGACGCATGTAACGCAAAACGACGAGTCGTCAGCGTATGTGTTTGTAGCCAGTATGGTTAGCGCGGAGTGTTTAAGTGCAACGCACCATACAAATCCGAATGAGGTCAACTTCATCGTCGACTCAGGGGCGTCTGAACACCTGTTAAGAGCAGATTTAACAGCAATTCAAAAAGTAAACAAACTGCCGGTCACAACAAAAATTAAAATAGCAAACGGAGAATTATTAAAAGCTGAAAACAGAGGTGAAATAACAGTGCTAAGTGACAACAAGAAAATTAAAATTAACGGTTTGATAGTGCCTGGACTTTTTGAAAACATTTTATCGGTAAAACAACTAGTGGAAAAACGCTATGTTATAATATTCAACGAATTCGGTGCAGAAATAAGCAATGGAATACAGTCTTTTATTTTCATAATCTCCTTGTGTTTTCATTTACTGAATATCGAACAGAAGTAACTAAAATACACATTATTTATTAAAGACATAACTAAAATACACATTATTAATTGGATAAATAACTAAAATACACATTATTTATTGAAGAAATAACTAAAATACACATTATTTATTGAAGAAATAACTAAAATACACATTATTTATTAAAGAAATAACTAAAATACACATTATTTAATAGAGAAATAACTGAAATACACATTATTTATTACAGAAATAACAAAAAAACACATTATTTAATAAAGAAATAACAAAAAAAAAAATATTTAATAGAGACATAATTAAAATACACATTAGTTATTGGAGAAATAACTAAAATACACATTATTTAAAAGAGAAATAACAAAAAAAAAACATTATTTAATTAAGAAATAACTAAAATACACATTATTTATTGGAGAATTAACTAAAATAAACAATATTTAATAAAGAAATAACTAAAATACACATTATTTAATAGAAAAATACCTAAAATACACATTTTTTAATAGAGAAATAACAAAAAACACATTATTTAATAGAGAAATAACTAAAATACACATTATTTATTGGAGACATAACTAAAATACACTTTATTTAAAAGAGAAATAACTAAAATACACATTATTTAATAAAGAAATAACAAAAAAACACATTATTTATTAGAGAAATAAATAAAATACACTTTATTTATTGGAGAAATAACTAAAACACACATTATTTTATAGAGAATTAACTAAAATACACAATATTTAATAGAGAAATAACAAAAAAACACATTATTTAATAGAGAAATAACTAAAATACACATTATTTAATAAAAAAATTACTAAAATACACAGTATTTAATAGAGAAATAACTAAAATACACATTTTTTAATAAAGAAATAACAAAAAAACACATTATTTAATAGAGAAATAACTAGAATACACATTATTTAATAAAGAAATAACTAAAATACACATTATTTGATAGAGAAATAACTGAAATACACATTATTTAATACAGAAATAACAAAAAAACACATTATTTAATAACAAAATAACAAAAAAAAAAAAATTATCAGAGACATAATTAAAATACACATTAGTTATTGGAGAAATAACTAAAATACACATTATTTAATAAAGAAATAACTGAAATACACATTATTTAATAGAGAAATAACAAAAAAACACATTATTTATTAGAGCAATAACTAAAATACACATTATTTAATAGAGAAATAACTAAAATACTCATTATTTAATAGAGAAATAACAAAAAAACACATTAATTAATAAAGAAATAACTAAAATACAAATTATTTAATAAAGAAATAACAAAAAAAATACATTATTCAATAAAGAAATATTTAAAATACACATTCGTTATTGGAGAAATAACTAAAATACACATTATTTAATAAAGAAATAACTAAATTACACATTATTTATTAAAGAAATAACAAAAAAACACATTGTTTAATAGAGAAATAACTAAAATACACATTATTTATTGGAGAAATAACTAAAATACACATTATTTAATAAAGAAATAACTAAAATACACATTATTTAATAGAGAAATAACAGAAATACACATTATTTATTAGAGAAATAACTAAAATACACATTATTTAATAAAGAAATAACTAAAATACATATATAAAATATATAAAATCATTAATTCAGTTAGTATAAATAGTCAATACACCCTTTAAAATATTCACTTTGACTTGTGGTGGTGAACAATGTTGACGAAGTATGTTAAAAATCAATTATTAAGTTTGAATAAATAAAGCCATACTGATGAGAGGTAAACCTCTAAACGCATCAATGGATGCTTTTAGTTTAGAATATTTTTTCATAAATTTAATTTTTTAATGAACTAAAATACACATTATTTAATAGAGAAATAACAAAAAAACACATTATTTAATAGAGAATTAACAAAAAAACACATTATTTAATAAAGAAATAACTAAAATACACATTATTTAATAGAGAAATAACTAAAATACACATTATTTAAATTAGAAATAATTAAAATACACATTTTTTATTGGAGAAATAACTAAAGTACACATTTTTTAATAGAGAAATAACTAAAATACACATTATTTAATAAAGAAATAACAAAAAAACAAATTATTTAATAGAAAATTAACTAAAATACACATTATTTATTGAAGAAATAACTAAAATACACATTATTTAATAAAAAAATAACTAAAACACACATTATTTGATAGAGAAATAACTAAAATACACATTATTTAATAAAGAAATAACAAAAAAACAAATTATTTAATAGAAAATTAACTAAAATACACATTATTTATTGAAGAAATAACTAAAATACACATTATTTAATAAAAAAATAACTAAAACACACATTATTTGATAGAGAAATAACTAAAATACACATTATTTAATAGAGAAATAACAAAACAACACATTATTTAATAGAGAAATAACAAAAAACACATTATTTAATAAAGAAATAACTTAAATACACAATATTTATTGGAGAAATAATTAAAATACACATTATTTAATAATAAAAGAAATAAAATACACATTATTTATTAGAGAAATAACTAAAGTACACATTGTTTAATAGAGAAATAACTAAAATACACATTATTTAATAGAGAAATATTTAAACTACACATTATTAAATAAAGAAATAACAAAAAAACACATTAATTGATAGAGAAATAACTAAACTACACATTATTTACTAGTGAAATAATTAAAAAACACATTATTTAATAGAGAAATAACAAAAAAACACATTATTTAATAAAGAAATAACTAAAATACACATTATTTATTGGAGATATAACTAAAATACACATTATTTAAAAAAAAAATAAGAAAAAAACACATTATTTAATAGAGAAATAACTAAAATTCACATTATTTATTAGAGAAATAACTAAAATACACTTAATTTATTAGAGAATTATCATAAAAGAAACACATTATTTAAAAGAGAAATAACTAAAATACACATAATTTATTAGAAAAATATCTAAAATACACATCATTTAATAAAGAAATAACTAAAATACACATTATTTTATATAAAATTAACTAAATTATTCATTATTTAATAAAGAAATAACTAAAATACACTCTATTTATTAGAAAAATAACTAAAATACACATTACTTAATAGAAAAATAACAAAAAAACACAATATTTAATAAAGAAATAACTAAAATACACATTATTTATTGGAGAAATAACTAAAATACACATTATTTAATAAAGAAATAACAAAAAAACACATTATTTAATAGAGAAATAACTAAAATACACATTATTTATTGGAGAAATAACTAAAATACACATTATTTAATTGAGAATTAACTAAAATACACATTATTTATAAAAGAAATGACAAAAAAAATACATTATTTAATAGAGAAATAACTAAAATACACATTATTTCTTGGAGAAATAACTTGAATTCACATTATTTAATAAAGAAATAACAAAAAAACACAATATTTAAAAGAGAAATAACTAAAATACACATTATTTATTGAAGAAATAACTAAAATACACATTATTTAGTAAAGAAATAACTAAAATTTACATTATTTAATAGAGAAATAACAAAAAAACACATTCTTTAATAGAGAAATAACAAAAAAACACATTATTTAATACAGAAATAAATAAATACACATTATTTAATAGAGAAATAACAAAAAAACACAATATTTAATGAAGAAATAACTAAAATACACATTATTTATTGGAGAAATAACTAAAATACACATTATCTAATAAAGAAATAACAAAAATTTACATTATTTAATAGAGAAATAACAAAAAAACACAATATTTAATAAAGAAATAACTAAAATACACATTATTTATTGGAGAAATAACTAAAATACACATTATTTAATAAAGAAATAACAAAAAAACACATTATTTAATAGAGAAATAACTAAAATACACATTATTTATTGGAGAAATAACTAAAATACACATTATTTATTTGAGAATTAACTAAAATACACATTATTTATAAGAGAAATAACAAAAAAAAAATACATTATTTAATAGAGAAATAACTAAAATACACATTATTTCTTGGAGAAATAACTTGAATACACATTATTTGTTAAAGAAATAACAAAAAAACACAATATTTAAAAGAGAAATAACTAAAATACACATTATTTATTGAAGAAATAACTAAAATACACATTATTTAGTAAAAAAATAACTAAAATTTACATTATTTAATAAAGAAATAACAAAAAAACACATTCTTTAATAGAGAAATAACAAAAAAACACATTATTTAATACAGAAATAAATAAATACACATTATTTAATAAAGAAATAACAAAAAAACACAATATTTAATGAAGAAATAATTAAAATACACATTATTTATTGGAGAAATAACTAAAATACACATTATTTAATAAAGAAATAACAAAAATTTACATTATTTAATAGAGAAATAACAAAAAAACACATTCTTCAATAGAAAAATAACAAAAAAACACATTATTTAATACAGAAATAAATAAATACACATTATTTATTGGAGAAATAACTAAAATACACATTATTTAATAAAGAAATAACTAAAATACACATTATTTAATAGAGAAATAACAAAAAACACATTATTAAATAGAGAAATAACAAAAAACACATTATTTAATAAAGAAATAACAAAAAAACACATTATTTAATAGAGAAATAACTAGAATACACATTATTTAATAAAGAAATAACTAAAATACACATTATTTAATAGAGAAATAACTGAAATACACATTATTTAATACAGAAATAACAAAAAAACACATTATTTAATAGAGAAATAACAAAAAAAAAATTTAATAGAGACATAATTAAAATACACATTAGTTATTGGAGAAATAGCTAAAATACACATTATTTAATAAAGAAATAACTGAAATACACATTATTTAATAGAGAAATAACAAAAGAACACATTATTTATTAGAGAAATAACTAAAATACACATTATTTAATAGAGAAATAACTAAAATACACATTATTTAATAGAGAAATAACAAAAAAATTACATTATTCAAAAAAAAATATAACTAAAATACACATTTGTCATTAGAGAAATAACTAAAATACACATTATTTAATAAAGAAATAACTAAAATACACATTATTTAATAGAGAAATAACAGAAATACACATTATTTATTGGAGAAATAACTAAAATACACATTATTTAATAGAGAAATAACAAAAAACACATTATTTAATAGAGAAATAACAAAAAAATACATTATTTAATAGAGATCTAACTAAAATACACATTAGTTATTAGAGAAATAACTAAAATACACATTATTTAATAGAGAAATAACTAAAATACACATTATTTATTAAAGAAACCAATAAAATACACATTATTTAATTGAGAAATAACAAAAAACACATTATTTATCAAAGACATAACTTAAAAACACATTATTTATTATAGAAATAACTAAAATACACATTATTTATTGGAGAAATAACTAAAATACACATTATTTAATAAAGAAATAACTAAAATACACATTCTTTATTGAGAAAATAACTAAAATACACATTATTTATTAAAGACATAACTAAAATACACATTATTTAATGAAGAAATAACTAAAATACACAATATTTATTGAAGAAATAACTAAAATACACATTATTTATTGAAGAAATAAATAAATACACATTATTTATTAAAGAAATAACTAAAATACACATTATTTAATAGAAAAATAACTAAAATACACATTATTTAATAGAAAAATAACAAAAAAACTCCTTATTTATTAGAGAAATAACTAAAAAAAACAATATTTATTAGAAAAATAACAAAAAAACACATTATTTAATAGAGAAATAACTAAAATACACATTATTTAATAAAGAAATAAGAAAAAACACATTATTTAATAGAGAAATAACTAAAATACACATTATTTAATAGAAAAATAACAAAAAAACACTTTATTTAATAGAGAAATAACTAAAATACACATTATTTATTGGAGAAATAACTAAAATACACATTATTTAATAAAGATATAACTAAAATACACATTATTTATTGGAGAAATAACTAAAATACACATTTTTTAATAAAGAAATAACTAAAATACACATTATTTATTAGAGAAATAAATAAATCACACATTATTTGATAGAAAAATAACAAAAAAACACATTATTTAATAGAGAAATAACTAGAATACACATTATTTAATAAAGAAATAACTAAAATACATATTATTTAATAGAGAAATAACTGAAATACACATTAATTAATACAGAAATAACAAAAAAACACATTATTTAATAAAGAAATAACAAAAAAAAAATTATTTAAAAGAGACATAATTAAAAAACACATTAGTTATTGGAGAAATAACTAAAATACACATTATTTAATAAAGAAATAACTAAAATACACATTATATAATAGAGAAATAACAAAAAAACACATTATTTAATAGAGAAATAACTAAAATACACATTATTTAATAGAGAAATAACTAAAATACACATTATTTAATAGAGAAATAACAAAAAAACACATTAAATAATAGATAAATAACTAAAATACACATTATTTAATAAAGAAATAACAAAAAAAACACATTATTCAATAAAGAAATAACTAAAATACACATCCGTTCTTGGAGAAATAACTAAAATACACATTATTTAATAAAGAAATAACTAAAATACACATTATTTATTAGAGAAATAACAAAAAAACACATTGTTTAATAGAGAAATAACTAAAATACACATTATTTATTGGAGAAATAACTAAAATACACATTATTTAATAAAGAAATAACTAAAACACACATTATTTAATAGAGAAATAACAGAAATACACATTATTTTTTGAAGAAATAACTAAAATACACATTATTTAATAAAGAAGTAACTATAATACATATATAAAATTTATAAAGTCATTAATTCAGTTAGTATAAATAGTCAATACACCCTTTAAAATATTCACTTTGACTTGTGGTGGTAAACAATGTTGACGAAGTAAGTTAAAAATCAATTATTAAGTTTAAATAATTAAACCATACTGATGAGAGGTAAACCTCTAAACGCATCAATGGATGTTTTTCGTTTAGAATATTTTTTCATAAATGTAATTTTTTAATGAACTAAAATACACATTATTTAATAGAGAAATAACAAAAAAATTCATAATTTAATTGAGAAATAACAAAAAAACACATTATTTAATAAAGAAATAACTAAAATTCACATTATTTAATAGAGAAATAACTAAAATACACATTAATTATTTTAGAAATAATTAAAATACACATTATTTATTAAAGAAATAACTAAAATACACATTTTTTAATAGAGAAATAACTAAAATACACATTATTTAATAAAGAATAAACAATAAAACACATTATTTAATAGAGAATTAACTAAAATACACATTATTTATTAAAGAAATAACTAAAATACACATTATTTAATAAAGAAATAACTAAAACACACATTATTTAATAGAGAAATAACTAAAATACACATTATTTAATAGAGAAAGAACAAAAAAACACATTATTTAATAGAGAAATAACTAAAATACAAATTATTTATTGGAGAAATAACTAAAATACACATTATTTAATAGAGAAATAACAAAAAAACAAATTATTCAATAGAGAAAAAACTAAAATACACATTATTTATTGGAGAAATAACTAAAATACACATTATTTAATAGAGAAATAACAAAAAACACATTATTTAATAGAGAAATAATTTAAATACACATTATTTATTGGAGAAATAACTTTAATACACATTATTTAATAAAGAAATAACTAAAATACACATTATTTATTAGAGAAATAACTAAAATACACATTATTTAATAGAGAAATAACTAAAATACACATTATTTAATGGAAAATTAACAAAAAAACACATTATTTAATAGAGAAATAACTAAACTACACATTATTTAATAAAGAAATAACAAAAAAAACACATTTATTTAAAGAAAAATAACCAAAATACACATTATTTATTGGTGAAATAATTAAAAAACACATTTTTTAATAGAGAAATAACAAAAAACACATTATTTAATAGAGAAAGAACTAAAATACACATTATTTATTGGAGAAATAACTAAAATACACATTAATTTAAAGAGAAATTAGAAAAAAACACATAATTTAATAGAGAATTAACTAAAATTCACATTATTTATTAGAGAAATAACTAAAAAACACATTATTTAATAGAGAATTATCATAAAAGAAACACATTATTTAATAGAGAAATAACTAAAATACACATTAATTATTGGGAAAATATCTAAAATACACATTATTTAATAAAGAAATAACTAAAATACACATTATTTACTATAGAATTAACTAAATTATTCATTATTTAATAAAGAAATAACTAAAATACACATTATTTATTAGAAAAATAACTAAAATACACATTACTTAATAGAGAATTAACAAAAAAACACAATATTTAATAAAGAAATAACTAAAATACACCTTATTTATTAGAGAAATAACTAAAATACACATTATTAAATAAAGAAATATTAAAAAAACACATTATTTAATAGAGAAATAACTAAAATACACATTATTTATTAAAAAAATAACTAAAATACACATTATTTAATAGAGAAATAACTAAAATACACATTTTTTAATAAAGAAATAACAAAAAAACACATTATTTAATAGAGAAATAACTAGAATACACATTATTTAATAAAGAAATAACTAAAATACACATTATTTGATAGAGAAATAACTGAAATACACATTATTTAATACAGAAATAACAAAAAAACACATTATTTAATAACAAAATAACAAAAAAAAAAAAATTATCAGAGACATAATTAAAATACACATTAGTTATTGGAGAAATAACTAAAATACACATTATTTAATAAAGAAATAACTGAAATACACATTATTTAATAGAGAAATAACAAAAAAACACATTATTTATTAGAGCAATATTACACATTATTTAATAAATAAATAACTAAATTACACATTATTTATTAAAGAAATAACAAAAAAACACATTGTTTAATAGAGAAATAACTAAAATACACATTATTTATTGGAGAAATAACTAAAATACACATTATTTAATAAAAAAATAACTAAAATACACATTATTTAATAGAGAAATAACAGAAATACACATTATTTATTAGAGAAATAACTAAAATACACATTATTTAATAAAGAAATAACTAAAATACATATATAAAATATATAAAATCATTAATTCAGTTAGTATAAATAGTCAATACACCCTTTAAAATATTCACTTTGACTTGTGGTGGTGAACAATGTTGACGAAGTATGTTAAAAATCAATTATTAAGTTTGAATAAATAAAGCCATACTGATGAGAGGTAAACCTCTAAACGCATCAATGGATGCTTTTAGTTTAGAATATTTTTTCATAAATTTAATTTTTTAATAAACTAAAATACACATTATTTAATAGAGAAATAACAAAAAAACACATTATTTAATAGAGAAATAACAAAAAAACACATTATTTAATAAAGAAATAACTAAAATACACATTATTTAATAGAGAAATAACTAAAATACACATTATTTAAATTAGAAATAATTAAAATACACATTTTTTATTGGAGAAATAACTAAAGTACACATTTTTTAATAGAGAAATAACTAAAATACACATTATTTAATAAAGAAATAACAAAAAAACAAATTATTTAATAGAAAATTAACTAAAATACACATTATTTATTGAAGAAATAACTAAAATACACATTATTTAATAAAAAAATAACTAAAACACACATTATTTGATAGAGAAATAACTAAAATACACATTATTTAATAAAGAAATAACAAAAAAACAAATTATTTAATAGAAAATTAACTAAAATACACATTATTTATTGAAGAAATAACTAAAATACACATTATTTAATAAAAAATAACTAAAACACACATTATTTGATAGAGAAATAACTAAAATACACATTATTTAATAGAGAAATAACAAAACAACACATTATTTAATAGAGAAATAACAAAAAACACATTATTTAATAAAGAAATAACTTAAATACACAATATTTATTGGAGAAATAATTAAAATACACATTATTTAATAATAAAAGAAATAAAATACACATTATTTATTAGAGAAATAACTAAAGTACACATTGTTTAATAGAGAAATAACTAAAATACACATTATTTAATAGAGAAATATTTAAACTACACATTATTAAATAAAGAAATAACAAAAAAACACATTAATTGATAGAGAAATAACTAAACTACACATTATTTACTAGTGAAATAATTAAAAAACACATTATTTAATAGAGAAATAACAAAAAAACACATTATTTAATAAAGAAATAACTAAAATACACATTATTTATTGGAGATATAACTAAAATACACATTATTTAAAAAAAAAATAAGAAAAAAACACATTATTTAATAGAGAAATAACTAAAATTCACATTATTTATTAGAGAAATAACTAAAATACACTTAATTTATTAGAGAATTATCATAAAAGAAACACATTATTTAAAAGAGAAATAACTAAAATACACATAATTTATTAGAAAAATATCTAAAATACACATCATTTAATAAAGAAATAACTAAAATACACATTATTTTATATAAAATTAACTAAATTATTCATTATTTAATAAAGAAATAACTAAAATACACTCTATTTATTAGAAAAATAACTAAAATACACATTACTTAATAGAAAAATAACAAAAAAACACAATATTTAATAAAGAAATAACTAAAATACACATTATTTATTGGAGAAATAACTAAAATACACATTATTTAATAAAGAAATAACAAAAAAACACATTATTTAATAGAGAAATAACTAAAATACACATTATTTATTGGAGAAATAACTAAAATACACATTATTTAATTGAGAATTAACTAAAATACACATTATTTATAAAAGAAATGACAAAAAAAATACATTATTTAATAGAGAAATAACTAAAATACACATTATTTCTTGGAGAAATAACTTGAATTCACATTATTTAATAAAGAAATAACAAAAAAACACAATATTTAAAAGAGAAATAACTAAAATACACATTATTTATTGAAGAAATAACTAAAATACACATAATTTAGTAAAAAAATAACTAAAATTTACATTATTTAATAGAGAAATAACAAAAAAACACATTCTTTAATAGAGAAATAACAAAAAAACACATTATTTAATACAGAAATAAATAAATACACATTATTTAATAGAGAAATAACTAAAAAACACAATATTTAATGAAGAAATAACTAAAATACACATTATTTATTGGAGAAATAACTAAAATACACATTATCTAATAAAGAAATAACAAAAATTTACATTATTTAATAGAGAAATAACAAAAAAACACAATATTTAATAAAGAAATAACTAAAATACACATTATTTATTGGAGAAATAACTAAAATACACATTATTTAATAAAGAAATAACAAAAAAACACATTATTTAATAGAGAAATAACTAAAATACACATTATTTATTGGAGAAATAACTAAAATACACATTATTTATTTGAGAATTAACTAAAATACACATTATTTATAAGAGAAATAACAAACAAAAAATACATTATTTAATAGAGAAATAACTAAAATACACATTATTTCTTGGAGAAATAACTTGAATACACATTATTTGTTAAAGAAATAACAAAAAAACACAATATTTAAAAGAGAAATAACTAAAATACACATTATTTATTGAAGAAATAACTAAAATACACATTATTTAGTAAAAAAATAACTAAAATTTACATTATTTAATAAAGAAATAACAAAAAAACACATTCTTTAATAGAGAAATAACAAAAAAACACATTATTTATTACAGAAATAAATAAATACACATTATTTAATAAAGAAATAACAAAAAAACACAATATTTAATGAAGAAATAATTAAAATACACATTATTTATTGGAGAAATAACTAAAATACACATTATTTAATAAAGAAATAACAAAAATTTACATTATTTAATAGAGAAATAACAAAAAAACACATTCTTCAATAGAAAAATAACAAAAAAACACATTATTTAATACAGAAATAAATAAATACACATTATTTATTGGAGAAATAACTAAAATACACATTATTTAATAAAGAAATAACTAAAATACACATTATTTAATAGAGAAATAACAAAAAACACATTATTAAATAGAGAAATAACAAAAAACACATTATTTAATAAAGAAATAACAAAAAAACACATTATTTAATAGAGAAATAACTAGAATACACATTATTTAATAAAGAAATAACTAAAATACACATTATTTAATAGAGAAATAACTGAAATACACATTATTTAATACAGAAATAACAAAAAAACACATTATTTAATAGAGAAATAACAAAAAAAAAATTTAATAGAGACATAATTAAAATACACATTAGTTATTGGAGAAATAGCTAAAATACACATTATTTAATAAAGAAATAACTGAAATACACATTATTTAATAGAGAAATAACAAAAAAACACATTATTTATTAGAGAAATAACTAAAATACACATTATTTAATAGAGAAATAACTAAAATACACATTATTTAATAGAGAAATTACAAAAAAATTACATTATTCAAAAAAAAATAACTAAAATACACATTTGTTATTAGAGAAATAACTAAAATACACATTATTTAATAAAGAAATAACTAAAATACACATTATTTAATAGAGAAATAACAGAAATACACATTATTTATTGGAGAAATAACTAAAATACACATTATTTAATAGAGAAATAACAAAAAACACATTATTTAATAGAGAAATAACAAAAAAATACATTATTTACTAGAGATCTAACTAAAATACACATTAGTTATTAGAGAAATAACTAAAATACACTTTATTTAATAGAGAAATAACTAAAATACACATTATTTATTAAAGAAACCAATAAAATACACATTATTTAATTGAGAAATAACAAAAAACACATTATTTATCAAAGACATAACTTAAAAACACATTATTTATTATAGAAATAACTAAAATACACATTATTTATTGGAGAAATAACTAAAATACACATTATTTAATAAAGATATAACTAAAATACACATTATTTATTGGAGAAAAAACTAAAATACACATTTTTTAATAAAGAAATAACTAAAATACACATTATTTATTAGAGAAATAAATAAATCACACATTATTTGATAGAAAAATAACAAAAAAACACATTATTTAATAGAGAAATAACTAGAATACACATTATTTAATAAAGAAATAACTAAAATACATATTATTTAATAGAGAAATAACTGAAATAATCATTAATTAATACAGAAATAACAAAAAAACACATTATTTAATAAAGAAATAACAAAAAAAAAATTATTTAAAAGAGACATAATTAAAAAACACATTAGTTATTGGAGAAATAACTAAAATACACATTATTTAATAAAGAAATAACTAAAATACACATTATATAATAGAGAAATAACAAAAAAACACATTATTTAATAGAGAAATAACTAAAATACACATTATTTAATAGAGAAATAACTAAAATACACATTATTTAATAGAGAAATAACAAAAAAACACATTAAATAATAGATAAATAACTAAAATACACATTATTTAATAAAGAAATAACAAAAAAAACACATTATTCAATAAAGAAATAACTAAAATACACATCCGTTCTTGGAGAAATAACTAAAATACACATTATTTAATAAAGAAATAACTAAAATACACATTATTTATTAGAGAAATAACAAAAAAACACATTGTTTAATAGAGAAATAACTAAAATACACATTATTTATTGGAGAAATAACTAAAATACACATTATTTAATAAAGAAATAACTAAAACACACATTATTTAATAGAGAAATAACAGAAATACACATTATTTTTTGAAGAAATAACTAAAATACACATTATTTAATAAAGAAATAACTATAATACATATATAAAATTTATAAAGTCATTAATTCAGTTAGTATAAATAGTCAATACACCCTTTAAAATATTCACTTTGACTTGTGGTGGTAAACAATGTTGACGAAGTAAGTTAAAAATCAATTATTAAGTTTAAATAATTAAACCATACTGATGAGAGGTAAACCTCTAAACGCATCAATGGATGTTTTTCGTTTAGAATATTTTTTCATAAATGTAATTTTTTAATGAACTAAAATACACATTATTTAATAGAGAAATAACAAAAAAATTCATAATTTAATTGAGAAATAACAAAAAAACACATTATTTAATAAAGAAATAACTAAAATTCACATTATTTAATAGAGAAATAACTAAAATACACATTATTTATTTTAGAAATAATTAAAATACACATTATTTATTAAAGAAATAACTAAAATACACATTTTTTAATAGAGAAATAACTAAAATACACATTATTTAATAAAGAATAAACAATAAAACACATTATTTAATAGAGAATTAACTAAAATACACATTATTTATTAAAGAAATAACTAAAATACACATTATTTAATAAAGAAATAACTAAAACACACATTATTTAATAGAGAAATAACTAAAATACACATTATTTAATAGAGAAAGAACAAAAAAACACATTATTTAATAGAGAAATAACTAAAATACAAATTATTTATTGGAGAAATAACTAAAATACACATTATTTAATAGAGAAATAACAAAAAAACAAATTATTCAATAGAGAAAAAACTAAAATACACATTATTTATTGGAGAAATAACTAAAATACACATTATTTAATAGAGAAATAACAAAAAACACATTATTTAATAGAGAAATAATTTAAATACACATTATTTATTGGAGAAATAACTTTAATACACATTATTTAATAAAGAAATAACTAAAATACACATTATTTATTAGAGAAATAACTAAAATACACATTATTTAATAGAGAAATAACTAAAATACACATTATTTAATGGAAAATTAACAAAAAAACACATTATTTAATAGAGAAATAAGTAAACTACACATTATTTAATAAAGAAATAACAAAAAAAACACATTTATTTAAAGAAAAATAACTAAAATACACATTATTTATTGGTGAAATAATTAAAAAACACAGTTTTTAATAGAGAAATAACAAAAAACACATTATTTAATAGAGAAATAACTAAAATACACATTATTTATTGGAGAAATAACTAAATTACACATTAATTTAAAGAGAAATTAGAAAAAAACACATAATTTAATAGACAATTAACTAAAATTCACATTATTTATTAGAAAAATAACTAAAAAACACATTATTTAATAGAGAATTATCATAAAAGAAACACATTATTTAATAGAGAAATAACTAAAATACACATTAATTATTGGGAAAATATCTAAAATACACATTATTTAATAAAGAAATAACTAAAATACACATTATTTACTATAGAATTAACTAAATTATTCATTATTTAATAAAGAAATAACTAAAATACACATTATTTATTAGAAAAATAACTAAAATACACATTACTTAATAGAGAATTAACAAAAAAACACAATATTTAATAAAGAAATAACTAAAATACACCTTATTTATTAGAGAAATAACTAAAATACACATTATTAAATAAAGAAATATTAAAAAAACACATTATTTAATAGAGAAATAACTAAAATACACATTATTTATTAAAAAAATAACTAAAATACACATTATTTAATAGAGAAATAACTAAAATACACATTATTTGATAAAGAAATAACAAAAAAACACATTATTTAATAGAGAAATAACTAAAATACACATTATTTATTGGAGAAATAACTAAAATACACATTATTTAATTGAGAATTAACTAAAATACACATTATTTATAAAAGAAATGACAAAAAAAATACATTATTTAATAGAGAAATAACTAAAATACACATTATTTCTTGGAGAAATAACTTGAATTCACATTATTTAATAAAGAAATAACAAAAAAACACAATATTTAAAAGAGAAATAACTAAAATACACATTATTTATTGAAGAAATAACTAAAATACACATAATTTAGTAAAAAAATAACTAAAATTTACATTATTTAATAGAGAAATAACAAAAAAACACATTCTTTAATAGAGAAATAACAAAAAAACACATTATTTAATACAGAAATAAATAAATACACATTATTTAATAGAGAAATAACTAAAAAACACAATATTTAATGAAGAAATAACTAAAATACACATTATTTATTGGAGAAATAACTAAAATACACATTATCTAATAAAGAAATAACAAAAATTTACATTATTTAATAGAGAAATAACAAAAAAACACAATATTTAATAAAGAAATAACTAAAATACACATTATTTATTGGAGAAATAACTAAAATACACATTATTTAATAAAGAAATAACAAAAAAACACATTATTTAATAGAGAAATAACTAAAATACACATTATTTATTGGAGAAATAACTAAAATACACATTATTTATTTGAGAATTAACTAAAATACACATTATTTATAAGAGAAATAACAAACAAAAAATACATTATTTAATAGAGAAATAACTAAAATACACATTATTTCTTGGAGAAATAACTTGAATACACATTATTTGTTAAAGAAATAACAAAAAAACACAATATTTAAAAGAGAAATAACTAAAATACACATTATTTATTGAAGAAATAACTAAAATACACATTATTTAGTAAAAAAATAACTAAAATTTACATTATTTAATAAAGAAATAACAAAAAAACACATTCTTTAATAGAGAAATAACAAAAAAACACATTATTTATTACAGAAATAAATAAATACACATTATTTAATAAAGAAATAACAAAAAAACACAATATTTAATGAAGAAATAATTAAAATACACATTATTTATTGGAGAAATAACTAAAATACACATTATTTAATAAAGAAATAACAAAAATTTACATTATTTAATAGAGAAATAACAAAAAAACACATTCTTCAATAGAAAAATAACAAAAAAACACATTATTTAATACAGAAATAAATAAATACACATTATTTATTGGAGAAATAACTAAAATACACATTATTTAATAAAGAAATAACTAAAATACACATTATTTAATAGAGAAATAACAAAAAACACATTATTAAATAGAGAAATAACAAAAAACACATTATTTAATAAAGAAATAACAAAAAAACACATTATTTAATAGAGAAATAACTAGAATACACATTATTTAATAAAGAAATAACTAAAATACACATTATTTAATAGAGAAATAACTGAAATACACATTATTTAATACAGAAATAACAAAAAAACACATTATTTAATAGAGAAATAACAAAAAAAAAATTTAATAGAGACATAATTAAAATACACATTAGTTATTGGAGAAATAGCTAAAATACACATTATTTAATAAAGAAATAACTGAAATACACATTATTTAATAGAGAAATAACAAAAAAACACATTATTTATTAGAGAAATAACTAAAATACACATTATTTAATAGAGAAATAACTAAAATACACATTATTTAATAGAGAAATTACAAAAAAATTACATTATTCAAAAAAAAATAACTAAAATACACATTTGTTATTAGAGAAATAACTAAAATACACATTATTTAATAAAGAAATAACTAAAATACACATTATTTAATAGAGAAATAACAGAAATACACATTATTTATTGGAGAAATAACTAAAATACACATTATTTAATAGAGAAATAACAAAAAACACATTATTTAATAGAGAAATAACAAAAAAATACATTATTTACTAGAGATCTAACTAAAATACACATTAGTTATTAGAGAAATAACTAAAATACACATTATTTAATAGAGAAATAACTAAAATACACATTATTTATTAAAGAAACCAATAAAATACACATTATTTAATTGAGAAATAACAAAAAACACATTATTTATCAAAGACATAACTTAAAAACACATTATTTATTATAGAAATAACTAAAATACACATTATTTATTGGAGAAATAACTAAAATACACATTATTTAATAAAGATATAACTAAAATACACATTATTTATTGGAGAAAAAACTAAAATACACATTTTTTAATAAAGAAATAACTAAAATACACATTATTTATTAGAGAAATAAATAAATCACACATTATTTGATAGAAAAATAACAAAAAAACACATTATTTAATAGAGAAATAACTAGAATACACATTATTTAATAAAGAAATAACTAAAATACATATTATTTAATAGAGAAATAACTGAAATAATCATTAATTAATACAGAAATAACAAAAAAACACATTATTTAATAAAGAAATAACAAAAAAAAAATTATTTAAAAGAGACATAATTAAAAAACACATTAGTTATTGGAGAAATAACTAAAATACACATTATTTAATAAAGAAATAACTAAAATACACATTATATAATAGAGAAATAACAAAAAAACACATTATTTAATAGAGAAATAACTAAAATACACATTATTTAATAGAGAAATAACTAAAATACACATTATTTAATAGAGAAATAACAAAAAAACACATTAAATAATAGATAAATAACTAAAATACACATTATTTAATAAAGAAATAACAAAAAAAACACATTATTCAATAAAGAAATAACTAAAATACACATCCGTTCTTGGAGAAATAACTAAAATACACATTATTTAATAAAGAAATAACTAAAATACACATTATTTATTAGAGAAATAACAAAAAAACACATTGTTTAATAGAGAAATAACTAAAATACACATTATTTATTGGAGAAATAACTAAAATACACATTATTTAATAAAGAAATAACTAAAACACACATTATTTAATAGAGAAATAACAGAAATACACATTATTTTTTGAAGAAATAACTAAAATACACATTATTTAATAAAGAAATAACTATAATACATATATAAAATTTATAAAGTCATTAATTCAGTTAGTATAAATAGTCAATACACCCTTTAAAATATTCACTTTGACTTGTGGTGGTAAACAATGTTGACGAAGTAAGTTAAAAATCAATTATTAAGTTTAAATAATTAAACCATACTGATGAGAGGTAAACCTCTAAACGCATCAATGGATGTTTTTCGTTTAGAATATTTTTTCATAAATGTAATTTTTTAATGAACTAAAATACACATTATTTAATAGAGAAATAACAAAAAAATTCATAATTTAATTGAGAAATAACAAAAAAACACATTATTTAATAAAGAAATAACTAAAATTCACATTATTTAATAGAGAAATAACTAAAATACACATTATTTATTTTAGAAATAATTAAAATACACATTATTTATTAAAGAAATAACTAAAATACACATTTTTTAATAGAGAAATAACTAAAATACACATTATTTAATAAAGAATAAACAATAAAACACATTATTTAATAGAGAATTAACTAAAATACACATTATTTATTAAAGAAATAACTAAAATACACATTATTTAATAAAGAAATAACTAAAACACACATTATTTAATAGAGAAATAACTAAAATACACATTATTTAATAGAGAAAGAACAAAAAAACACATTATTTAATAGAGAAATAACTAAAATACAAATTATTTATTGGAGAAATAACTAAAATACACATTATTTAATAGAGAAATAACAAAAAAACAAATTATTCAATAGAGAAAAAACTAAAATACACATTATTTATTGGAGAAATAACTAAAATACACATTATTTAATAGAGAAATAACAAAAAACACATTATTTAATAGAGAAATAATTTAAATACACATTATTTATTGGAGAAATAACTTTAATACACATTATTTAATAAAGAAATAACTAAAATACACATTATTTATTAGAGAAATAACTAAAATACACATTATTTAATAGAGAAATAACTAAAATACACATTATTTAATGGAAAATTAACAAAAAAACACATTATTTAATAGAGAAATAAGTAAACTACACATTATTTAATAAAGAAATAACAAAAAAAACACATTTATTTAAAGAAAAATAACTAAAATACACATTATTTATTGGTGAAATAATTAAAAAACACAGTTTTTAATAGAGAAATAACAAAAAACACATTATTTAATAGAGAAATAACTAAAATACACATTATTTATTGGAGAAATAACTAAATTACACATTAATTTAAAGAGAAATTAGAAAAAAACACATAATTTAATAGACAATTAACTAAAATTCACATTATTTATTAGAAAAATAACTAAAAAACACATTATTTAATAGAGAATTATCATAAAAGAAACACATTATTTAATAGAGAAATAACTAAAATACACATTAATTATTGGGAAAATATCTAAAATACACATTATTTAATAAAGAAATAACTAAAATACACATTATTTACTATAGAATTAACTAAATTATTCATTATTTAATAAAGAAATAACTAAAATACACATTATTTATTAGAAAAATAACTAAAATACACATTACTTAATAGAGAATTAACAAAAAAACACAATATTTAATAAAGAAATAACTAAAATACACCTTATTTATTAGAGAAATAACTAAAATACACATTATTAAATAAAGAAATATTAAAAAAACACATTATTTAATAGAGAAATAACTAAAATACACATTATTTATTAAAAAAATAACTAAAATACACATTATTTAATAGAGAAATAACTAAAATACACATTATTTGATAAAGAAATAACAAAAAAACACATTATTTAATAGAGAAATAACTAAAATACACATTATTTCTTGGAGAAATAACTAAAATACACATTATTTAATAGAGAAATAACAAAAAAACCCAATATTTAAAAAAGAAATAACTAAAATTCACATTGTTTATTGAAGAAATAACTAAAATACACATTATTTAATAAAAAAATAACTAAAATACACATTATTTAATAGAGAAATAACTAAAATACACATTATTTAATAGAGAAATAACAAAAAAACACATTATTTAATACAGAAATAAATAAAAACACATTATTTATTGGAGAAATAACTAAAATACACATTATTTAATAAAGAAATAACTAAAATACACATTATTTAATAGAGAATTAACAAAAAACACATTATTCAATAGAGAAATAACAAAAAAACACATTATTTATTAGAGAACTAACTAAAATACACATTAGTTATAGGAGAAATAACTAAAATACACATTATTTAATAGAGAACTAACTAAAATACACATTATTTATAGAAGAAATCACTAAAATACACATTATTTAATTGAGAAATAACAAAAAACACATTATTTAATAGAGACATAATTAAAATACACATTATTTATTGAATAAATAACTAAAATACACATTATTTATTAAAGAAATAACTAAAATACACATTATTTATTGAAGAAATAACTAAAATACACATGATTTATTGAAGAAATAACTAAAATACACATTATTTAATAGAGAAATAACTAAAATACACATTATTTAATAAAGAAATAACAAAAAACACATTATTTAATAGAGAAATAACTAAAATACACATTATTTGATAAAGAAATAACAAAAAAACACATTATTTATTAGAGAAATAACTAAAATAAACAATATTTATTAGAAAAATAACAAAAAAACACATTATTTAATAGAGAAATAACTAAAATACACATTATTAAATAAAGAAATAAGAAAAAACACATTATTTAATAAAGAAATAACTAAAATACACATTATTTAATAGGAAAATAACAAAAAAACACATTATTTATTGGAGAAATAACTAAAATACACATTATTTATTGGAGAAATAACTAAAATACACATTATTTAATAAAGAAATAACTAAAATGCACATTATTTATTGGAGAAATAACTAAAATACACATTATTTAAAAAAGAAATAACTAAAATACACATTATTTATTAGAAAAATAAATAAAATACACATTATTTAATTGAGAAATAACAAAAAAACACATTATTTATTAGAAAATCAACTAAAATACACTTTATTTATAGAAGAAATAACTAAAATACACATTATTTAATAGAGAAATAACTAAAATACACATTATTTATTAAGGAAATAACTAAAATACACATTATTTATTGAAGAAATAACTAAAATACACATTATTAAATAGAGAAATAACTAAAATACACATTTTTTAATAAAGAAATAACAAAAAAACACATTATTTATTAAAGAAATAACTAAAATAAACAATATTTATTAGAAAAATAACAAAAAAATACATTATTTAATAGAGAAATAACTAAAATACACATTATTTAATAAAGAAATAAGAAAAAACACATTATTTAATAGAGAAATAACTTTAATACACATTATTTAATAGAAAAATAACAAAAAAACACAATATTTATTAGAGAAATAACTAAAATACACATTATTTATTGGAGAAATAACTAAAATACACATTATTTATTAAAGAAATAACTAAAATACACATTATTTAATGGAGAAATAACTAAAATACACATTATTTAATGAAGAAATAACTAAAATACACATTATTTATTAGAGAAATAAATAAAATACACATTATTTATTAGAGAAATAACAAAAAAACACATTATTTATTAGAAAATTAACTAAAATACACTTTATTTATTGGAGAAATAAATAAAATATACATTATTTATTAGAGAAATAACTAAAATCCACAATATTTAATAGAGAAATAACAAAAAACACATTATTTAATTGAGAAATAACTAAAATACACATTATTTAATAAAAAAGAACCTAAAATACACATTATTTAATAGAAAAATAACTAATATACACATTATTTAATAGGGAAATAACAAAAAAAAAACACATTATTTAATAGAGAATGAACTAAAATACACATTATTTATTGGAAAAATAACTAAAATACACAATATTTTATAAAGAAATAACAAAAAAACACATTATTTAATAGAGAAATAACTAAAATACACATTATTTAATAGAGAAATAACAAAAAAACACATAATTTTATAAAAAAATAACAAAAAAACACATTATTTATTGGAGAAATAACTAAAATACACATTAGTTATTAGAGAAATAACTAAAATACACATTATTAAATAGAGAAATAACTAAAATACACATTATTTATTGAAGAAACCAATAAAATACACATTATTTAATTGAAAAATAACATAAAACACATTATTTATTAAAGACATAACTAAAATACACATTATTTATTGAAGAAATAACTAAAATACACATTATTTATTGAAGAAATAACTAAAATACACATTATTTATTGAAGAACTAACTAAAATACACATTATTTAATAAAGAAATAACTAAAATACACAATATTTAATAGAGAAATAATTAAAATACACATTATTTAATAAAGAAATAACAAAAAAAACACATTATTTATTAGAGAAATAACTAAAATAAATAATATTTATTAGATAAATAACAAAAAAACACATTATTTAAAAGAGAAATAACTTATATACACATTATTTAATAAAGAAATAAGAAAAAACACATTATTTAATAGGGAGATAACTAAAAAATACATTATTTAATAGAGAAATAACAAAAAAAACACTTTATTTAATAGAGAAATAACTAAAAAACACATTATTTATTGGAGAAATAACTAAAATACACATTATTTAATAAAGAAATAACTAAAATACACATTATTTATTGGAGAAAGAACTAAAATACACATTATTTGATAAAGAAATAACTAAAATACACATTATTGATTAGAGAAATAAATAAAATACACATTATTTAATAGAGAAATAACAAAAAAACACATTATTTTTCAAAAAAATTAACTAAAATACACTTTATTTATTAGAGAAATAACTAAAATACACATTATTTAATAGAGAAATAACTAAAATTCACATTATTTAATAAAGAAATAACAAAAAAACACATTATTTAATAGAGAAATAACTAAAATACACATTATTTAATAGAGAAATAACAAAAAAAACACATTTTTTAATAGAGAAATAACTAAAATACACATTATTTTTTGAAGAAATAACTAAAATACACATTATTTAAAAAAAAATAACTAAAATACACATTATTAAACAGAGAAATAACTAAAATACACATTATTTAATAAAGAAATAACAAAAAAACACATTATTTAATAAAGAAATAACTAAAATAATCATTATTTATTTGAGAACTAACTAAAATACACAATATTTAATAAAGAAATAACAAAAAAACACATTATTTAATAAAGAAATAACTAAAATACACATTATTTAATAGAGAAATAACAAAAAAACACATTATTTAATAGAGAAGTAACTAAAATACACATTATTTATTAGAGAAATATCTGAAATACACATTATTTAATAAAGAAATAAATTAAATAAACATTATTTAATAGAGAAATAACTAAAATACACATTATTTGATAGAGAAATAACAAAAAAACAAAATATTTAATAGAAAAATAACTAAAATACACATTATTTATTAGAGAAATAACTAAAATACACTTTATTTAATAATGAAATAACAAAAAAAACACATTATTTAATAGAGAAATAACTAAAATACACATTATTTATTGAAGAAATAACTAAAATACACATTATTTAATAAAGAAATAACTAAGATACACATTATTTAATAGAGAAATAACAAAAAAACACTTTATTTTAAAGAGAAATAACTAAAATACACAATATTTAATAGAAAAATAACAAAAAATCACATTATTTATTATAGAAATAACTAAAATACTCATTATTTATTTGAAAAATAACTAAAATACAAACTATTTAATAGAGAAATAACAAAAAAAAACACATTATTTACTAGAGATATAACAAAAAAACACATTATTTAATAGAGAAATAACTAAAAGACACAATATTTATTAGAGAATGAACTGAAATGCACTCTATTTACTAGAAAAATAACTAAAATACACATTAATTATTGGAGAAATAACTAAAATACACATTATTTATTGGAGATATAACTAAAATACACATTTATTAATAAAGAAATAACTAAAATACACATTATTTAATATAGAAATAACTAAAATACACATTATTTAATAAAAAAATAAATAAAATACACATTATTTAATAGAGAAACAACTAAAATACACATTATTTAATAGAGAAATTACAAAACAACACATTATTTAATAGAGAAATAACTAAAATACACATTATTTATAGGAGAAATAACTAAAATACAAATTATTAAATAGAGAACTAACAAAAAAACACATTATTTAATAGAGAAATCACTAAAATACACATTATTTAATAGAGAAATAACAAAAAACACATTATTCAATAAAGAAATAACTAAAATACACATTATTCATTCGAGAAATAACTAAAATACACATTATTTAATAGAGAAATAACAAAAAAACACATTATTTAATAGAGAAATAACTAAAATACACATTATTTATTGGAGAAATAACTAAAATACACATTATTTAATAAAGAAATAACTAAAATACACATTATTTAATAAAGAAATAACTAAAATACACATTTTTTAATAGAGAAATAACAAAAAAACACATTATTTAATAGAAAAATAACTAAAATACACATTATTTATTGGAGAAATAACTTAAATACACCGTATTTAATAAAGAAATAACTAAAGTACACTTTATTTATTGAAGAAATAACTAAAATACACATTTATTGATAAAGAAATAACTAAAATACACATTATTTAATATAGAAATAACTAAAATACACATTATTTAATAAAGAAATAAATAAAATACACATTATTTAATAGAGAAACAACTAAAATACACATTATTTAATAGAGAAATTACAAAACAACACATTATTTAATAGAGAAATAACTAAAATACACATTATTTATAGGAGAAATAACTAAAATGCAAATTATTAAATAGAGAACTAACAAAAAAACACTTTATTTAATAGAGAAATCACTAAAATACACATTATTTATTGGAGAAATAACTAAAATACACATTATTTAATAGAGAAATAACTAAAATACAAATTATTTAATAGAGAAATAACTAAAATACAAATTATTTAATAGAAAAATAACAAAAAAAAAACACATTATTTACTAGAGAAATAACAAAAAAACACATTATTGAATAGAGAAATAACTAAAAGACACAATTTTTATTGGAGAATGAACTAAAATGCACATTATTTAATAGAGAAATAACTAAAATACACATTATTTAATAGAGAAATAACAAAAAACACATTATTTAATAGAGAAATAACTAAAATACACATTATTTATTGGAGAATTAACTAAAATACACATTATTTAATAAAGAAATAACTAAAATACACATTATTTAATAGAGAAATAACAAAAAAAACACATTATTTAATAGAGAAATAACTAAAATACACTTTATTTATTGGAGAAATAACAAAAATACACATTATTTAATAAAGAAATAACTAAAATACACATTATTTAATAAAGAAATAACTAAAATACACATTATTTAATAGAGAAATAACAAAAAAACACATTATTTAATAGAAAAATAACTAAAATACACATTATTTATTGGAGAAATAACTAAAATACACATTATTTAATAAAGAAATAACTAAAATACACATTATTTATTGAAGAAATAACTAATATACACATTATTTAATTAAGAAATAACAAAAAACACATTATTTAATAGAGAAATAACTAAAATACAGATTATTTATTGGAGAAAAAACTAAAATACAGATTATTTACTAGAGAAATAACTAAAATACACATTATTTATTGGAGAAATAACTAAAATACACATTATTTATTAAAGAAATATCTAAAATACACATTATTTTTTAGAGAAATAAATAAAATACACATTATTTAATAGAGAAATAACCAAAAAACACATTATTTAATAGAGAAATAACTAAAATACACATTATTTATTGGAGAATTAAGTAAAATACACAATATTTAATAGAGAAATAACAAAAAAACACATTATTTAATAGAGAAATAACAAAAAAACACATTATTTATTTAAGAAAGAACTAAAATACACACTATTTAATAGAAAAATAACTAAAATACACATTATTTCATTTAGAAATAGTTAAAATACACATTATTTATTGGAGAATTAACTAAAATACTCATTTTTCAATAGAGAAATAACTAAAATACACATTATTTAATAGAAAAATAACAGAAAAACACATTATTTTATACAGAAATAACTAAAATACACATTATTTAATAAAGAAATAACTAAAATACACATTGATTAATAGAGAAATAACAAAAAAACACATTATTTAATAAAGAAATAACTAAAATACACAATATTTCTTGAAGAAATAACTAAAATACACATTATTTAATAGAGAATAAACAAAAAAACACAATATTTAAAAGAGAAATAACTAAAATACACATTATTTAATAGAGAAATAACAAAAAACACATTATTTAATAGAGAAATAACTAAAATACACATTATTTATTGGAGAATTAACTAAAATACACATTATTTAATAAAGAAATAACTAAAATACACATTATTTAATAGAGAAATAACTAAAATACACATTATATAATAGAGAAATAACAAAAAAACACAATATTTGATGAAGAAATAACTAAAATACACATTATTTATTGGAGAAATAACTAAAATACACATTATTTAATAAAGAAATAACTAAAATTTATATTATTTAATAGAGAAATAACAAAAAAACACATTCTTTAATAGAGAAATAACAAAGAAACACATTATTTAATACAGAAATAAATAAATACACATTATTTATTGGAGAAATAACTAAAATACACATTATTTCATAAAGAAATAACTAAAATACACATTATTTAAAAAAGAAATAACAAAAGACACATTATTTAATAAAAAAATAACAAAAAAACACATTAATTAATAGAGAACTAACTAAAATACACATTAGTTATTGGAGAAATAACTAAAATTCACATTATTTAATAGAGAAATAACTAAAATGCACATTATTTATTGAAGAAATCACTAAAATACACATTATTTAATTGAGAAATTACAAAAAACACATTATTTATTAGAGACATATCTTAAATACTCATTATTTATTGAAGAAATAACTAAAATACACATTATTTTATAAAGAAATAACTAAAATACACATTATTTATTAATAAAATATTTAAAATACACATTATTTATTGAAGGAATAACTAAAATACACATTATTTAATAGAGAAATAACTAAAATACACATTTTTTAATAGAGAAATAACAAAAAAACACATTTTTTATTAGAAAAATAACTAAAATAAACAATATTTATTAAAAAAATAACAAAAAAAAAAACATTATTTAATAGAGAAATAACTAAATTACACATTATTTAATAAAGAAATAAGAAAAACACATTATTTAATAGAGAAATAACTAAAATGCACATTATTTAATAGAGAAATAACAAAAAAACACATTATTTAATAGAGAAATAACTAAAATACACATGATTTATTGGTGAAATAACTAAAATACACAATATTTAAAAAAGAAATAACAACAAAACACATTATTTAATAGAGAAATAACAAAAAAACACATTATTTAATAGAGAAATAACAAAAAAACACATTATTTAATAAAGAACTAACTAAAATACACATTATTTATTGGAGAAATAACTAAAATACACAATATTTAATAAAGAAATAACTAAAATACACATTATTTATTGAAGAAATAACTAATATACACATTATTTTATTAAGAAATAACAAAAAACACATTATTTAATAGAGAAATAACTAAAATACAGATTATTTATTGAAGAAATAACTAAAATACACATTATTTAATAGAGAAATAACTAAAATACACATTATTTAATAAAGAAATAACAGAAAAACACATTATTTAATAGAGAAATAACTAAAATACACATTATTTATTGGAGAAATAACTAAAATACACATTATTCAATAAAGAAATATCTAAAATACACATTATTTTTTAGAGAAATAAATAAAATTCACATTATTTAATAGAGAAATAACTAAAATGCACTTTGTTTATTAAAGAAATCACTAAAATACACATTATTTAATTGAGAAATAACAAAAAACACATTATTTATTAGAGACATATCTTAAATACACATTATTTATTGAAGAAATAACTAAAATACACATTATTTTATGAAGAAATAACTAAAATACACATTATTTATTGATAAAATATTTAAAATACACATTATTTATTGAAGGAATAACTAAAATACACATTATTTAATAGAGAAATAACTAAAATACACATTATTTAATAAAGAAATAACAAAAAAACACATTATTTATTAGAGAAATTACTAAAATAAACAATATTTATTAAAAAAATAACAAAAAAAAACATTATTTAATAGAGAAATAACTAAAATACACATTATTTATTGAAGAAATAACTAAAATACACATTATTTAATAAAGAAATAACTAAGATACACATTATTTAATAGAGAAATAACAAAAAAACACTTTATTTTAAAAAGAAATAACTAAAATACACAATATTTAATAGAAAAATAACAAAAAATCACATTATTTATTATAGAAATAACTAAAATACTCATTATTTATTTGAAAAATAACTAAAATACAAACTATTTAATAGAGAAATAACAAAAAAAAACACATTATTTACTAGAGATATAACAAAAAAACACATTATTTAATAGAGAAATAACTAAAAGACACAATATTTATTAGAGAATGAACTGAAATGCACTCTATTTACTAGAAAAATAACTAAAATACACATTAATTATTGGAGAAATAACTAAAATACACATTATTTATTGGAGAAATAACTAAAACACACATTTATTAATAAAGAAATAACTAAAATACACATTATTTAATATAGAAATAACTAAAATACACATTATTTAATAAAAAAATAAATAAAATACACATTATTTAATAGAGAAACAACTAAAATACACATTATTTAATAGAGAAATTACAAAACAACACATTATTTAATAGAGAAATAACTAAAATACACATTATTTATAGGAGAAATAACTAAAATACAAATTATTAAATAGAGAACTAACAAAAAAACACATTATTTAATAGAGAAATCACTAAAATACACATTATTTAATAGAGAAATAACAAAAAACACATTATTTAATAGAGAAATAACTAAAATACACATTATTCATTCGAGAAATAACTAAAATACACATTATTTAATAGAGAAATAACAAAAAAACACATTATTTAATAGAGAAATAACTAAAATACACATTATTTATTGGAGAAATAACTAAAATACACATTATTTAATAAAGAAATAACTAAAATACACATTATTTAATAAAGAAATAACTAAAATACACATTATATAATAGAGAAATAACAAAAAAACACATTATTTAATAGAAAAATAACTAAAATACACATTATTTATTGGAGAAATAACTTAAATACACCGTATTTAATAAAGAAATAACTAAAGTACACTTTATTTATTGAAGAAATAACTAAAATACACATTTATTGATAAAGAAATAACTAAAATACACATTATTTAATATAGAAATAACTAAAATACACATTATTTAATAAAGAAATAAATAAAATACACATTATTTAATAGAGAAACAACTAAAATACACATTATTTAATAGAGAAATTACAAAACAACACATTATTTAATAGAGAAATAACTAAAATACACATTATTTATAGGAGAAATAACTAAAATGCAAATTATTAAATAGAGAACTAACAAAAAAACACTTTATTTAATAGAGAAATCACTAAAATACACATTATTTATTGGAGAAATAACTAAAATACACATTATTTAATAGAGAAATAACTAAAATACAAATTATTTAATAGAGAAATAACTAAAATACAAATTATTTAATAGAAAAATAACAAAAAAAAAACACATTATTTACTAGAGAAATAACAAAAAAACACATTATTGAATAGAGAAATAACTAAAAGACACAATTTTTATTGGAGAATGAACTAAAATGCACATTATTTAATAGAGAAATAACTAAAATACACATTATTTAATAGAGAAATAACAAAAAACACATTATTTAATAGAGAAATAACTAAAATACACATTATTTATTGGAGAATTAACTAAAATACACATTATTTAATAAAGAAATAACTAAAATACACATTATTTAATAGAGAAATAACAAAAAAAACACATTATTTAATAGAGAAATAACTAAAATACACTTTATTTATTGGAGAAATAACAAAAATACACATTATTTAATAAAGAAATAACTAAAATACACATTATTTAATAAAGAAATAACTAAAATACACATTATTTAATAGAGAAATAACAAAAAAACACATTATTTAATAGAAAAATAACTAAAATACACATTATTTATTGGAGAAATAACTAAAATACACATTATTTAATAAAGAAATAACTAAAATACACATTATTTATTGAAGAAATAACTAATATACACATTATTTAATTAAGAAATAACAAAAAACACATTATTTAATAGAGAAATAACTAAAATACAGATTATTTATTGGAGAAAAAACTAAAATACAGATTATTTACTAGAGAAATAACTAAAATACACATTATTTATTGGAGAAATAACTAAAATACACATTATTTATTAAAGAAATATCTAAAATACACATTATTTTTTAGAGAAATAAATAAAATACACATTATTTAATAGAGAAATAACCAAAAAACACATTATTTAATAGAGAAATAACTAAAATACACATTATTTATTGGAGAATTAAGTAAAATACACAATATTTAATAGAGAAATAACAAAAAAACACATTATTTAATAGAGAAATAACAAAAAAACACATTATTTATTTAAGAAAGAACTAAAATACACACTATTTAATAGAAAAATAACTAAAATACACATTATTTCATTTAGAAATAGTTAAAATACACATTATTTATTGGAGAATTAACTAAAATACTCATTTTTCAATAGAGAAATAACTAAAATACACATTATTTAATAGAAAAATAACAAAAAAACACATTATTTTATAGAGAAATAACTAAAATACACATTATTTATTAGAGAAATAACTAAAATACACATTATTTAATAAAGAAATAACTAAAATACACATTGATTAATAGAGAAATAACAAAAAAACACATTATTTAATAAAGAAATAACTAAAATACACAATATTTCTTGAAGAAATAACTAAAATACACATTATTTAATAGAGAATAAACAAAAAAACACAATATTTAAAAGAGAAATAACTAAAATACACATTATTTAATAGAGAAATAACAAAAAACACATTATTTAATAGAGAAATAACTAAAATACACATTATTTATTGGAGAATTAACTAAAATACACATTATTTAATAAAGAAATAACTAAAATACACATTATTTAATAGAGAAATAACTAAAATACACATTATATAATAGAGAAATAACAAAAAAACACAATATTTGATGAAGAAATAACTAAAATACACATTATTTATTGGAGAAATAACTAAAATACACATTATTTAATAAAGAAATAACTAAAATTTATATTATTTAATAGAGAAATAACAAAAAAACACATTCTTTAATAGAGAAATAACAAAGAAACACATTATTTAATACAGAAATAAATAAATACACATTATTTATTGGAGAAATAACTAAAATACACATTATTTCATAAAGAAATAACTAAAATACACATTATTTAAGAAAGAAATAACAAAAGACACATTATTTAATAAAAAAATAACAAAAAAACACATTAATTAATAGAGAACTAACTAAAATACACATTAGTTATTGGAGAAATAACTAAAATTCACATTATTTAATAGAGAAATAACTAAAATGCACATTATTTATTGAAGAAATCACTAAAATACACATTATTTAATTGAGAAATTACAAAAAACACATTATTTATTAGAGACATATCTTAAATACTCATTATTTATTAAAGAAATAACTAAAATACACATTATTTTATAAAGAAATAACTAAATTACACATTATTTATTAATAAAATATTTAAAATACACATTATTTATTGAAGGAATAACTAAAATACACATTATTTAATAGAGAAATAACTAAAATACACATTTTTTAATAGAGAAATAACAAAAAAACACATTTTTTATTAGAAAAATAACTAAAATAAACAATATTTATTAAAAAAATAACAAAAAAAAAAACATTATTTAATAGAGAAATAACTAAATTACACATTATTTAATAAAGAAATAAGAAAAACACATTATTTAATAGAGAAATAACTAAAATGCACATTATTTAATAGAGAAATAACAAAAAAACACATTATTTAATAGAGAAATAACTAAAATACACATGATTTATTGGTGAAATAACTAAAATACACAATATTTAAAAAAGAAATAACAACAAAACACATTATTTAATAAAGAAATAACAAAAAAACACATTATTTAATAGAGAAATAACAAAAAAACACATTATTTAATAAAGAACTAACTAAAATACACATTATTTATTGGAGAAATAACTAAAATACACAATATTTAATAAAGAAATAACTAAAATACACATTATTTATTGAAGAAATAACTAATATACACATTATTTTATTAAGAAATAACAAAAAACACATTATTTAATAGAGAAATAACTAAAATACAGATTATTTATTGAAGAAATAACTAAAATACACATTATTTAATAGAGAAATAACTAAAATACACATTATTTAATAAAGAAATAACAGAAAAACACATTATTTAATAGAGAAATAACTAAAATACACATTATTTATTGGAGAAAAAACTAAAATACACATTATTCAATAAAGAAATATCTAAAATACACATGATTTTTTAGAGAAATAAATAAAATTCACATTATTTAATAGAGAAATAACTAAAATGCACTTTGTTTATTAAAGAAATCACTAAAATACACATTATTTAATTGAGAAATAACAAAAAACACATTATTTATTAGAGACATATCTTAAATACACATTATTTATTGAAGAAATAACTAAAATACACATTATTTTATGAAGAAATAACTAAAATACACATTATTTATTGATAAAATATTTAAAATACACATTATTTATTGAAGGAATAACTAAAATACACATTATTTAATAGAGAAATAACTAAAATACACATTATTTAATAAAGAAATAACAAAAAAACACATTATTTATTAGAGAAATTACTAAAATAAACAATATTTATTAAAAAAATAACAAAAAAAAACATTATTTAATAGAGAAATAACTAAATTACACATTATTTAATAAAGAAATAATAAAAACACATTATTTAAAAGAGAAATAACTAAAATGCACATTATTTAATAGAGAAATAACAAAAAAACACATTATTTAATAGAGAAATAACTAAAATACACATGATTTATTGGAGAAATAACTAAAATACACAATATTAAATAAAGAAATAACAACAAAACACATTATTTAATAGAGAAATAACAAAAAAACACATTATTTAATAAAGAAATAACAAAAAAACACATTATTTAATAAAGAACTAACTAAAATACACATTATTTATTGGAGAAATAACTAAAATACACATTATTTAATAAATAAATAACTAAAATACACATTAATTATTGAAGAAATAACTAACATACACATTATTTTATTAAGAAATAACAAAAAACACATTATTTAATAGAGAAATAACTAAAATACAGATTATTTATTGGAGAAATAACTAAAATACACATTATTTATTAGAGAAATAACTAAAATACACATAATTTAATAAAGAAATAACAGAAAAACACATTATTTAATAGAGAAATAACTAAAATACACATTATTTATTGGAGAAATAACTAAAATACACATTATTTAATAAACAAATATCTAAAATACACATTATTTTTTAGAGAAATAAATAAAATACAAATTATTTAATAGAAAAATAACCAAAAAACACATTATTTAATAGAGAAATAACTAAAATACACATTATTTATTAGAGAATTAACTAAAATACACAATATTTAATAGAGAAATAACAAAAAAACACATTTATTATTAGAGAAATAACAAAAAAACACATTATTTATTTAAGAAAGAACTAAAATACACAATATTTAATAGAAAAATAATTAAAATACACATTATTTGATTTAGAAATAATTAAAATACACATTATTTATTGGAGAATTAACTAAAATACTCATTTGTTAATAGAGAAATAACTAAAATACACATTATTTAATAGAGAAATAACAAAAAACACATTATTTATTAGAGAATTAACTAAAATACACATTATTTATTGAAGAAATAACTAAAATACACATTATTTAATAAAGAAATAACTAAAATACATATTATTTAATAGAGAAATAGCTAAAATACACATTATTTAATAGAGAAATAACAAAAAAACACATTATTTAATAGAGAAATAATAGAATACACATTATTTATTGAAAAATTAACTAAAATACACAATATTTATAAGAGAAATAACAAAAATACATTTTATATAATAAAGAAATAACAAAAAAACACATTATTTAATAAAGAAATAACTAAAATACACATTATTTAATAGAGAAATAACAAAAAAACACATTATTTAATAGAGAAATAACTAAAATACACATTATTTATTGAAGAAATAACTAAAATACACATTATTTAATAAAAAAATAACTAAAATACACTTTTATTAATAAAGAAATAACTAAAATACACATTATTTAATAAAAAAATAACAAAAAAACACATTTTTTAATAGAGAATTAACTAAAATACACATTATTTATTAGAGAAATAACAAAAAAACACATTATTTAATAGAAAAATAACTAAAATACACATTATTTAATGAAGAAATAAGAAAAAACACATTATTTAATAGAGAAATAACTAAAATACACATTATTTAATAGAGAAATAACAAAAAAACACATTATTTAATAGAGAAATAACTAAAATACACATTATTTAATTGAGAATTAACAAAAAACACATTATTTAATAGAAAAATAACAGAAAAACACATTATTTAATAGAGAACTTACTAAAATACACAATAGTTATTGGAGAAATAATTAAAATACACAATATTTAATAGAGAAATAACTAAAATACACATTATTTTCTGAAGAAATCACTAAAATATACATTATTTAATTGAGAAATAACAAAAAACACAATATTTAATAGAGACATAACTAAAATACACATTATTTATTAAAGAAATAACTAAAATACACATTATTTAATAAAGAAATAACTAAAATACACATTATTTAATAGAGAAATAACAAAAAAACACATTATTTAATAGAAAAATAACTAAAATACACATTGTTTAATAAAGAAATAAGAAAAAACACATTATTTAATAGAGAAAGAACTAAAATACACATTATTTAATAGAAAAATAACAAAAAAACACATTATTTAATAGAGAAATAACTAAAATACACATTATTTATTTGAAAAATTACTAAAATACACATTATTTAATAAAGAAATAACTAAAATACACATTATTTGTTGGAGAAATAACTAAAATACACATTATTTATTAGAGAAATAAAAAAAATACAAATTATTTAATAAAGAAATAACAAAAAAACACATTATTTATTAGAAAATTAACTAAAATACACATTATTTAATAGAGAAATAACAAAAAAACAGATTATTTAATAGAGAAATAACTAAAATACACATTATTTATTAGAGAAATAACTAAAATACACATTATTTAATAAAGAAATAACTAAAATACACATTGATTAATAGAGAAATAACAAAAAACACATTATTTAATAAAGAAATAACTAAAATACACATTATTTCTTGAAGAAATAACTAAAATACACAATATTTAATAAAGAAATAACAAAAAAACACAATATTTAAAAGAGAAATAACTAAAATACACATTATTTATTAAAGAAATAACTAAAATACACATTATTTAATAAAAAAATAACTAAAATACACTTTTATTAATAAAGAAATAACTAAAATACACATTATTTAATAAAAAAATAACAAAAAAACACATTTTTTAATAGAGAATTAACTAAAATACACATTATTTATTGATAAAATATTTAAAATACACATTATTTATTGAAGGAATAACTAAAATACACATTATTTAATAGAGAAATAACTAAAATACACATTATTTAATAAAGAAATAACAAAAAAACACATTATTTATTAGAGAAATTACTAAAATAAACAATATTTATTAAAAAAATAACAAAAAAAAACATTATTTAATAGAGAAATAACTAAATTACACATTATTTAATAAAGAAATAATAAAAACACATTATTTAAAAGAGAAATAACTAAAATGCACATTATTTAATAGAGAAATAACAAAAAAACACATTATTTAATAGAGAAATAACTAAAATACACATGATTTATTGGAGAAATAACTAAAATACACAATATTAAATAAAGAAATAACAACAAAACACATTATTTAATAGAGAAATAACAAAAAAACACATTATTTAATAAAGAAATAACAAAAAAACACATTATTTAATAAAGAACTAACTAAAATACACATTATTTATTGGAGAAATAACTAAAATACACATTATTTAATAAATAAATAACTAAAATACACATTAATTATTGAAGAAATAACTAACATACACATTATTTTATTAAGAAATAACAAAAAACACATTATTTAATAGAGAAATAACTAAAATACAGATTATTTATTGGAGAAATAACTAAAATACACATTATTTATTAGAGAAATAACTAAAATACACATAATTTAATAAAGAAATAACAGAAAAACACATTATTTAATAGAGAAATAACTAAAATACACATTCTTTATTGGAGAAATAACTAAAATACACATTATTTAATAAACAAATATCTAAAATACACATTATTTTTTAGAGAAATAAATAAAATACAAATTATTTAATAGAAAAATAACCAAAAAACACATTATTTATTAGAGAAATAACTAAAATACACATTATTTATTAGAGAATTAACTAAAATACACAATATTTAATAGAGAAATAATAAAAAAACACATTATTTATTAGAGAAATAACAAAAAAACACATTATTTATTTAAGAAAGAACTAAAATACACAATATTTAATAGAAAAATAATTAAAATACACATTATTTGATTTAGAAATAATTAAAATACACATTATTTATTGGAGAATTAACTAAAATACTCATTTGTTAATAGAGAAATAACTAAAATACACATTATTTAATAGAGAAATAACAAAAAACACATTATTTATTAGAGAATTAACTAAAATACACATTATTTATTGAAGAAATAACTAAAATACACATTATTTAATAAAGAAATAACTAAAATACATATTATTTAATAGAGAAATAGCTAAAATACACATTATTTAATAGAGAAATAACAAAAAAACACATTATTTAATAGAGAAATAATAGAATACACATTATTTATTGAAAAATTAACTAAAATACACAATATTTATAAGAGAAATAACAAAAATACATTTTATATAATAAAGAAATAACAAAAAAACACATTATTTAATAAAGAAATAACTAAAATACACATTATTTAATAGAGAAATAACAAAAAAACACATTATTTAATAGAGAAATAACTAAAATACACATTATTTATTGAAGAAATAACTAAAATACACATTATTTAATAAAAAAATAACTAAAATACACTTTTATTAATAAAGAAATATTTAAAATACACATTATTTAATAAAAAAATAACAAAAAAACACATTTTTTAATAGAGAATTAACTAAAATACACATTATTTATTAGAGAAATAACAAAAAAACACATTATTTAATAGAAAAATAACTAAAATACACATTATTTAATGAAGAAATAAGAAAAAACACATTATTTAATAGAGAAATAACTAAAATACACATTATTTAATAGAGAAATAACAAAAAAACACATTATTTAATAGAGAAATAACTAAAATACACATTATTTAATTGAGAATTAACAAAAAACACATTATTTAATAGAAAAATAACAGAAAAACACATTATTTAATAGAGAACTTACTAAAATACACATTAGTTATTGGAGAAATAATTAAAATACACAATATTTAATAGAGAAATAACTAAAATACACATTATTTTCTGAAGAAATCACTAAAATATACATTATTTAATTGAGAAATAACAAAAAACACAATATTTAATAGAGACATAACTAAAATACACATTATTTATTAAAGAAATAACTAAAATACACATTATTTAATAAAGAAATAACTAAAATACACATTATTTAATAGAGAAATAACAAAAAAACACATTATTTAATAGAAAAATAACTAAAATACACATTGTTTAATAAAGAAATAAGAAAAAACACATTATTTAATAGAGAAAGAACTAAAATACACATTATTTAATAAAAAAATAACAAAAAAACACATTATTTAATAGAGAAATAACTAAAATACACATTATTTATTTGAGAAATTACTAAAATACACATTATTTAATAAAGAAATAACTAAAATACACATTATTTGTTGGAGAAATAACTAAAATACACTTTATTTATTAAAGAAATAACTAAAATACACATTATTTATTAGAGAAATAAAAAAAATACAAATTATTTAATAAAGAAATAACAAAAAAACACATTATTTATTAGAAAATTAACTAAAATACACATTATTTAATAGAGAAATAACAAAAAAACAGATTATTTAATAGAGAAATAACTAAAATACACATTATTTATTAGAGAAATAACTAAAATACACATTATTTAATAAAGAAATAACTAAAATACACATTGATTAATAGAGAAATAACAAAAAACACATTATTTAATAAAGAAATAACTAAAATACACATTATTTCTTGAAGAAATAACTAAAATACACAATATTTAATAGAGAAATAACAAAAAAACACAATATTTAAAAGAGAAATAACTAAAATACACATTATTTATTAAAGAAATAACTAAAATACACATTATTTTATAAAAAAATAACTAAAATACACATTATTTAATAGAGAAATAACTAAAATACACATTATATAATAGAGAAATAACAAAAAAACACATTATTTGATAAAGAAATAACTAAAATACACATTATTTATTGGAGAAATAACTAAAATACACATTATTTAATAAAGAAATAACTAAAATTTACATTATTTAATAGAGAAATAACAAAAAAACACATTCTTTAATAGAGAAATAACAAAGAAACACATTATTTAATACATAAATAAATAAATACACATTATTTATTGGAGAAATAACTAAAATACACATTATTTCATAAAGAAATAACTTAAATACACATTATTTAAAAGAGAAATATCAAAAGACACATTATTTAATAGAGAAATAACAAAAAAACACATTATTTATTAGAAAACTAACTAAAATACACATTAGTTATTGGAGAAATAACTAAAATTCACATTATTTAATAAAGAAATAACTAAAATGCACATTATTTATTGAATAAATCACTAAAATATACATTATTTAATTGAGAAATAACAAAAAACACATTATTTATTGTAGACATATCTTAAATACACATTATTTATTGAAGAAATAACTAAAATACACATTATTTATTGAAGAAATAACTAAAATACACATTATTTATTGATAAAATATTTAAAATACACATTATTTATTGAAGGAATAACTAAAATGCACATTACTTAATAGAGAAATAACTAAAATACACATTATTTAATACAGAAATAACAAAAAAACAAATTATTTATTAGAGAAATGACTAAAATAAACAATATTTATTAAAAAAATAACAAAAAAAAACATTATTTAATAGAGAAATAACTAAATTACACATTATTTAATAAAGAAATAAGAAAAACACATTATTTAATAGAGAAATAACTAAAATGCACATTATTTAATAGAGAAATAACAAAAAAACACAATATTTGATGGAGAAATAACTTAAATACACATTATTTATTGGAGAAATAACTAAAATACACATTATTTAATAAAGAAATAACTAAAATACACATTATTTATTGGAGAAATAACTAAAATACACATTATTTTTAAAAAAAATAAATAAATTACACATTATTTAATAGAGAAATAACAAAATAACACATGATTTATTAGAAAATTAACTAAAAAACACATTATTTAATAGAGAAATAACTAAAATACACATTATTTAATTGAAAATTAACAAAAAACACATTATTTAATAGGAAAATAACAGAAAAACACATTATTTAATAGAGAACTTACTAAAATACACATTAGTTATTGGAGAAATAACTAAAATACACAATATTTAATAGAGAAATAACTAAAATACACATTATTTTCTGAAGAAATCACTAAAATATACATTATTTAATTTAGAAATAACAAAAAACACAATATTTAATAGAGACATAACTAAAATACACATTATTTATTAAAGAAATAACTAAAATACACATTATTTAATAAATAAATAACTAAAATACACATTATTTAATAGAGAATTAACAAAAAAACACATTATTTAATAGAAAAATAACTAAAATACACATTGTTTAATAAAGAAATAAGAAAAAACACATTATTTAATAGAGAAAGAACTAAAATACACATTATTTAATAGAAAAATAACAAAAAAACACATTATTTAATAGAGAAATAACTAAAATACACATTATTTATTGGAGAAATTACTAAAATACACATTATTTAATAAAGAAATAACTAAAATACACATTATTTGTTGGAGAAATAACTAAAATACACTTTATTTATTAAAGAAATAACTAAAATACACATTATTTATTAGAGAAATAAAAAAAATACAAATTATTTAATAAAGAAATAACAAAAAAACACATTATTTATTAGAAAATTAACTAAAATACACATTATTTAATAGAGAAATAACAAAAAAACAGATTATTTAATAGAGAAATAACTAAAATACACATTATTTATTAGAGAAATAACTAAAATACACATTATTTAATAAAGAAATAACTAAAATACACAATATTTAAAAGAGAAATAACTAAAATACACATTATTTATTAAAGAAATAACTAAAATACACATTATTTTATAAAAAAATAACTAAAATACACATTATTTAATAGAGAAATAACTAAAATACACATTATATAATAGAAAAATAACAAAAAAACACATTATTTGATAAAGAAATAACTAAAATACACATTATTTATTAGAGAAATAACTAAAATACACATTATTTAATAAAGAAATAACTAAAATTTACATTATTTAATAGAGAAATAACAAAAAAACACATTCTTTAATAGAGAAATAACAAAGAAACACATTATTTAATACAGAAATAAATAAATACACATTATTTATTGGAGAAATAACTAAAATACACATTATTTCATAAAGAAATAACTTAAATACACATTATTTAAAAGAGAAATATCAAAAGACACATTATTTAATAGAGAAATAACAAAAAAACACATTATTTATTAGAGAACTAACTAAAATACACATTAGTTATTGGAGAAATAACTAAATTTCACATTATTTAATAGAGAAATAACTAAAATACACATTATTTATTGAAGAAATCACTAAAATACACATTATTTAATTGAGAAATAACAAAAAACACATTATTTATTAGAGACATATCTTAAATACACATTATTTATTGAAGAAATAACTAAAATACACATTATTTATTGAAGAAATAACTAAAATACACATTATTTATTGATAAAATATTTAAAATACACATTATTTATTGAAGGAATAACTAAAATGCACATTACTTAATAGAGAAATAACTAAAATACACATTATTTAATACAGAAATAACAAAAAAACAAATTATTTATTAGAGAAATGACTAAAATAAACAATATTTATTAAAAAAATAACAAAAAAAAACATTATTTAATAGAGAAATAACTAAATTACACATTATTTAATAAAGAAATAAGAAAAACACATTATTTAATAGAGAAATAACTAAAATGCACATTATTTAATAGAGAAATAACAAAAAAACACAATATTTAATGGAGAAATAACTTAAATACACATTATTTATTGGAGAAATAACTAAAATACACATTATTTAATAAAGAAATAACTAAAATACACATTAATTATTGGAGAAATAACTAAAATACACAATATTTAATAAAGAAATAACTAAAATACACATTATTTATTAAAAAAATAAATAAATTACACATTATTTAATAGAGAAATAACAAATTAACACATGATTTATTAGAAAATTAACTAAAATACACTTTATTTATTAGAGAAATAACTAAAATACACAATATTTAATAAAGAAATAACTAAAATACACAATATTTAATAGAGAAATAACAAAAAAACACATTAATTTATAGAGAAATAACTAAAATACACATTATTTATTAAAGAAATAACTAAAATTCACATTATTTAATAAAGAAATAACTTAAATACACATTACTAAAAAGAGAAATAACTAAAATACACATTATTTAATAAAGAAATAACAAAAAAACAGATTATTTAATAAAGGAATAACTAAAATAAACATTATTTATTGAAGAACTAACTAAAATACACATTATTTAATAAAAAAATAACTAAAATTTACATTATTCAATAAAGAAATAACAAAAAAACACATTCTTTAATAAAGAAATAACAAAAACACATTATTTAATACAGAAATAAATAAATACACATTGTTTAATAAAGAAATAACAAAAAAACACAATATTTAATGAAGAAATAACTAAAATACACATTATTTATTGAAAAAATAACTAAAATACACATTATTTAATAAAGAAATAACAAAAATTTACATTATTTAATAGAGAAATAACAAAAAAACGCATTCTTTAATAGAGAAATAACAAAAAAACACATTATTTAATACAGAAATAAATAAATACACATTATTTATTAGAGAAATAACTAAAATACACATTATTTAATAAAGAAATAACTAAAATACACATTATTTAATAGAGAAATAACAAAAAACACATTATTGAATAGAGAAATAACAAAAAACACATTACTTAATAAAGAACTAACTAAAATACAAATTAGTTATTGGAGAAATAACTAAAATACACATTATTTATCAGAAAAATAACTAAAATACACTTTATTTATTAAAGAAATCACTAAAATACACATTATTTAATTGAGAAATAACAAAAAACACATTATTTTATAGAGACATAATTAAAATACACATTATTTATTGAAGAAATAACTAAAATACACATTATTTATTGAAGAAATAACTAAAATACACATTATTTATTGAAGAAATAACTAAAATACACATTATTTAATAGAGAAATAACTAAAATACACATTATTTAATAAAGAAATAACAAAAAAACACATTATTTATTAGAGAAATAACTAAAATAAACAATATTTATTAAAAAAATAACAAAAAAACACATTATTTAATAAAAAAATAACTAAAATACACATTATTTAATAAAGAAATAAGAAAAAACACATTATTTAATAGAGAAATAACTAAAATACACATTAATTAATAGAGAAATAACAAAAAAACATTATTTATTAAAGAAATAACTAAAATACACATTATTTATTAGAGGAATAACTAAAATACACATTATTTAATAAAGAAATAACTAAAATACACATTATTTTTTGGAGAAATAACTAAAATACACATTATTAAATAAAGAAATAACTTATATACACATTATTTATTAGAGAAATAAATAAAATACACATTATTTAATAGAGAAATAACAAAAAAACACATTATTTATTAGAAAATTAACTAAAGTACACTTTATTTATTGGAGAAATAACTAAAATACACATTATTTAATAGAGAAATAACTAAAATCCACAATATTTAATAGAGAAATAACAAAAAAACACATTATTTAATAGAGAAATAACTAAAATACACAATATTTAATAATGATATAACTAAAATTTACATTATTTAATAGAGAAATAACAAAAAAACACATTCTTTAATAGAAAAATAACAAAAAAACACATAATTTAATAGAGAAATAACTAAAATACACATTATTTGTTGGAAAAATAACTAAAATACACATTATTTAATAGAGAAATAACTAAATTACACATTATTTAATAAAGAAATAACAAAAAAACACATTATTTAATAGAGAAATAACTAAAATACAAATTATTTCTTGGAGAAATAACTAAAAAACACATTATTTAATAGAGAAATAACAAAAAAAACACAATATTTAAAAGAAAAATAACTAAAATACACATTATTTATTGAAGAAATAACTAAAATACACATTATTTAATAAAAAAATAACTTAAATACACATTATTTAATAGAGAAATTACTAAAATACACATTATTTAATAGAGAAATAACAAAAAAACACATTTTTAATGAAGAAATAACTAAAATACACATTATTTATTGGAGAAATAACTAAATTACACATTATTTAATAAAGAAATAACTAAAATTTACATTATTTAATAGAGAAATAACAAAAAACACATTCTTTAATAAAGAAATTACAAAAAAAACACATTATTCAATACAGAAATAAATAAATACACATTATTTATTGAAGAAATAACTAAAATACACATTATTTATTAAAGAAATAACTAAAATACACATTATTTAATAGAAAAATAACAAAAAACACATTATTTAATAGAGAAATAACAAAAAAATACATTATTTAATAGAGAACTAACTAAAATACACATTAGTTATTAGAGAAATAACTAAAATACACATTATTTAATAGAGAAATAACTAAAATACACATTATTTATTAAAGAAACCTATAAAATACACATTAATTAATTGAGAAATAACAAAAAACACATTATTTATCAAAGACATAACTTAAATACACATTAATTATTGAAGAAATAACTAAAATACACATTATTTATTGGAGAAATAACTAAAATACACATTATTTAATAAAGAAATAACTAAAATACACATTATTTATTGGAAAAATAACTAAAATACACATTATTTAATAAAGACATAACTAAAATACACATTATTTATTGAAGAAATAACTAAAATACACATTATTTATTGAAGAAATAACTAAAATACACATTATTTATTAAAGAAATAACTAAAATACACATTATTTATTAAAGAAATAACTAAAATACACATTATTTAATAGAGAAATAACTAAAATACACATTATTTAATAAAGAAATAAGAAAAAACACATTATTTAATAGAGAAATAACTAAAATACACATTATTTAATAGAGAAATAACAAAAAAACACATTATTTAATAGAGAAATACCTAAAATACACATTAATTATTGGAGAAATAACTAAAATACACATTATTTAATAATGAAATAACTAAAATACACATTATTTATTGGAGAAAAAACTAAAATACACATTTTTTAATAAAGAAATAACTAAAATACACATTATTTATTAGAGAAATAAAAAAAATACACATTATTTAATAAAGAAATAACAAAAAAACACATTATTTATTAGAAAATTAACTAAAATACACATTATTTAATAGAGAAATAACAAAAAAACACATTATTTAATAGAGAAATAACTAAATTACACATTATTTATTAGAGAAATAACTAAAATACACATTATTTAATAAAGAAATAACTAAAATACACATTGATTGATAGAGAAATAACAAAAAACACATTATTTAATAAAGAAATAACTAAAATACACATTATTTCTTGAAGAAATAACTAAAATACACATTATTTAATAGAGAAATAACAAAAAAACACAATATTTAAAAGAGAAATAACTAAAATACACATTATTTAATAAAGAAATAACTAAAATACACATTATTTATTGGAGAAAAAACTAAAATACACATTTTTTAATAAAGAAATAACTAAAATACACATTATTTATTAGAGAAATAAAAAAAATACACATTATTTAATAAAGAAATAACAAAAAAACACATTATTTATTAGAAAATTAACTAAAATACACATTATTTAATAGAGAAATAACAAAAAAACACATTATTTAATAGAGAAATAACTAAATTACACATTATTTATTAGAGAAATAACTAAAATACACATTATTTAATAAAGAAATAACTAAAATACACATTGATTAATAGAGAAATAACAAAAAACACATTATTTAATAAAGAAATAACTAAAATACACATTATTTCTTGAAGAAATAACTAAAATACACATTATTTAATAGAGAAATAACAAAAAGACACAATATTTAAAAGAGAAATAACTAAAATACACATTATTTATTAAAGAAATAACTAAAATACACATTATTTTATAAAAAAATAACTAAAATACACATTATTTAATAGAAAAATAACTAAAATACACATTATATAATAGAGAAATAACAAAAAAACACATTATTTGATGAAGAAATAACTAAAATACACATTATTTATTGAAGAAATAACTAAAATTCACATTATTTAATAAAGAAATAACTAAAATACACATTATTAAAAAGAGAAATAACTAAAATACACATTATTTAATAAAGAAATAACAAAAAAACAGATTATTTAATAAAGAAATAACTAAAATAAACATTATTTATTGGAAAACTAACTAAAATACACATTATTTAATAAAAAAATAACTAAAATTTACATTATTTAATAGAGAAATAACAAAAAAACACATTCTTTAATAGAGAAATAACAAAAAAACACATTATTTAATACAGAAATAAATAAATACACATTATTTAATAAAGAAATAACAAAAAAACACAATATTTAATGAAGAAATAACTAAAATACACATTATTTATTGGAGAAATAACTAAAATACACATTATTTATTAAAGAAATAACAAAAATTCACATTATTTAATAGAGAAATAACAAAAAAACGCATTCTTTAATACAGAAATATATAAATACACATTATTTATTAGAGAAATAACTAAAATACACATTATTTAATAAAGAAATAACTAAAATACACATTATTTAATAGAGAAATAACAAAAAACACTTTATTGAATAGAGAAATAACAAAAAAACACATTATTTAATAAAGAACTAACTAAAATACACATTAGTTATTGGAGAAATAACTAAAATACACATTATTTATCAGAGAAATAACTAAAATACACTTTATTTATTAAAGAAATCACTAAAATACACATTATTTAATTGAGAAATAACAAAAAACACATTATTTTATAGAGACATAATTAAAATACACATTATTTATTAAAGAAATAACTAAAATACACATTATTTATTGAAGAAATAACTAAAATACACATTATTTATTGAAGAAATAACTAAAATACACATTATTTATTGAAGAAATAACTAAAAAACACATTATTTAATAGAGAAATAACTAAAATACACATTATTTATTGGAGAAATAACTAAAATACACATTATTTAATAAAGAAATAACTAAAATACACATTATTTATTAAAGAAATAACTAAAATACACATTATTAAAAAAAGAATTAACTAAAATACTTATTATTTATTAGAGAAATAAATAAAATACACATTATTTAATAGAGAAATAACAAAAAAACACATTATTTATTAGAAAATTACCTAAAGTACACTTTATTTATTGGAGAAATAACTAAAATACACATTATTTAATAGAGAAATAACTAAAATCCACAATATTTAATAGAGAAATAACAAAAAAACACATTATTTAATAGAGAAATAACTAAAATACACAATATTTAATAATGAATTAACTAAAATTTACATTGTTTAATAGAGAAATAACAAAAAAACACATTCTTTAATAGAGAAATAACAAAAAAACACATAATTTAATAGAGAAATAACTAAAATACACATTATTTATTGGAAAAATAACTAAAATACACATTATTAATTAGAGAAATAACTAAAATACACATTATTTAATAAAGAAATAACAAAAAAAACACATTATTTAAAAGAGAAATAACTAAAATACAAATTATTTCTTGGAGAAATAACTAAAATACACATTATTTAATAGAGAAATAACAAAAAAACACAATATTTAAAAGAAAAATAACTAAAATACACATTATTTATTGAAGAAATAACTAAAATACATATTATTTAATAAAAAAATAACTAAAATACACATTATTTAATAGAGAAATTACTAAAATACACATTATTTAATAGAGAAATAACAAAAAAACACATTATTTAATGAAGAAATAACTAAAATACACATTATTTATTGGAGAAATAACTAAAATACACATTATTTAATAAAGAAATAACAAAAATTTACATTATTTAATAGAGAAATAACAAAAAAACACATTCTTTAATAGAAAAATAACAAAAAAAACACATTATTTAATACAGAAATAAATAAATACACATTATTTATTGGAAAAATAACTAAAATACACATTATTTATTAAAGAAATAACTAAAATACACATTATTTAATAAAAAAATAACAAAAAACACATTATTTAATAGAGAAATAACAAAAAAATACATTATTTAATAGAGAATTAACTAAAATACACATTAGTTATTAGAGAAATAACTAAAATACACATTATTTAATAGAGAAATAACTAAAATACACATTATTTATTAAAGAAACCTATAAAATACACATTATTAAATTGAGAAATAACAAAAAACACATTATTTATCAAAGACATAACTTAAATACACATTATTTATTGAAGAAATAACTAAAATACACATTATTTATTGGAGAAATAACTAAAATACACATTATTTAATAAAGAAATAACTAAAATACACATTATTTATTGGAGAAATAAGTAAAATACACATTATTTAATAAAGAAATAACTAAAATACACATTATTTATTAAAAAAATAACTAAAATACACATTATTTATTAAAGACATAACTAAAATACACATTATTTATTGAAGAAATAAATAAAATACACATTATTTATTGAAGAAATAACTAAAATACACATTATTTATTAAAGAAATAACTAAAATACACTTTATTTATTAAAGAAATAACTAAAATACACATTATTTATTAAAGAAATAACTAAATTACACATTATTTAATAAAGAAATAACAAAAAAACACCTTATTTATTAGAGAAATAACTAAAAAAAACAATATTTATTAAAAAAATAACAAAAAAAACACATCATTTAATAGAAAAATAACTAAAATACACATTATTTAATAAAGAAATAAGAAAAAACACATTATTTAATAGAGAAATAATTAAAATACACATTATTTAATAGAGAAATAACAAAAAAACACATTATTTAATAGAGAAATACCTAAAATACACATTATTTATTGGAGAAATAACTAAAATACACATTATTTAATGAAGAAATAACTAAAATACACATTATTTATTGGAGAAAAAACTATAATACACATTTTTTAATAAAGAAATAACTAAAATACACATTATTTATTAGAGAAAAAAATAAATCACACATTATTTAAAAGAAAAATAACAAAAAAACACATTATTTAATAGAAAAATAACTAAAATACACATTATTTCATAAAGAAATAATTTAAATACACATTATTTAAAAGAGAAATAACAAAAGACACATTATTTATTAGAGATATAACAAAAACACACATTATTTATTAGAGAATTAACTAAAATACACATTAGTTATTGGAGAAATAACTAAAATTCACATTATTTAATAGAGAAATAACTAAAATGCACATTATTTATTGAAGAAATCACTAAAATACACATTATTTAATTGAGAAATAACAAAAAACACAATATTTATTAGAGACATATTTTAAATACACATTATTTATTAAAGAAATAACTAAAATGAACATTATTTATTGAAGAAATAACTAAAATACACATTATTTATTGATAAAATATTTAAAATACACATTATTTATTGAAGGAATAACTAAAATACACATTATTTAATAGAGAAATAACTAAAATACACATTATTTAATAAAGAAATAACAAAAAAACAAATTATTTATTAGAGAAATAACTAAAATAAACAAGATTTATTAAAAAAATAACAAAAGAAAACATTATTTAATAGAGAAATAACAAAATTACACATTATTTAATAAAGAAATAAGAAAAACACTTTATTTAATAGATAAATAACTAAAATGCACATTATTTAATAGAGAAATAACAAAAAAACACAATATTTAATGGAGAAATAACTTAAATACACATTATTTATTGGAGAAATAACTAAAATACACAATATTTAATAAAGAAATAACTAAAATACACATTAATTATTAGAGAAATAACTAAAATACACAATATTTAATAAAGAAATAACTAAAATACACATTATTTATTAAAAAAATAAATAAATTACACATTATTTAATAGAGAAATAACAAAATAACACATGATTTATTAGAAAATTAACTAAAATACACTTTATTTATTAGAGAAATAACTAAAATACACAATATTTAATAAAGAAATAACTAAAATACACAATATTTAATAGAGAAATAACAAAAAAACACATTATTTTATAGAGAAATAACTAAAATACACATTATTTAATAAAAAAATAACTAAAATACACATTATTTAATAGAGAAATAAAAAACATAGTAAAAAATTAAATTTATGAAAAAATATTCTAAACTAATAACATCCATAGACGCGTTTCGACATTTACCTTTTATCAGTATGGCTTTATTTATTTAAACTTAATAATTGATTTTTAACTTACTTTGTCAACATTGTTCACCACCACAATTCAAATTAAATTTTTTAAAGGGTGTATTGACTATTTATACTAACTGACTTAATGACTTTATTACAACTGTCTCATTTGAAGACATTGCGTCTCTTCTTTATATATTTTATATAAAATACACAATATTTAATAGAGAATTAACAAAAAAACACATTATTTAATAGAGAAATAACTAAAATACACATTATTTATTAAAGAAATAACTAAAATTCACATTATTTAATAAAGAAATAACTAAATTACACATTATTAAAAACAGAAATAACTAAAATACACAATATTTAATAAAGAAATAACAAAAAAACAGATTATTTAATAAAGAAAATCACTAAAATAAACATTATTTATTAGAGAACTAACTAAAATACACATTATTTAATAAAAAAATAACTAAAATTCACATTATTCAATAAAAAAATAACAAAAAAACACATTCTTTAATAGAGAACTAACAAAAAAACACATTATATAATACAGAAATAAATAAATACACATTATTTAATAAAGAAATAACAAAAAAACACAATATTTAATGAAGAAATAACTAAAATACACATTATTTATTGGAGAAATAACTAAAATACACATTATTTAATAAAGAAATAACAAAAATTTACATTATTTAATAGTGAAATAACAACAAAACGCATTCTTTAATAGAGAAATAACAAAAAAACACATTATTTAATACAGAAATAAATAAATACACATTATTTATTAAAGAAACCTATAAAATACACATTAATTAATTGAGAAATAACAAAAAACACATTATTTATCAAAGACATAACTTAAATACACATTAATTATTGAAGAAATAACTAAAATACACATTATTTATTGGAGAAATAACTAAAATACACATTATTTAATAAAGAAATAACTAAAATACACATTATTTATTGGAAAAATAACTAAAATACACATTATTTAATAAAGACATAACTAAAATACACATTATTTATTGAAGAAATAACTAAAATACACATTATTTATTGAAGAAATAACTAAAATACACATTATTTATTAAAGAAATAACTAAAATACACATTATTTATTAAAGAAATAACTAAAATACACATTATTTAATAGAGAAATAACTAAAATACACATTATTTAATAAAGAAATAAGAAAAAACACATTATTTAATAGAGAAATAACTAAAATACACATTATTTAATAGAGAAATAACAAAAAAACACATTATTTAATAGAGAAATACCTAAAATACACATTAATTATTGGAGAAATAACTAAAATACACATTATTTAATAATGAAATAACTAAAATACACATTATTTATTGGAGAAAAAACTAAAATACACATTTTTTAATAAAGAAATAACTAAAATACACATTATTTATTAGAGAAATAAAAAAAATACACATTATTTAATAAAGAAATAACAAAAAAACACATTATTTATTAGAAAATTAACTAAAATACACATTATTTAATAGAGAAATAACAAAAAAACACATTATTTAATAGAGAAATAACTAAATTACACATTATTTATTAGAGAAATAACTAAAATACACATTATTTAATAAAGAAATAACTAAAATACACATTGATTGATAGAGAAATAACAAAAAACACATTATTTAATAAAGAAATAACTAAAATACACATTATTTCTTGAAGAAATAACTAAAATACACATTATTTAATAGAGAAATAACAAAAAAACACAATATTTAAAAGAGAAATAACTAAAATACACATTATTTAATAAAGAAATAACTAAAATACACATTATTTATTGGAGAAAAAACTAAAATACACATTTTTTAATAAAGAAATAACTAAAATACACATTATTTATTAGAGAAATAAAAAAAATACACATTATTTAATAAAGAAATAACAAAAAAACACATTATTTATTAGAAAATTAACTAAAATACACATTATTTAATAGAGAAATAACAAAAAAACACATTATTTAATAGAGAAATAACTAAATTACACATTATTTATTAGAGAAATAACTAAAATACACATTATTTAATAAAGAAATAACTAAAATACACATTGATTAATAGAGAAATAACAAAAAACACATTATTTAATAAAGAAATAACTAAAATACACATTATTTCTTGAAGAAATAACTAAAATACACATTATTTAATAGAGAAATAACAAAAAGACACAATATTTAAAAGAGAAATAACTAAAATACACATTATTTATTAAAGAAATAACTAAAATACACATTATTTTATAAAAAAATAACTAAAATACACATTATTTAATAGAAAAATAACTAAAATACACATTATATAATAGAGAAATAACAAAAAAACACATTATTTGATGAAGAAATAACTAAAATACACATTATTTATTGAAGAAATAACTAAAATTCACATTATTTAATAAAGAAATAACTAAAATACACATTATTAAAAAGAGAAATAACTAAAATACACATTATTTAATAAAGAAATAACAAAAAAACAGATTATTTAATAAAGAAATAACTAAAATAAACATTATTTATTGGAAAACTAACTAAAATACACATTATTTAATAAAAAAATAACTAAAATTTACATTATTTAATAGAGAAATAACAAAAAAACACATTCTTTAATAGAGAAATAACAAAAAAACACATTATTTAATACAGAAATAAATAAATACACATTATTTAATAAAGAAATAACAAAAAAACACAATATTTAATGAAGAAATAACTAAAATACACATTATTTATTGGAGAAATAACTAAAATACACATTATTTATTAAAGAAATAACAAAAATTCACATTATTTAATAGAGAAATAACAAAAAAACGCATTCTTTAATACAGAAATATATAAATACACATTATTTATTAGAGAAATAACTAAAATACACATTATTTAATAAAGAAATAACTAAAATACACATTATTTAATAGAGAAATAACAAAAAACACTTTATTGAATAGAGAAATAACAAAAAAACACATTATTTAATAAAGAACTAACTAAAATACACATTAGTTATTGGAGAAATAACTAAAATACACATTATTTATCAGAGAAATAACTAAAATACACTTTATTTATTAAAGAAATCACTAAAATACACATTATTTAATTGAGAAATAACAAAAAACACATTATTTTATAGAGACATAATTAAAATACACATTATTTATTAAAGAAATAACTAAAATACACATTATTTATTGAAGAAATAACTAAAATACACATTATTTATTGAAGAAATAACTAAAATACACATTATTTATTGAAGAAATAACTAAAAAACACATTATTTAATAGAGAAATAACTAAAATACACATTATTTATTGGAGAAATAACTAAAATACACATTATTTAATAAAGAAATAACTAAAATACACATTATTTATTAAAGAAATAACTAAAATACACATTATTAAAAAAAGAATTAACTAAAATACTTATTATTTATTAGAGAAATAAATAAAATACACATTATTTAATAGAGAAATAACAAAAAAACACATTATTTATTAGAAAATTACCTAAAGTACACTTTATTTATTGGAGAAATAACTAAAATACACATTATTTAATAGAGAAATAACTAAAATCCACAATATTTAATAGAGAAATAACAAAAAAACACATTATTTAATAGAGAAATAACTAAAATACACAATATTTAATAATGAATTAACTAAAATTTACATTGTTTAATAGAGAAATAACAAAAAAACACATTCTTTAATAGAGAAATAACAAAAAAACACATAATTTAATAGAGAAATAACTAAAATACACATTATTTATTGGAAAAATAACTAAAATACACATTATTAATTAGAGAAATAACTAAAATACACATTATTTAATAAAGAAATAACAAAAAAAACACATTATTTAAAAGAGAAATAACTAAAATACAAATTATTTCTTGGAGAAATAACTAAAATACACATTATTTAATAGAGAAATAACAAAAAAACACAATATTTAAAAGAAAAATAACTAAAATACACATTATTTATTGAAGAAATAACTAAAATACATATTATTTAATAAAAAAATAACTAAAATACACATTATTTAATAGAGAAATTACTAAAATACACATTATTTAATAGAGAAATAACAAAAAAACACATTATTTAATGAAGAAATAACTAAAATACACATTATTTATTGGAGAAATAACTAAAATACACATTATTTAATAAAGAAATAACAAAAATTTACATTATTTAATAGAGAAATAACAAAAAAACACATTCTTTAATAGAAAAATAACAAAAAAAACACATTATTTAATACAGAAATAAATAAATACACATTATTTATTGGAAAAATAACTAAAATACACATTATTTATTAAAGAAATAACTAAAATACACATTATTTAATAAAAAAATAACAAAAAACACATTATTTAATAGAGAAATAACAAAAAAATACATTATTTAATAGAGAATTAACTAAAATACACATTAGTTATTAGAGAAATAACTAAAATACACATTATTTAATAGAGAAATAACTAAAATACACATTATTTATTAAAAAAACCTATAAAATACACATTATTAAATTGAGAAATAACAAAAAACACATTATTTATCAAAGACATAACTTAAATACACATTATTTATTGAAGAAATAACTAAAATACACATTATTTATTGGAGAAATAACTAAAATACACATTATTTAATAAAGAAATAACTAAAATACACATTATTTATTGGAGAAATAAGTAAAATACACATTATTTAATAAAGAAATAACTAAAATACACATTATTTATTAAAAAAATAACTAAAATACACATTATTTATTAAAGACATAACTAAAATACACATTATTTATTGAAGAAATAAATAAAATACACATTATTTATTGAAGAAATAACTAAAATACACATTATTTATTAAAGAAATAACTAAAATACACTTTATTTATTAAAGAAATAACTAAAATACACATTATTTATTAAAGAAATAACTAAATTACACATTATTTAATAAAGAAATAACAAAAAAACACCTTATTTATTAGAGAAATAACTAAAAAAAACAATATTTATTAAAAAAATAACAAAAAAAACACATCATTTAATAGAAAAATAACTAAAATACACATTATTTAATAAAGAAATAAGAAAAAACACATTATTTAATAGAGAAATAATTAAAATACACATTATTTAATAGAGAAATAACAAAAAAACACATTATTTAATAGAGAAATACCTAAAATACACATTATTTATTGGAGAAATAACTAAAATACACATTATTTAATGAAGAAATAACTAAAATACACATTATTTATTGGAGAAAAAAGTATAATACACATTTTTTAATAAAGAAATAACTAAAATACACATTATTTATTAGAGAAAAAAATAAATCACACATTATTTAAAAGAAAAATAACAAAAAAACACATTATTTAATAGAAAAATAACTAAAATACACATTATTTCATAAAGAAATAATTTAAATACACATTATTTAAAAGAGAAATAACAAAAGACACATTATTTATTAGAGATATAACAAAAACACACATTATTTATTAGAGAATTAACTAAAATACACATTAGTTATTGGAGAAATAACTAAAATTCACATTATTTAATAGAGAAATAACTAAAATGCACATTATTTATTGAAGAAATCACTAAAATACACATTATTTAATTGAGAAATAACAAAAAACACAATATTTATTAGAGACATATTTTAAATACACATTATTTATTAAAGAAATAACTAAAATGAACATTATTTATTGAAGAAATAACTAAAATACACATTATTTATTGATAAAATATTTAAAATACACATTATTTATTGAAGGAATAACTAAAATACACATTATTTAATAGAGAAATAACTAAAATACACATTATTTAATAAAGAAATAACAAAAAAACAAATTATTTATTAGAGAAATAACTAAAATAAACAAGATTTATTAAAAAAATAACAAAAAAAAACATTATTTAATAGAGAAATAACAAAATTACACATTATTTAATAAAGAAACAAGAAAAACACTTTATTTAATAGATAAATAACTAAAATGCACATTATTTAATAGAGAAATAACAAAAAAACACAATATTTAATGGAGAAATAACTTAAATACACATTATTTATTGGAGAAATAACTAAAATACACAATATTTAATAAAGAAATAACTAAAATACACATTAATTATTAGAGAAATAACTAAAATACACAATATTTAATAAAGAAATAACTAAAATACACATTATTTATTAAAAAAATAAATAAATTACACATTATTTAATAGAGAAATAACAAAATAACACATGATTTATTAGAAAATTAACTAAAATACACTTTATTTATTAGAGAAATAACTAAAATACACAATATTTAATAAAGAAATAACTAAAATACACAATATTTAATAGAGAAATAACAAAAAAACACATTATTTTATAGAGAAATAACTAAAATACACATTATTTAATAAAAAAATAACTAAAATACACATTATTTAATAGAGAAATAAAAAACATAGTAAAAAATTAAATTTATGAAAAAATATTCTAAACTAATAACATCCATAGACGCGTTTCGACATTTACCTTTTATCAGTATGGCTTTATTTATTTAAACTTAATAATTGATTTTTAACTTACTTTGTCAACATTGTTCACCACCACAATTCAAATTAAATTTTTTAAAGGGTGTATTGACTATTTATACTAACTGACTTAATGACTTTATTACAACTGTCTCATTTGAAGACATTGCGTCTCTTCTTTATATATTTTATATAAAATACACAATATTTAATAGAGAATTAACAAAAAAACACATTATTTAATAGAGAAATAACTAAAATACACATTATTTATTAAAGAAATAACTAAAATTCACATTATTTAATAAAGAAATAACTAAATTACACATTATTAAAAACAGAAATAACTAAAATACACAATATTTAATAAAGAAATAACAAAAAAACAGATTATTTAATAAAGAAAATCACTAAAATAAACATTATTTATTAGAGAACTAACTAAAATACACATTATTTAATAAAAAAATAACTAAAATTCACATTATTCAATAAAAAAATAACAAAAAAACACATTCTTTAATAGAGAACTAACAAAAAAACACATTATATAATACAGAAATAAATAAATACACATTATTTAATAAAGAAATAACAAAAAAACACAATATTTAATGAAGAAATAACTAAAATACACATTATTTATTGGAGAAATAACTAAAATACACATTATTTAATAAAGAAATAACAAAAATTTACATTATTTAATAGTGAAATAACAACAAAACGCATTCTTTAATAGAGAAATAACAAAAAAACACATTATTTAATACAGAAATAAATAAATACACATTATTTATTAGAGAAATAACTAAAATACACATTATTTAATAAAGAAATAACTAAAATACACATTATTTAATAGAGAAATAACAAAAAACACATTATTGAATAGAGAAATAACAAAAAAACACATTATTTAATAAAGAACTAACTAAAATACACATTAGTTATTGGAGAAATAACTAAAATACACATTATTTATCAGAGAAATAACTAAAATACACTTTATTTATTAAAGAAATCACTAAAATACACATTATTTAATTGAGAAATAACAAAAAACACATTATTTTATAGAGACATAATTAAAATACACATTATTTATTGAAGAAATAACTAAAATACACATTATTTATTGAAGAAATAACTAAAATACACCCTATTTATAGAAGAAATAACTAAAATACACATTATTTATTGAAGAAATAACTAAAATACACATTATTTAATAGAGAAATAACTAAAATACACATTATTTAATAAAGAAATAACAAAAAAACACATTATTTATTAGAGAAATTACTAAAATAAACAATATTTATTAGAAAAATAACAAAAAAACACATTATTTAATAAAAAAATAATTAAAATACACATTATTTAATAAAGAAATAAGAAAAAACACATTATTTAATAGAGAAATAACTAAAATACACATTAATTAATAGAGAAATAACAAAAAAACATTATTTATTAAAGAAATAACTAAAAAACACATTATTTATTGGAGAAATAACTAAAATTCACATTATTTAATAAAGAAATAACTGAAATACACATTATTTATTGGAGAAATAACTAAAATACACATTATTAAATAAAGAAATAACTAAAATACACATTATTTATTGAAGAAATAAATAAAATACACATTATTTAATAGAGAAATAACAAAAAAACACATTATTTATTAGGAAATTAACTAAAGTACACTTTATTTATTGGAGAAATAACTAAAATACAAATTATTTAATAGAGAAATAACTAAAATCCACAATATTTAATAGAGAAATAACAAAAAAACACATTATTTAATAGAGAAATAACTAAAATACACAATATTTAATAATGAAATAACTAAAATTTACATTATTTAATAGAGAAATAACAAAAAAACACATTCTTTAATAGAGCAATAACAAAAAAATACATAATTTAATAGAGAAATAACTAAAATACACATTATTTAATAAAGAAATAACAAAAAAACACCTTATTTATTAGAGAAATAACTAAAAAAAACAATAATTATTAGAAAAATAACAAAAAAACACATCATTTAATAGAAAAATAACTAAAATACAATTTATTTAATAAAGAAATAAGAAAAAACACATTATTTAATAGAGAAATAACTAAAATACACATTATTTAATAGAGAAATAACAAAAAAACACATTATTTAATAGAGAAATACCTAAAATACACATTATTTATTGGAGAAATAACTAAAATACACATTATTTAATAAAGAAATAACTAAAATACACATTATTTATTGGAGAAAAAACTAAAATACACATTTTTAATAAAGAAATAACTAAAATACACATTATTTATTAGAGAAATAAAAAAAAAACACATTATTTAATAAAGAAATAACAAAAAACACATTATTTATTAAAAAATTAACCAAAATACACATTTTTTAATAGAGAAATAACAAAAAAACACATTATTTAATAGAGAAATAACTAAAATACACATTATTTATTAGAGAAATAACTAAAATACACATTATTTAATAAAGAAATAACTAAAATACACATTGATTAATAGAGAAATAACAAAAAACACATTATTTAATAAAGAAATAACTAAAATACACATTTTTTCTTGAAGAAATAACTAAAATACACATTATTTAATAGAGAAATAACAAAAAAACACAATATTTTGAAGAGAAATAACTAAAATACACATTATTTATTAAAGAAATAACTAAAATACACATTATTTTATAAAAAAATAACTAAAATACACATTATTTAATAGAGAAATAACTAAAATACACATTATAAAATAGAGAAATAACAAAAAAACACATTATTTGATGAAGAAATAACTAAAATACACATTATTTATTGAAGAAATAACTAAAATTCACATTATTCAATAAAGAAATAACTAAAATACACATTATTAAAAAGAGAAATAACTAAAATACACATTATTTAATAAAGAAATAACAAAAAAACAGACTATTTAATAAAGAAATAACTAAAATAAACATTATTTATTGGAGAACTAACTAAAATACACATTATTTAATAAAAAAATAACTAAAATTTACATTATTTAATAGAGAAATAACAAAAAAACACATTCTTTAATAGAGAAATAACAAAAAAACACATTATTTAATACAGAAATAAATAAATACACATTATTTAATAAAGAAATAACAAAAAAACACAATATTTAATGAAGAAATAACTAAAATACACATTATTTATTGAAGAAATAACCAAAATACACATTATTTAATAAAGAAATAACAAAAATTTACATTATTTAATAGAGAAATAACAAAAAAACGCATTCTTTAATACAGAAATAAATAAATACACATTATTTATTAGAGAAATAACTAAAATACACATTATTTAATAAAGAAATAACTAAAATACACATTATTTAATAGAGAAATAACAAAAAACACATTATTGAATAGAGAAATAACAAAAAAACACATTATTTAATAAAGAACTAACTAAAATACACATTAGTTATTGGAGAAATAACTAAAATACACATTATTTATCAGAGAAATATTTAAAATACACTTTATTTATTTAAGAAATCACTAAAATACACATTATTTAATTGAGAAATAACAAAAAACACATTATTTTATAGACATAATTAAAATACACATTATTTATTGAAGAAATAACTAAAATACACATTATTTATTAAAGAAATAACTAAAATACACATTATTTATTGAAGAAATAACTAAAATACACATTATTTATTGAAGAAATAACTAAAATACACATTATTTAATAGAGAAATAACTAAAATACACATTATTTAATAAAGAAATAACAAAAAAACAAATTATTTATTAGAGAAATAACTAAAATAAACAATATTTATTAGAAAAATAACAAAAAACACATTATTTAATAAAAAAATAACTGAAATACACATTATTTAATAAAGAAATAAAAAAAAACACATTATTTAATAGAGAAATAACTAAAATACACATTAATTATTAGAGAAATAACAAAAAAACATTATTTATTAGAGAAATAACTAAAATACACATTATTTATTGGAGAAATAACTAAAGTACACATTATTTAATAAAGAAATAACTAAAATACACATTATTTATTGGAGAAATAACTAAAATACACATTATTAAATAAAGAATTAACTAAAATACACATTATTTATTAGAGAAATAAATAAAATACACATTATTTAATAGAAAAATAACAAAAAAACACATTATTTATTAGAAAATTAACTAAAGTACACTTTATTTATTAGAGAAATAACTAAAATACACATTATTTAATAGAGAAATAACTAAAATCCACAATATTTAATAGAGAAATAACAAAAAAACACATTATTTAATAGAGAAATATATAAAATACACAATATTTAATAATGAAATAACTAAAATTTACATTATTTAATAGAGAAATAACAAAAAAACACATTATTTAATAGAGAAATAACTAAAATACACATTATTTATTAGAGAAATAACTAAAATACACATTATTTAATAAAGAAATAACTAAAATACACATTGATTAATAGAGAAATAACTAAAATACACATTATTTAATAGAGAAATAACTAAAATACACATTATTTAATAGAGAAAGAACAAAAAAAAAACACATTATTTAATAGAGAAATAACTAAAATACAAAATATTTATTGGAGAAATAACTAAAATACACATTATTTAATAGAGAAATAACAAAAAAACAAATTATTTAATAGAGAAAAAACTAAAATACACATTATTTATTGGAGAAATAACTAAAATACACATTATTTAATAGAGAAATAACAAAAAACACATTATTTAATAAAGAAATAATTTAAATACACATTATTTATTGGAGAAATAACTTAAATACACATTATTTAATAGAGAAATAACTAAAATACACATTATTTATTAGAGAAATAACTAAAGTACACATTATTTAATAGAGAAATAACTCAAATACAAAATATTTAATGGAAATTTAACAAAAAAACACATTATTTAATAGAGAAATAATTTAAATACACATTATTTATTGGAGAAATAACTTAAATACACATTATTTAATAGAGAAATAACTAAAATACACATTATTTATTAGAGAAATAACTAAATCACACATTATTAAATAGAGAAATAACTAAAATACAAATTATTTAATGGAAAATTAACAAAAAAACACATTATTTAATAGAGAAATAACTAAACTACACATTATTTAATAAAAAAATAACAAAAAAACAAAAAAACACATTTATTAATAGAGAAATAACTAAAATACACATTATTTATTGGTGAAATAATTAAAAAACACATTTTTTAATAGAGAAATAACAAAAAAACACATTATTTAATAGAGAAATAACTAAAATACACATTATTTATTGCAGAAATAACTAAAATACACATTAATTTAAAGAGAAATAAGAAAAAAACACATAATTTAATAGAGAAATAACTAAAATTCACATTATTTATTAGAGAAATAACTAAAATACACATTATTTATTAGAGAAATAACTAAAATACACATTTTTTAATAGAGAAATAACTAAACTACACATTATTTAATAAAGAAATAACAATAAAACACATTAATTAATAGAGAATTAACTAAAATACACATTATTTATTGAAGAAATAACTAAAATACACATTATTTATTAGAGAAATAACTAAAATACACATTATTTAATAAAGAAATAACAAAAAAACACCTTATTTATTAGAGAAATAACTAAAAAAAACAATATTTATTAGAAAAATAACAAAAAAAACACATCATTAAATAGAAAAATAACTAAAATACACATTATTTAATAAAGAAATAAGAAAAAACACATTATTTAATAGAGAAATAACTAAAATACACATTATTTAATAGAGAAATAACAAAAAAAACACATGAAATAATAGATAAATAACTAAAATACACATTATTTGATAAAGAAATAACAAAAAAAAAACACATTATTCAATAAAAAAATAACTAAAATACACATTCGTTATTGGAGAAATAACTAAAATACACATTATTTAATAAAGAAATAACTAAAATACACATTATTTATTAGAGAAATAACAAAAAAACACATTGTTTAATAGAGACATAACTAAAATACACATTATTTATTGGAGAAATAACTAAAATACACATTATTTAATAAAGAAATAACTAAAATACACATTATTTAATAGAGAAATAACAGAAATACACATTATTTTTTGGAGAAATAACTAAAATACACATTATTTAATAAAAAAATAACTATAATACATATATAAAATATATAAAGTCATTAATTCAGTTAGTATAAATAGTCAATACACCCTTTAAAATATTCACTTTGACTTGTGGTTGTGAACAATGTTGACAAAGTAAGTTAAAAATCAATTATTAAGTTTAAATAAATAAAGCCATACTGATGAGAGGTAAACCTCTAAACGCATCAATAGATGTTTTTCGTTTAGAATATTTTTCATAAATGTAATTTTTTAATGAACTAAAATACACATTATTTAATTAAGAAATAACAAAAAAACACATTATTTAATAGAAAAATAACAAAAAACACATTATTTAATAAAGAAATAACTAAAATATACATTATTTAATAGAGAAATAACTAAAATACACATTATTTATTAGAGAAATAACTAAAATACACATTTTTTAATAGAGAAATAACTAAAATACACATTATTTAATAAAGAAATAACAATAAAACACATTAAATAATAGAGAATTAACTAAAATACACATTATTTATTGAAGAAATAACTAAAATACACATTATTTAATAAAGAAATAACTAAAATACACATTATTTAATAGAGAAATAACTAAAATACACATTATTTAATAGAGAAAGAACAAAAAAAAACAAATTATTTAATAGAGAAATAACTAAAATACAAATTATTTATTGGAGAAATAACTAAAATACACATTATTTAATAGAGAAATAACAAAAAAACAAATTATTTAATAGAGAAAAAACTAAAATACACATTATTTATTGGAGAAATAACTAAAATACACATTATTTAATAGAGAAATAACAAAAAACACATTATTTAATAAAGAAATAATTTAAATACACATTATTTATTGGAGAAATAACTTAAATACACATTATTTAATAGAGAAATAACTAAAATACACATTATTTATTAGAGAAATAACTAAAGTACACATTATTTAATAGAGAAATAACTCAAATACAAATTATTTAATGGAAATTTAACAAAAAAACACATTATTTAATAGAAAAATAATTTAAATACACATTATTTATTGGAGAAATAATTTAAATACACATTATTTAATAGAGAAATAACTAAAATACACATTATTTATTAGAGAAATAACTAAAGCACACATTATTAAATAGAGAAATAACTAAAATACAAATTATTTAATGGAAAATTAACAAAAAAACACATTATTTAATAGAGAAATAACTAAACTACACATTATTTAATAAGAAAATAACAAAAAAACACATTTATTAATAGAGAAATAACTAAAATACACATTATTTATTGGTGAAATAATTAAAAAACACATTTTTTAATAGAGAAATAACAAAAAAACACATTATTTAATAGAGAAATAACTAAAATACACATTATTTATTGCAGAAATAACTAAAATACACATTAATTTAAAGAGAAATAAGAAAAAAACACATAATTTAATAGAGAAATAATTAAAATTCACATTATTTATTAGAGAAATAACTAAAATACACATTATTTAATAGAGAATTATCATAAAAGAAACACATTATTTAATAGAGAAATAACTAAAATACACATTATTTAATATAGAATTAACTAAATTATTCATTATTTAATAAAGAAATAACTAAAATACACATTATTTATTAGAAAATTAACTAAAATACACATTACTTAATAGAGAATTAACAAAAAAACACAATATTTAATAAAGAAATAACTAAAATACACATTACTTATTGGAGAAATAACTAAAATACACATTATTTAATAAAGAAATATCAAAAAAACACATTATTTAGTAGAGAAATAACTAAAATACACATTATTTATTAGAGAAATAACTAAAATACACATTATTTAATAGAGAAATAACTAAAATACACATTATTTGATAGAGAAATAACAAAAAAACACATTATTAAATAGAAAAATAACTAAAATACACATTATTTCTTGAAGAAATAACTAAAATACACAATATTTAATAAAGAAATAACAAAAAAACACAATATTTAAAAAAGAAATAATTAAAATTCACATTATTTATTGAAGAAATAACTAAAATACACATTATTTAATAAAAAAATAACTAAAATACACATTATTAAATAAAGAAATAACTAAAATACACATTATTTAATAGAGAAATAACGAAAAAACACAATATTTAATGAAGCAATAACTAAAATACACATTATTTATTGGAGAAATAACTAAAATACACATTATTTAATAAAGAAATAACATAAAAACACATTATTTAAAAAAGAAATAACTAAAATACAAATTATTTCTTGGAGAAATAACTAAAATACACATTATTTAATAGAGAAATAACAAAAAAACACAATATTTAAAAGAGAAATAACTAAAATACACATTATTTATTGAAGAAATAACTAAAATACACAATATTTAATAAAAAAATAACTAAAATACACATTATTTAATAGAGAAATTACTAAAATACACATTATTTAATAGAGAAATAACAAAAAAACACATTATTTAATGAAGAAATAACTAAAATACACATTATTTATTGGAGAAATAACTAAAAGACACATTATTTAATAAAGAAATAACTAAAATTTACATTATTTAATAGAGAAATAACAAAAAAACACATTCTTTAATAGAGAAATAACAAAAAAACACATTATTCAATACAGAAATAAATAAATACACATTATTTATTGGAAAAATAACTAAAATACACTTTATTTATTAAAAAAATAAATAAAATACACATTATTTAATAGAAAAATAACAAAAAACACATTATTTAATAAAGAAATAACAAAAAAATACATTATTTAATAGAGAACTAACTAAAATACACATTAGTTATTAGAGAAATAACTAAAATACACATTATTTAATAGAGAAATAACTAAAATACACATTATTTATTAAAGAAACCTATAAAATACACATTATTTAATTGAGAAATAACAAAAAACACATTATTTATCAAAGACATAACTTAAATACACATTATTTATTGAAGAAATAACTAAAATACACATTATTTATTGGAGAAATAACAAAAAAACACTTTGTTTAATCAAGACATAACTAAAATACACATTATTTATTGGAGAAATAACTAAAATACACATTATTTAATAAAGAAATAACTAAAATACACATTATTTATTGGAAAAATAACTAAAATACACATTATTTATTAAAGACATAACTAAAATACACATTATTTATTGAAGAAATAACTAAAATACACATTATTTATTGAAGAAATAACTAAAATACACATTATTTATTGAAGAAATAACTAAAATACACATTATTTATTAAAGAAATAACTAAAATACACATTATTTATTAGAGAAATAACTAAAATACACATTATTTAATAAAGAAATAACAAAAAAACACCTTATTTATTAGAGAAATAACTAAAAAAAACAATATTTATTAGAAAAATAACAAAAAAAACACATCATTTAATAGAAAAATAACTAAAATACACATTATTTAATAAAGAAATAAGAAAAAACACATTATTTAATAGAGAAATAACTAAAATACACATTATTTAATAGAGAAATAACAAAAAAACACATTAAATAATAGATAAATAACTAAAATACACATTATTTGATAAAGAAATAACAAAAAAAACACATTATTCAAAAAAAAAATAACTAAAATACACATTCGTTATTGGAGAAATAACTAAAATACACATTAATTTAAAGAGAAATAAGAAAAAAACACATAATTTAATAGAGAAATAACTAAAATTCACATTATTTATTAGAGAAATAACTAAAATACACATTATTTATTAGAGAAATAACTAAAATACACATTTTTAAATAGAGAAATAACTAAAATACACATTATTTAATAAAGAAATAACAATAAAACACATTAAATAATAGAGAATTAACTAAAATACACATTATTTATTGAAGAAATAACTAAAATACACATTATTTATTAGAGAAATAACTAAAATACACATTATTTAATAAAGAAATAACAAAAAAACACCTTATTTATTAGAGAAATAACTAAAAAAAAACAATATTTATTAGAAAAATAACAAAAAAAACACATCATTTAATAGAAAAATAACTAAAATACACATTATTTAATAAAGAAATAAGAAAAAACACATTATTTAATAGAGAAATAACTAAAATACACATTATTTAATAGAGAAATAACAAAAAAAACACATTAAATAATAGATAAATAACTAAAATACACATTATTTGATAAAGAAATAACAAAAAAAAACACATTATTCAATAAAAAAATAACTAAAATACACAATTGTTATTGGAGAAATAACTAAAATACACATTATTTAATAAAGAAATAACTAAAATACACATTATTTATTAGAGAAATAACAAAAAAACACATTGTTTAATAGAGACATAACTAAAATACACATTATTTATTGGAGAAATAACTAAAATACACATTATTTAATAAAGAAATAACTAAAATACACATTATTTAATAGAAAAATAACAGAAGAACACATTATTTTTTGGAGAAATAACTAAAATACACATTATTTTATAAAAAAATAACTATAATACATATATAAAATATATAAAGTCATTAAATCAGTTAGTATAAATAGTCAATACACCCTTTAAAATATTCACTTTGACTTGTGGTGGTGAACAATGTTGACGAAGTAAGTTAAAAATCAATTATTAAGTTTAAATAAATAAAGCCATACTGATGAGAGGTAAACCTCTAAACGCATCAATGGATGTTTTTCGTTTAGAATATTTTTCATAAATGTAATTTTTTAATGAACTAAAATACACATTATTTAATTAAGAAATAACAAAAAAACACATTATTTAATAGAGAAATAACAAAAAACACATTATTTAATAAAGAAATAACTAAAATACACATTATTTAATAGAGAAATAACTAAAATACACATTATTTATTAGAGAAATAACTAAAATACACATTTTTTAATAGAGAAATAACTAAAATACACATTATTTAATAAAGAAATAACAATAAAACACATTAAATAATAGAGAATTAACTAAAATACACATTATTTATTGAAGAAATAACTAAAATACACATTATTTAATAAAGAAATAACTAAAATACACATTATTTAATAGAGAAATAACTAAAATACACATTATTTAATAGAGAAAGAACAAAAAAAAACACATTATTTAATAGAGAAATAACTAAAATAAAAATTATTTATTGGAGAAATAACTAAAATACACATTATTTAATAGAGAAATAACAAAAAAACAAATTATTTAATAGAGAAAAAACTAAAATACACATTATTTATTGAAGAAATAACTAAAATACACATTATTTAATAGAGAAATAACAAAAAACACATTATTTAATAAAGAAATAATTTAAATACACATTATTTATTGGAGAAATAACTTAAATACACATTATTTAATAGAGAAATAACTAAAATACACATTATTTAATAGAGAAATAACTAAAGTACACATTATTTAATAGAGAAATAACTCAAATACAAATTATTTAATGAAAATTTAACAAAAAAACACATTATTTAATAGAGAAATAATTTAAATACAAATTATTTATTGGAGAAATAACTTAAATACACATTATTTAATAGAGAAATAACTAAAATACACATTATTTATTAGAGAAATAACTAAAGCACACATTATTAAATAGAGAAATAACTAAAATACAAATTATTTAATGGAAAATGAACAAAAAAACACATTATTTAATAGAGAAATAACTAAACTACACATTATTTAATAAGAAAATAACAAAAAAACACATTTATTAATAGAGAAATAACTAAAATACACATTATTTATTGGTGAAATAATTAAAAAACACATTTTTTAATAGAGAAATAACAAAAAAACACATTATTTAATAGAGAAATAACTAAAATACACATTATTTATTGCAGAAATAACTAAAATACACATTAATTTAAAGAGAAATAAGAAAAAAACACATAATTTAATAGAGAAATAACTAAAATTCACATTATTTATTAGAGAAATAACTAAAATAGACATTATTTAATAGAGAATTATCATAAAAGAAACACATTATTTAATAGAGAAATAACTAAAATACACATTATTTATTGGAAAAATATCTAAAATACACATTATTTAATATAGAATTAACTAAATTATTCATTATTTAATAAAGAAATAACTAAAATACACATTATTTATTAGAAAATTAACTAAAATACACATTACTTAATAGAGAATTAACAAAAAAACACAATATTTAATAAAGAAATAACTAAAATACACATTACTTATTGGAGAAATAACTAAAATACACATTATTTAATAAAGAAATATCAAAAAAACACATTATTTAGTAGAGAAATAACTAAAATACACATTATTTATTGGAGAAATAACTAAAATACACATTATTTAAAAGAGAAATAACTAAAATACACATTATTTGATAGAGAAATAACAAAAAAACACATTATTAAATAGAGAAATAACTAAAATACACATCATTTCTTGAAGAAATAACTAAAATACACATTATTTAATAGAGAAATAACAAAAGAACACAATATTTAAAAAAGAAATCATTAAAATTCACATTATTTATTGAAGAAATAACTAAAATACACATTATTTAATAAAAAAATAACTAAAATACACATTATTTAATAAAGAAATAACTAAAATACACATTATTTAATAGAGAAATAACAAAAAAACACAATATTTAATGAAGCAATAACTTCAATACACATTATTTATTGGAGAAATAACTAAAATACACATTATTTAATAAAGAAATAACATAAAAACACATTATTTAAAAGAGAAATAACTAAAATACAAATTATTTCTTGGAGAAATAACTAAAATACACATTATTTGATAGATAAATAACAAAAAAACACAATATTTAAAAGAGAAATAACTAAAATACACATTATTTATTGTAGAAATAACTTAAATACACATTATTTAATAAAAAAATAACTAAAATACACATTATTTAATAGAGAAATTTTTAAAATACACATTATTTAATAGAGAAATAACAAAAAAACACATTATTTAATGAAGAAATAACTAAAATACACATTATTTATTGGAGAAATAACTAAAATACACATTATTTAATAAAGAAAAAACTAAAATTTACATTATTTAATAGAGAAATAACAAAAAAACACATTCTTTAATAGAGAAATAACAAAAAAACACATTATTCAATACAGAAATAAATAAATACACATTATTTATTGGAGAAATAACTAAAATATACTTTATTTATTAAAGAAATAAATAAAATACACATTATTTGAAAGAAAAATAACAAAAAACACATTATTTAATAAAGAAATAACAAAAAAATACATTATTTAATAGAGAACTAACTAAAATACACATTAGTTATTAGAGAAATAACTAAAATACACATTATTTAATAGAGAAATAACTAAAATACACATTATTTATTAAAGAAACCTATAAAATACACATTATTTAATTGAGAAATAACAAAAAAACACATTATTTAATGAAGAAATAACTAAAATACACATTATTTATTGGAAAAATAACTAAAATACACATTATTTATTAAAGACATAACTAAAATACACATTATTTATTGAAGAAATAACTAAAATACACATTATTTATTGAAGAAATAACTAAAATACACATTATTTATTGAAGAAATAACTAAAATACACATTATTTATTAAAGAAATAACTAAAATACACATTATTTATTAGAGAAATAACTAAAATACACATTATTTAATAAAGAAATAACAAAAAAACACCTTATTTATTAGAGAAATAACTAAAAAAAACAATATTTATTAGAAAAATAACAAAAAAAAACATATCATTTAATAGAAAAATAACTAAAATACACATTATTTAATAAAGAAATAAGAAAAAACACATTATTTAATAGAGAAATAACTAAAATACACATTATTTAATAAAGAAATAACAAAAAAAAACACATAAAATAATAGATAAATAACTAAAATACACATTATTTGATAAAGAAATAACAAAAAAAACACATTATTCAAAAAAAAAAAAACTAAAATACACATTCGTTATTGGAGAAATAACTAAAATACACATTATTTAATAAAGAAATAACTAAAATACACATTATTTATTGGAAAAATAACTAAAATACACATTATTTAATAAAGACATAACTAAAATACACATTATTTATTGAAGAAATAACTAAAATACACATTATTTATTGAAGAAATAACTAAAATACACATTATTTATTGAAGAAATAACTAAAATACACATTATTTATTAAAGAAATAACTAAAATACACATTATTTATTAGAGAAATAACTAAAATACACATTATTTAATAAAGAAATAACAAAAAAACACCTTATTTATTAGAGAAATAACTAAAAAAAACAATATTTATTAGAAAAATAACAAAAAAAACACATCATTTAATAGAAAAATAACTAAAATACACATTATTTAATAAAGAAATAAGAAAAAACACATTATTTAATAGAGAAATAACTAAAATACACATTATTTAATAGAGAAATAACAAAAAAAACACATTAAATAATAGATAAATAACTAAAATACACATTATTTGATAAAGAAATAACAAAAAAAACACATTATTCAATAAAAAAATAACTAAAATACACTTTCGTTATTGGAGAAATAACTAAAATACACATTATTTATATTATTAAATAGAGAAATAACAAAAAACACATTATTCAATAAAAAAATAACAAAAAAACACATTATTTAATAGAGAAATAACTAAATTTACACATTATTTATTGGAGAAATAACTAAAATACACAATATTTAATAAAGAAATAACAACAAAACACATTATTTAACAGAGAAATAACAAAAAAACACATTATTTAATAGAGAAATAACTAAAAGACACAATTTTTATTGGAGAATGAACTAAAATGCACATTATTTAATAGAGAAATAACTAAAATACACATTATTTAATAGAGAAATAACAAAAAAACACATTATTTAATAGAGAAATAACTAAAATACACATTATTTATTGGAGAAATAACTAAAATACACATTATTTAATAAAGAAATAACTAAAATACACATTATTTAATAGAGAAATAACAAAAAAACACATTATTTAATAGAGAAATAACTAAAATACACATTATTTATTGGAGAAATAACTAAAATACACAATATTTAATAAAGAAATAACAACAAAACACATTATTTAATAGAGAAATAACAAAAAAACACATTATTTAATAGAGAAATAACAAAAAAACACATTATTTAATAAAGAACTAACTAAAATACACATTATTTATTGGAGAAATAACTAAAATACACATTATTTAATAAAGAAATAACTAAAATACACATTATTTATTGAAGAAATAACTAATATACACATTATTTAATTAAGAAATAACAAAAAACACATTATTTAATAGAGAAATAATTAAAATACAGATTATTTATTGGAGATATATCTAAAATACACATTATTTAATAAAGAAATATCTAAAATACACATTATTTAATAAAGAAATAACAAAAAAACACATTATTTAATAAAGAAATAACTAAAATACACATTATTTATTGGAGAAATAACTAAAATACACATTATTTAATAAAGAAATATCTAAATTACACATTATTTTTTAGAGAAATAAATCAAATACACATTATTTAATAGAGAAATAACCAAAAAACACATTATTTATTAGAGAAATAACTAAAATACACATTATTTATTGAAGAATTAACTAAAATACACAATATTTAATAGAGAAATAACAAAAAAACACATTATTTAATAGAAAAATAACAAAAAAACACATTATTTAATAGAGAAATAATAAAATACACATTATTTATTGGAGAATTAACTAAAATACACAATATTTATAAGAGAAATAACAAAAAAACACATTATATAATAGAGAAATAACAAAAAAACACATTATTTAATAGAGAAATAACTAAAATACACATTATTTAATAAAGAAATAACAAAAAACACATATTTAATAGAGAAATAACTAAAATACACATTATTTATTAAAGAAATAACTAAAATACACATTATTTAATAAAAAAATAACTAAAATACATTTTTTTTAATAGAGAAATAACTAAAATACACATTATTTAATAAAAAAATAACAAAAAAACACATTTTTTAATAGAGAAGTAACTAAAATACACATTATTTATTAGAGAAATAACAAAAAAACACATTATTTAATAGAGAAATAACTAAAATACACATTATTTAATAAAGAAATAAGAAAAAACACAATATTTAATAGAGAAATAACTAAAATACACATTATTTAAAAAAGAAATAACAAAAAAACTTATTATTTAATAGAGAAATAACTAAATAACACATTATTTATTGGAGAATTAACTAAAATACACAATATTTAATAGAGAAATAACAAAAAAACACATTATTTAATAGAAAAATAACAAAAAAACACATTATTTAATAGAGAAATAATAAAATACACATTATTTATTGGAGAATTAACTAAAATACACAATATTTATAAGAGAAATAACAAAAAAACACATTATATAATAGAGAAATAACAAAAAAACACATTATTTAATAGAGAAATAACTAAAATACACATTATTTAATAAAGAAATAACAAAAAACACATATTTAATAGAGAAATAACTAAAATACACATTATTTATTAAAGAAATAACTAAAATACACATTATTTAATAAAAAAATAACTAAAATACACTTTTTTTAATAGAGAAATAACTAAAATACACATTATTTAATAAAAAAATAACAAAAAAACACATTTTTTAATAGAGAAGTAACTAAAATACACATTATTTATTAGAGAAATAACAAAAAAACACATTATTTAATAGAGAAATAACTAAAATACACATTATTTAATAAAGAAATAAGAAAAAACACAATATTTAATAGAGAAATAACTAAAATACACATTATTTAAAAGAGAAATAACAAAAAAACTCATTATTTAATAGAGAAATAACTAAATAACACATTATTTATTGGAGAAATTACTAAAATACACATTATTTAATAAAGAAATAACTAAAATACACATTATTTATTGAAGAATTATCTGAAATACACATTATTTAATAAAGAAATAAATTATATACACATTATTTAATAGAGAAATAACTAAAATACACATTATTTGATAGAGAAATAACAAAAAAACAATTTATTTAATAGAAAAATAACTAAAATACACATTATTTTTTGTAGAAATAACTAAAATACACATTATTTAATAGAGAAATAACAAAAAAACACATTATTTAATAGAGAAATAAATAAAATACACATTATTTATTGGAGAAATAACTAAAACACACATTATTTAATAGAGAAATAACTAAAACACACATTATTTAATAGAGAAATAACAAAAAAACACATTATTTAATAGAGAAATAACTAAAATACACATTATTTAATAGAAAAATAACAAAAAATCACATTATTTAATATAGAAATAACTAAAATACACATTATTTATTGGAGAAATAACTAAAATACACATTATTTAATAGAGAACTATCTAAAATACACATTATTTAATAGAGAAATAACAAAAAAACATATTATTTAATAGAGAAATAACTAAAATACACATTATTTATTAGAAAAATAACTAAAATACACATTATTTAATAAAGAAATGACTAAAATACATATTATTTAATAGAGAAATAACAAAAAAACACTTTATTTAATAGAGAAATAACTAAAATACACAACATTTTTTGGAGAAATAACTAAAATACACATTAATTAATAGAGAAATAACTAAAATACACATTATTTAATAGAAAAATAACATTAAAAAAACACATTATTTAATAGAGAAATAACTAAAATACACATTATTTATTAGAGAAATAACTAAAATACACATTATTTAATAAAGAAATAACTAAAATACACATTATTTAATAAAGAAATAACTAAAATACACATTATTAAATAAAGAAATAACTAAAATACACATTATTAAATAGAGAAATAACTAAAATACACATTATTTAATAAAGAAATAAGAAAAAACACAATATTTAATAGAGAAATAACTAAAATACACATTATTTAAAAGAGAAATAACAAAAAAACTCATTATTTAATAGAGAAATAACTAAATAACACATTATTTATTGGAGAAATTACTAAAATACACATTATTTAATAAAGAAATAACTAAAATACACATTATTTATTGAAGAATTATCTGAAATACACATTATTTAATAGAGAAATAACTAAAATACACATTATTTAATAGAAAAATAACATTAAAAAAACACATTATTTAATAGAGAAATAACTAAAATACACATTATTTATTAGAGAAATAACTAAAATACACATTATTTAATAAAAAAATAACAAAAAAACACATTTTTTAATAGAGAAGTAACTAAAATACACATTATTTATTAGAGAAATAACAAAAAAACACATTATTTAATAGAGAAATAACTAAAATACACATTATTTAATAAAGAAATAAGAAAAAACACAATATTTAATAGAGAAATAACTAAAATACACATTATTTAAAAGAGAAATAACAAAAAAACTCATTATTTAATAGAGAAATAACTAAATAACACATTATTTATTGGAGAAATTACTAAAATACACATTATTTAATAAAGAAATAACTAAAATACACATTATTTATTGAAGAAATAACTAAAATACACATTATTTATTAAAGAAATAACTAAAATACACATTATTTATTAGAGAAATAACTAAAATACACATTATTTAATAAAGAAATAACAAAAAAACACCTTATTTATTAGAGAAATAACTAAAAAAAACAATATTTATTAGAAAAATAACAAAAAAAACACATCATTTAATAGAAAAATAACTAAAATACACATTATTTAATAAAGAAATAAGAAAAAACACATTATTTAATAGAGAAATAACTAAAATACACATTATTTAATAGAGAAATAACAAAAAAACACATTAAATAATAGATAAATAACTAAAATACACATTATTTGATAAAGAAATAACAAAAAAAACACATTATTCAAAAAAAAAATAACTAAAATACACATTCGTTATTGGAGAAATAACTAAAATACACATTAATTTAAAGAGAAATAAGAAAAAAACACATAATTTAATAGAGAAATAACTAAAATTCACATTATTTATTAGAGAAATAACTAAAATACACATTATTTATTAGAGAAATAACTAAAATACACATTTTTAAATAGAGAAATAACTAAAATACACATTATTTAATAAAGAAATAACAATAAAACACATTAAATAATAGAGAATTAACTAAAATACACATTATTTATTGAAGAAATAACTAAAATACACATTATTTATTAGAGAAATAACTAAAATACACATTATTTAATAAAGAAATAACAAAAAAACACCTTATTTATTAGAGAAATAACTAAAAAAAAACAATATTTATTAGAAAAATAACAAAAAAAACACATCATTTAATAGAAAAATAACTAAAATACACATTATTTAATAAAGAAATAAGAAAAAACACATTATTTAATAGAGAAATAACTAAAATACACATTATTTAATAGAGAAATAACAAAAAAAACACATTAAATAATAGATAAATAACTAAAATACACATTATTTGATAAAGAAATAACAAAAAAAAACACATTATTCAATAAAAAAATAACTAAAATACACAATTGTTATTGGAGAAATAACTAAAATACACATTATTTAATAAAGAAATAACTAAAATACACATTATTTATTAGAGAAATAACAAAAAAACACATTGTTTAATAGAGACATAACTAAAATACACATTATTTATTGGAGAAATAACTAAAATACACATTATTTAATAAAGAAATAACTAAAATACACATTATTTAATAGAAAAATAACAGAAGAACACATTATTTTTTGGAGAAATAACTAAAATACACATTATTTTATAAAAAAATAACTATAATACATATATAAAATATATAAAGTCATTAAATCAGTTAGTATAAATAGTCAATACACCCTTTAAAATATTCACTTTGACTTGTGGTGGTGAACAATGTTGACGAAGTAAGTTAAAAATCAATTATTAAGTTTAAATAAATAAAGCCATACTGATGAGAGGTAAACCTCTAAACGCATCAATGGATGTTTTTCGTTTAGAATATTTTTCATAAATGTAATTTTTTAATGAACTAAAATACACATTATTTAATTAAGAAATAACAAAAAAACACATTATTTAATAGAGAAATAACAAAAAACACATTATTTAATAAAGAAATAACTAAAATACACATTATTTAATAGAGAAATAACTAAAATACACATTATTTATTAGAGAAATAACTAAAATACACATTTTTTAATAGAGAAATAACTAAAATACACATTATTTAATAAAGAAATAACAATAAAACACATTAAATAATAGAGAATTAACTAAAATACACATTATTTATTGAAGAAATAACTAAAATACACATTATTTAATAAAGAAATAACTAAAATACACATTATTTAATAGAGAAATAACTAAAATACACATTATTTAATAGAGAAAGAACAAAAAAAAACACATTATTTAATAGAGAAATAACTAAAATAAAAATTATTTATTGGAGAAATAACTAAAATACACATTATTTAATAGAGAAATAACAAAAAAACAAATTATTTAATAGAGAAAAAACTAAAATACACATTATTTATTGAAGAAATAACTAAAATACACATTATTTAATAGAGAAATAACAAAAAACACATTATTTAATAAAGAAATAATTTAAATACACATTATTTATTGGAGAAATAACTTAAATACACATTATTTAATAGAGAAATAACTAAAATACACATTATTTAATAGAGAAATAACTAAAGTACACATTATTTAATAGAGAAATAACTCAAATACAAATTATTTAATGAAAATTTAACAAAAAAACACATTATTTAATAGAGAAATAATTTAAATACAAATTATTTATTGGAGAAATAACTTAAATACACATTATTTAATAGAGAAATAACTAAAATACACATTATTTATTAGAGAAATAACTAAAGCACACATTATTAAATAGAGAAATAACTAAAATACAAATTATTTAATGGAAAATGAACAAAAAAACACATTATTTAATAGAGAAATAACTAAACTACACATTATTTAATAAGAAAATAACAAAAAAACACATTTATTAATAGAGAAATAACTAAAATACACATTATTTATTGGTGAAATAATTAAAAAACACATTTTTTAATAGAGAAATAACAAAAAAACACATTATTTAATAGAGAAATAACTAAAATACACATTATTTATTGCAGAAATAACTAAAATACACATTAATTTAAAGAGAAATAAGAAAAAAACACATAATTTAATAGAGAAATAACTAAAATTCACATTATTTATTAGAGAAATAACTAAAATAGACATTATTTAATAGAGAATTATCATAAAAGAAACACATTATTTAATAGAGAAATAACTAAAATACACATTATTTATTGGAAAAATATCTAAAATACACATTATTTAATATAGAATTAACTAAATTATTCATTATTTAATAAAGAAATAACTAAAATACACATTATTTATTAGAAAATTAACTAAAATACACATTACTTAATAGAGAATTAACAAAAAAACACAATATTTAATAAAGAAATAACTAAAATACACATTACTTATTGGAGAAATAACTAAAATACACATTATTTAATAAAGAAATATCAAAAAAACACATTATTTAGTAGAGAAATAACTAAAATACACATTATTTATTGGAGAAATAACTAAAATACACATTATTTAGAAGAGAAATAACTAAAATACACATTATTTGATAGAGAAATAACAAAAAAACACATTATTAAATAGAGAAATAACTAAAATACACATTATTTCTTGAAGAAATAACTAAAATACACATTATTTAATAGAGAAATAACAAAAGAACACAATATTTAAAAAAGAAATCATTAAAATTCACATTATTTATTGAAGAAATAACTAAAATACACATTATTTAATAAAAAAATAACTAAAATACACATTATTTAATAAAGAAATAACTAAAATACACATTATTTAATAGAGAAATAACAAAAAAACACAATATTTAATGAAGCAATAACTTCAATACACATTATTTATTGGAGAAATAACTAAAATACACATTATTTAATAAAGAAATAACATAAAAACACATTATTTAAAAGAGAAATAACTAAAATACAAATTATTTCTTGGAGAAATAACTAAAATACACATTATTTGATAGATAAATAACAAAAAAACACAATATTTAAAAGAGAAATAACTAAAATACACATTATTTATTGAAGAAATAACTTAAATACACATTATTTAATAAAAAAATAACTAAAATACACATTATTTAATAGAGAAATTTTTAAAATACACATTATTTAATAGAGAAATAACAAAAAAACACATTATTTAATGAAGAAATAACTAAAATACACATTATTTATTGGAGAAATAACTAAAATACACATTATTTAATAAAGAAAAAACCAAAATTTACATTATTTAATAGAGAAATAACAAAAAAACACATTCTTTAATAGAGAAATAACAAAAAAACACATTATTCAATACAGAAATAAATAAATACACATTATTTATTGGAGAAATAACTAAAATATACTTTATTTATTAAAGAAATAAATAAAATACACATTATTTGAAAGAAAAATAACAAAAAACACATTATTTAATAAAGAAATAACAAAAAAATACATTATTTAATAGAGAACTAACTAAAATACACATTAGTTATTAGAGAAATAACTAAAATACACATTATTTAATAGAGAAATAACTAAAATACACATTATTTATTAAAGAAACCTATAAAATACACATTATTTAATTGAGAAATAACAAAAAAACACATTATTTAATGAAGAAATAACTAAAATACACATTATTTATTGGAAAAATAACTAAAATACACATTATTTATTAAAGACATAACTAAAATACACATTATTTATTGAAGAAATAACTAAAATACACATTATTTATTGAAGAAATAACTAAAATACACATTATTTATTGAAGAAATAACTAAAATACACATTATTTATTAAAGAAATAACTAAAATACACATTATTTATTAGAGAAATAACTAAAATACACATTATTTAATAAAGAAATAACAAAAAAACACCTTATTTATTAGAGAAATAACTAAAAAAAACAATATTTATTAGAAAAATAACAAAAAAAAACATATCATTTAATAGAAAAATAACTAAAATACACATTATTTAATAAAGAAATAAGAAAAAACACATTATTTAATAGAGAAATAACTAAAATACACATTATTTAATAAAGAAATAACAAAAAAAACACATAAAATAATAGATAAATAACTAAAATACACATTATTTGATAAAGAAATAACAAAAAAAACACATTATTCAAAAAAAAAAAAACTAAAATACACATTCGTTATTGGAGAAATAACTAAAATACACATTATTTAATAAAGAAATAACTAAAATACACATTATTTATTGGAAAAATAACTAAAATACACATTATTTAATAAAGACATAACTAAAATACACATTATTTATTGAAGAAATAACTAAAATACACATTATTTATTGAAGAAATAACTAAAATACACATTATTTATTGAAGAAATAACTAAAATACACATTATTTATTAAAGAAATAACTAAAATACACATTATTTATTAGAGAAATAACTAAAATACACATTATTTAATAAAGAAATAACAAAAAAACACCTTATTTATTAGAGAAATAACTAAAAAAAACAATATTTATTAGAAAAATAACAAAAAAAACACATCATTTAATAGAAAAATAACTAAAATACACATTATTTAATAAAGAAATAAGAAAAAACACATTATTTAATAGAGAAATAACTAAAATACACATTATTTAATAGAGAAATAACAAAAAAAACACATTAAATAATAGATAAATAACTAAAATACACATTATTTGATAAAGAAATAACAAAAAAAACACATTATTCAATAAAAAAATAACTAAAATACACTTTCGTTATTGGAGAAATAACTAAAATACACATTATTTATATTATTAAATAGAGAAATAACAAAAAACACATTATTCAATAAAAAAATAACAAAAAAACACATTATTTAATAGAGAAATAACTAAATTTACACATTATTTATTGGAGAAATAACTAAAATACACAATATTTAATAAAGAAATAACAACAAAACACATTATTTAACAGAGAAATAACAAAAAAACACATTATTTAATAGAGAAATAACTAAAAGACACAATTTTTATTGGAGAATGAACTAAAATGCACATTATTTAATAGAGAAATAACTAAAATACACATTATTTAATAGAGAAATAACAAAAAAACACATTATTTAATAGAGAAATAACTAAAATACACATTATTTATTGGAGAAATAACTAAAATACACATTATTTAATAAAGAAATAACTAAAATACACATTATTTAATAGAGAAATAACAAAAAAACACATTATTTAATAGAGAAATAACTAAAATACACATTATTTATTGGAGAAATAACTAAAATACACAATATTTAATAAAGAAATAACAACAAAACACATTATTTAATAGAGAAATAACAAAAAAACACATTATTTAATAGAGAAATAACAAAAAAACACATTATTTAATAAAGAACTAACTAAAATACACATTATTTATTGGAGAAATAACTAAAATACACATTATTTAATAAAGAAATAACTAAAATACACATTATTTATTGAAGAAATAACTAATATACACATTATTTAATTAAGAAATAACAAAAAACACATTATTTAATAGAGAAATAATTAAAATACAGATTATTTATTGGAGATATATCTAAAATACACATTATTTAATAAAGAAATATCTAAAATACACATTATTTAATAAAGAAATAACAAAAAAACACATTATTTAATAAAGAAATAACTAAAATACACATTATTTATTGGAGAAATAACTAAAATACACATTATTTAATAAAGAAATATCTAAATTACACATTATTTTTTAGAGAAATAAATCAAATACACATTATTTAATAGAGAAATAACCAAAAAACACATTATTTATTAGAGAAATAACTAAAATACACATTATTTATTGAAGAATTAACTAAAATACACAATATTTAATAGAGAAATAACAAAAAAACACATTATTTAATAGAAAAATAACAAAAAAACACATTATTTAATAGAGAAATAATAAAATACACATTATTTATTGGAGAATTAACTAAAATACACAATATTTATAAGAGAAATAACAAAAAAACACATTATATAATAGAGAAATAACAAAAAAACACATTATTTAATAGAGAAATAACTAAAATACACATTATTTAATAAAGAAATAACAAAAAACACATATTTAATAGAGAAATAACTAAAATACACATTATTTATTAAAGAAATAACTAAAATACACATTATTTAATAAAAAAATAACTAAAATACATTTTTTTTAATAGAGAAATAACTAAAATACACATTATTTAATAAAAAAATAACAAAAAAACACATTTTTTAATAGAGAAGTAACTAAAATACACATTATTTATTAGAGAAATAACAAAAAAACACATTATTTAATAGAGAAATAACTAAAATACACATTATTTAATAAAGAAATAAGAAAAAACACAATATTTAATAGAGAAATAACTAAAATACACATTATTTAAAAAAGAAATAACAAAAAAACTTATTATTTAATAGAGAAATAACTAAATAACACATTATTTATTGGAGAATTAACTAAAATACACAATATTTAATAGAGAAATAACAAAAAAACACATTATTTAATAGAAAAATAACAAAAAAACACATTATTTAATAGAGAAATAATAAAATACACATTATTTATTGGAGAATTAACTAAAATACACAATATTTATAAGAGAAATAACAAAAAAACACATTATATAATAGAGAAATAACAAAAAAACACATTATTTAATAGAGAAATAACTAAAATACACATTATTTAATAAAGAAATAACAAAAACACATATTTAATAGAGAAATAACTAAAATACACATTATTTATTAAAGAAATAACTAAAATACACATTATTTAATAAAAAAATAACTAAAATACACTTTTTTTAATAGAGAAATAACTAAAATACACATTATTTAATAAAAAAATAACAAAAAAACACATTTTTTAATAGAGAAGTAACTAAAATACACATTATTTATTAGAGAAATAACAAAAAAACACATTATTTAATAGAGAAATAACTAAAATACACATTATTTAATAAAGAAATAAGAAAAAACACAATATTTAATAGAGAAATAACTAAAATACACATTATTTAAAAGAGAAATAACAAAAAAACTCATTATTTAATAGAGAAATAACTAAATAACACATTATTTATTGGAGAAATTACTAAAATACACATTATTTAATAAAGAAATAACTAAAATACACATTATTTATTGAAGAATTATCTGAAATACACATTATTTAATAAAGAAATAAATTATATACACATTATTTAATAGAGAAATAACTAAAATACACATTATTTGATAGAGAAATAACAAAAAAACAATTTATTTAATAGAAAAATAACTAAAATACACATTATTTTTTGTAGAAATAACTAAAATACACATTATTTAATAGAGAAATAACAAAAAAACACATTATTTAATAGAGAAATAAATAAAATACACATTATTTATTGGAGAAATAACTAAAACACACATTATTTAATAGAGAAATAACTAAAACACACATTATTTAATAGAGAAATAACAAAAAAACACATTATTTAATAGAGAAATAACTAAAATACACATTATTTAATAGAAAAATAACAAAAAATCACATTATTTAATATAGAAATAACTAAAATACACATTATTTATTGGAGAAATAACTAAAATACACATTATTTAATAGAGAACTATCTAAAATACACATTATTTAATAGAGAAATAACAAAAAAACATATTATTTAATAGAGAAATAACTAAAATACACATTATTTATTAGAAAAATAACTAAAATACACATTATTTAATAAAGAAATGACTAAAATACATATTATTTAATAGAGAAATAACAAAAAAACACTTTATTTAATAGAGAAATAACTAAAATACACAACATTTTTTGGAGAAATAACTAAAATACACATTAATTAATAGAGAAATAACTAAAATACACATTATTTAATAGAAAAATAACATTAAAAAAACACATTATTTAATAGAGAAATAACTAAAATACACATTATTTATTAGAGAAATAACTAAAATACACATTATTTAATAAAGAAATAACTAAAATACACATTATTTAATAAAGAAATAACTAAAATACACATTATTAAATAAAGAAATAACTAAAATACACATTATTAAATAGAGAAATAACTAAAATACACATTATTTAATAAAGAAATAAGAAAAAACACAATATTTAATAGAGAAATAACTAAAATACACATTATTTAAAAGAGAAATAACAAAAAAACTCATTATTTAATAGAGAAATAACTAAATAACACATTATTTATTGGAGAAATTACTAAAATACACAATATTTAATAAAGAAATAACTAAAATACACATTATTTATTGAAGAATTATCTGAAATACACATTATTTAATAGAGAAATAACTAAAATACACATTATTTAATAGAAAAATAACATTAAAAAAACACATTATTTAATAGAGAAATAACTAAAATACACATTATTTATTAGAGAAATAACTAAAATACACATTATTTAATAAAAAAATAACAAAAAAACACATTTTTTAATAGAGAAGTAACTAAAATACACATTATTTATTAGAGAAATAACAAAAAAACACATTATTTAATAGAGAAATAACTAAAATACACATTATTTAATAAAGAAATAAGAAAAAACACAATATTTAATAGAGAAATAACTAAAATACACATTATTTAAAAGAGAAATAACAAAAAAACTCATTATTTAATAGAGAAATAACTAAATAACACATTATTTATTGGAGAAATTACTAAAATACACATTATTTAATAAAGAAATAACTAAAATACACATTATTTATTGAAGAATTATCTGAAATACACATTATTTAATAAAGAAATAAATTATATACACATTATTTAATAGAGAAATAACTAAAATACACATTATTTGATAGAGAAATAACAAAAAAACAATTTATTTAATAGAAAAATAACTAAAATACACATTATTTTTTGTAGAAATAACTAAAATACACATTATTTAATAGAGAAATAACAAAAAAACACATTATTTAATAGAAAAATAAATAAAATACACATTATTTATTGGAGAAATAACTAAAATACACATTATTTAATAGAGAAATAACTAAAACACACATTATTTAATAGAGAAATAACAAAAAAACACATTATTTAATAGAGAAATAACTAAAATACACATTATTTAATAGAAAAATAACAAAAAATCACATTATTTAATATAGAAATAACTAAAATACACATTATTTATTGGAGAAATAACTAAAATACACATTATTTAATAAAGAACTATCTAAAATACACATTATTTAATAGAGAAATAACAAAAAAACACATTAATTATTAGAGAAATAACTAAAATACACATTATTTAATATAGAATTAACTAAATTATTCATTATTTAATAAAGAAATAACTAAAATACACATTATTTATTAGAAAAATAACTAAAATACACATTATTTAATAGAAAAATAACTAAAATACACATTATTTAATAGAGACACATTATTTATTAGAGAAATAACTAAAATACACATTATTTAATAAAGAAATAACTAAAATACACATTATTTAATAAAGAAATAACTAAAATACACATTATTAAATAAAGAAATAACTAAAATACACATTATTAAATAGAGAAATAACTAAAATACACATTATTTAATAGAGAAATAACAAAACAATACATTATTTAATGAAGAAATAACTAAAATACACATTATTAATAGGAGAAATAACTAAAATACACATTATTAAATAGAGAACTAACAAAAAACACATTATTTAATAGATAAATCACTAAAATACACATTAGTTATTGGAGAAATAACTTAATTACACATTATTTAAAAGAAAAATAACTAAAATACAATTTATTTAATATAGAAATAACAAAAAAACACATTATTTTATAGAGAAATAACTTAAATACACATTATTTCTTAGAGAAATAACTAAAATACAGATTATTTAATAGAGAAATAACAAAAAAACACATTATTTAATAAAAATATAACTAAAATACATATTATTTATTGGAGAAATAGCTAAAATACACATTATTTAATAAAGAAATAACTAAAATACACATTATTTATTAGAGAAATAACAAAAAAACACATTATTTAATAGAGAAATAACTAAAAAACACATTAATTATTAGAGAAATAACTAAAATACACATTATTTAATATAGAATTAACTAAATTATTCATTATTTAATAAAGAAATAACTAAAATACACATTATTTATTAGAAAAATAACTAAAATACACATTATTTAATAGAAAAATAACTAAAATACACATTATTTAATAGAGAAATAACAAAAAAACACATTATTTAATAAAGAAATAACTAAAATACACATTATTTCTTGGAGAAATAACTTAAATACACATGATTTAATAAAGAAATAACAAAAAAACACAATATTTAAAAAAGAGATAACTAAAATACACATTATTTATTGAAGAAAAAACTAAAATACACATTATTTAATAAAAAAATAATTATAATAAACATTATTTAATAGAGAAATAACTAAAATACACATTATTTAATAGAGAAATAACAAAAAAACACAATATTTAATAAAGAAATAACTAAAATACACATTATTTATTGAAGAAATAACTAAAATACACATTATTTAATAAAGAAATAACTAGAATTTACTCTATTTTATAGAGAAATAACAAAAAAACACATTCTTTAATAGAGAAATAACAAAAAAACACCTTATTTAATACAGAAATAAATAAATACACATTATTTATTGGAGAAATAACTAAAATAAACATTATTTAATAAAGAAATAACTAAAATACACATTATTAAATAGAGAAATAACAAAAAACACATTATTCAATAAAGAAATAACAAAAAAACACATTATTTAATAGAGAATTAACTAAAATACACATTAATTATTGGAGAAATAACTAAAATACACATTATTTAATAGAGAAATAACTAAAATACACATTATTTCTTGGAGAAATAACTAAAATACACATTATTTAATAGAGAAATATTAAAAAAACACAATATTTAAAAGAGAAATAACTAAAATACACATTATTTATTGATGAAATAACTAAAATACACATTATTTAATAAAAAAATAACTAAAATAAACATTATTTAAAAGAGAAATAACTAAATTATTCATTATTTAATAAAGAAATAACTAAAATACACATTATTTATTAGAAAAATACCTAAAATACACATTACTTAATAGAGAAATAACAAAAAAACACAATATTTAATAAAGAGATAACTAAAATACACATTATTTTTTGGAGAAATAACTAATATACACATTATTTAATAAAGAAATAACAAAAAAACACATTATTTAATAGAGAAATAACTAAAATACACATTATTTATTGCAGAAATATCTAAAATACACATTATTTAATAGAGAAATAACTAAAATACACATTATTTAATAGAGAAACAACAAAAAAACACATTATTTAATAGAGAAATAACTAAAATACACATTATTTCTTGGAGAAATACTTAAAATACACATTATTTAATAGAGAAATAACAAAAAAACACAATATTTAAAAGAGAAATATATTAAAAATACACATTATTTATTAAAGAAATAACTAAAATACACATTATTTAATAAAAAATAACTAAAATAAACATTATTTAATAGAGAAATAACTAAACTACACATTATTTAATAGAGAAATAACAAAAAAACACAAAATTTAATAAAGAAATAACTAAAATACACATTATTTATTGAAGAAATAACTAAAAATCACATTATTGAATAAAGAAATAACTAAAATTTACATTATTTAATAGAGAAACAACAAAAGAACACATTCTTTAATAGAGAAATAACAAAAAAACACATTATTTAATACAGAAATAAATAAATACACATTATTTATTGAAGAAATAACTAAAATACACATTATTTAATAAAGAAATAACTAAAATACAGATTATTAAATAAAGAAATAACAAAAAACACATTATTCAATAAAGAAATAACAAAAAAACACATTATTTAATAGAGAACTAACTAAAATACACATTAGTTATTGAAGAAAAAACTAAAATACACATTATTTAATAGAGAACAAACTAAAATACACATTATTTATTGAAGAAATCACTAAAATACACATTATTTAATTGAGAAATAACAAAAATCACATTATTTAATAGAGACATAATTAAAATACACATTAATTATTAAAGAAAAAACTAAAATACACATTATTTATTAAAGAAATAACTGAAATACACATTATTTATTGGAGAAATAACTAAAAAACACATTATTTATTGAAGAAATAACTAAAATACACATTATTTATAAGAGAAATATCGAAAATTCACATTATTTAATAAAGAAATAACAAAAAAACAAAATATTTATTAGAGAAATAACTAAAATAAACAATATTTATTAGAAAAATAACAAAAAAACACATTATTTAATAGAGAAATAACTAAAATACACAATATTTATTGGAGAAATAACTAAAATACACATTATTTAATAAAGAAATAACTAAAATACACATTATTTATTGGAGAAATAACTAAAATACACATTATTTAATAAAGAAATAACTAAAATACACATTATTTATTAGAGAAATAAAAAAAAATACACATTATTTAATAGAGAAATAACAAAAAAACACATTATTTATTAGAAAATTAACTAAAATACACTTTATTTATTGGAGAAATAACTAAAATACACATTATTTAATAGAGAAATAAATAAAATCCACAATATTTATTAGAGAAATAACAAAAAAACACATTATTTAATAGATAAATAATTAAAATACACATTATTTAATAACAAAAAACTTAAAATACACATTATTTAATACAGAAATAACTAAATAACACATTATTTAATAAAGAAATAACAAAAAAAACACATTATTTAATAAAGAAATAACTAAAATACACAATATTTATTGGAAAAATAACTAAAATACACATTATTTAATAGAGAAATAACTAAAATACACATTATTTAATAGAGAAATAACAAAAAAACACATTATTTAATAGAAAAATAACTAAAATACAAATTATTTCTTGGAGAAATAACTAAAATACACATTATTTAATAGAGAAGTACCAAAAAAACACAATATTTAAAAGAAAAATAACTAAAATACACATTATTTATTGAAGAAATAACTAAAATACACATTATTTAATAAAAAAATAACTAAAATACACATTATTTAATGTAGAAATTACTAAAATACACATTATTTAATTGAGAAATAACAAAAAAACACATTATTTAATGAAGAAATAACTAAAATACACATTATTTATTGGAGAAATAACTAAAATACACATTATTTATTAAAGAAATAACTAAAATTTACATTATTTAATAGAGAAATAACTAAAATACACATTATTTGATAAAGAAATAACAAAAAAACACATTATTTATTAGAAAAATAACTAAAATAAACGATATTTATTAGAAAAATAACAAAAAAACACATTATTAAATAGAGAAATAACTAAAATACACATTATTTAATAAAGAAATAAAAAAAACACAATAATAAATAGAGAAATACTTAAAATACACATTATTTAATAGAGAAATAACAAAAAAACACATTATTTAATAAAGAAATAACAAAAAAACACAATATTTAAAAGAGAAATAACTAAAATACACATTATTTATTGAAGAAATAACTAAAATACACAATATTTAATAAAAAAATAACTAAAATACACATTATTTATTAAAGAAATAACTAAAATACACATTATTTAATGAAGAAATAACTAAAATACACATTATTTAAAAGAGAAATAACAAAAAACACATTATTTAATAGAGAAATAACTAAAATACACATTATTTATTGAAGAAATAACTAAAATACACATTATTTAATAAAGAAATAACTAAAAAACACATTATTTAATAGAGAAATAACTTAAATACACATTATTTAATAAAGAAATAACAAAAAAACACATTATTTAATAAAGAAATAACTAAAATACACATTATTTATTAAAGAAATAACAAAAAAACACATTATTTAATAGAGAAATAACTAAAATACACATTATTTATTGAAGAAATAATTAAAATACACATTATTTAATAGAGAAATAACAAAAAAAAACACATTATTCAATAGAGAAATAACTAAAATACACATTATTTATTGAAGAAATAACTAAAATACACATTATTTAATAAAGAAATAACTAAAATACACATTATTTAATAGAGAAAAAACAAAAAAACAATTTATTTTAAAGAGAAATAACTAAAATACACATTATTTAATAAAAAAATAACAAAAAAATCACATTATTTAATATAGAAATAACTAAAATACACATTATTTATTTAAGGAATAACTAAAATACAAATTACCTAATAGAGAAATAACAAAAAAAACACATTATTTACTAGAGAAATAACAAAAAAACACATTATTTAATAGAGAAATAACTAAAAGACACAATATTTATTAGAGAATGAACTGAAATGCACTCTATTTAATAGAAAAATAACTAAAATACACATTAATTATTGGAGAAATAACTAAAATACACATTATTTATTGGAGAAATAACTAAAATACACATTTATTAATAAAGAAATAACTAAAAAACACATTATTTAATAGAGAAATAACTAAAATACACATTATTTAATAAAGAAATAAAAAAATAAAAAAATAAACACATTATTTAATAGAGAAACAACTAAAATACACATTATTTAATAGAAAAATTACAAAACAACACATTATTAAATAGAGAAATAACTAAAATACACATTATTTATAGGAGAAATAACTAAAATACAAATTATTAAATAGAGAACTAACAAAAAAACACATTATTTAATAAAGAAATCACTAAAATACACATTATTTATTGGAGAAATAACTAAAATACACATTATTTAATAGAGAAATAACTAAAATACAAATTATTTAATAGAAAAATAACTAAAATACAAATTATTTAATAGAAAAATAACAAAAAAAAAAACACATTATTTACTAGAAAAATAACAAAAAAACACATTATTTAATAGAGAAATAACTAAAAGACACAATTTTTTATTGGAGAATGAACTAAAATGCACATTATTTAATAGAGAAATAACTAAAATACACATTATTTAATAGAGAAATAACAAAAAAACACATTAATTAATAGAGAAATAACTAAAATACACATTATTTATTGGAGAAATAACTAAAATACACATTATTTAATAAAGAAATAACTAACATACACATTATTTAATAGAGAAATAACAAAAAAACACATTATTTAATAGAGAAATAACTAAAATACACATTATTTATTGGAGAAAAAACTAAAATACACAATATTTAATAAAGAAATAACAACAAAACACATTATTTAATAGAAAAATAACAAAAAAACACATTATTTAATAGAGAAATAACAAAAAAACACATTATTTAATAAAGAACTAACTAAAATACACATTATTTATTGGAGAAATAACTAAAATACACATTATTTAATAAAGAAATAACTGAAATACACATTATTTATTGAAGAAATAACTAATATACACATTATTAAATTAAGAAATAACAAAAAACACATTATTTAATAGAGAAATAACTAAAATACAGATTATTTATTGGAGATATAACTAAAATACACATTATTTAATAAAGAAATATCTAAAATACACATTATTTAATAAAGAAATAACAAAAAACACATTATTTAATAAAGAAATAACTAAATAACACATTATTTATTGGAGAAATAACTAAAATACACATTATTTAATAAAGAAATATCTAAAATACACATTATTTTTTAGAGAAATAAATAAAATACACATTATTTAATAGAGAAATAACCAAAAAACACATTATTTAATAGAGAAATAATAAAATACACATTATTTATTGGAGAATTAATTAAAATACACAATATTTATAAGAGAAATAACAAAAAAACACATTATATAATAAAGAAATAACAAAAAAACACATTATTTAATAGTGAAATAACTAAAATACACATTATTTAATAAAGAAATAACAAAAAACACATATTTAATAGAGAAATAACTAAAATACACATTATTTATTAAAGAAATAACTTAAATACACATTATTTAATAAAAAAATAACTAAAATACACTTTTTTTAATAGAGAAATGACTAAAATACACATTATTTAATAAAAAAATAACAACAAAACACATTTTTTAATAGAGAAATAACTAAAATACACATTATTTATTAGAGAAATAACAAAAAAACACATTATTTAATAAAGAACTAACTAAAATACACATTATTTAATAAAGAAATAAGAAAAAACACAATATTTAATTGAGAAATAACTAAAATACACATTATTTAATAGAGAAATAACAAAAAAACTTATTATTTAATAGAGAAATAACTAAATACACATTATTTATTGGAGAAATAACTAAAATACACATTATTTAATAAAGAAATAACTAAAATACAAATTATTTAATAGAAAAATAACTAAAATACAAATTATTTAATAGAAAAATAACAAAAAAAAAAACACATTATTTACTAGAGAAATAACAAAAAACACATTATTTAATAGAGAAATAACTAAAAGACACAATTTTTATTGGAGAATGAACTAAAATGCACATTATTTAATAGAGAAATAACTAAAATACACATTATTTAATAAAGAAATAACAAAAAAACACATTATTTAATAGAGAAATAATAAAATACACATTATTTATTGGAGAATTAACTAAAATACACAATATTTATAAGAGAAATAACAAAAAAACACATTATATAATAGAGAAATAACAAAAAAACACATTATTTAATAGAGAAATAACTAAAATACACATTATTTAATAAAGAAATAACAAAAAACACATATTTAATAGAGAAATAACTAAAATACACATTATTTATTAAAGAAATAACTAAAATACACATTATTTAATAAAAAAATAACTAAAATACATTTTTTTTAATAGAGAAATAACTAAAATACACATTATTTAATAAAAAAATAACAAAAAAACACATTTTTTAATAGAGAAGTAACTAAAATACACATTATTTATTAGAGAAATAACAAAAAAACACATTATTTAATAGAGAAAAAACTAAAATACACATTATTTAATAAAGAAATAAGAAAAAACACAATATTTAATAGAGAAATAACTAAAATACACATTATTTAAAAAAGAAATAACAAAAAAACTTATTATTTAATAGAGAAATAACTAAATAACACATTATTTATTGGAGAATTAACTAAAATACACAATATTTAATAGAGAAATAACAAAAAAACACATTATTTAATAGAAAAATAACAAAAAAACACATTATTTAATAGAGAAATAATAAAATACACATTATTTATTGGAGAATTAACTAAAATACACAATATTTATAAGAGAAATAACAAAAAAACACATTATATAATAGAGAAATAACAAAAAAACACATTATTTAATAGAGAAATAACTAAAATACACATTATTTAATAAAGAAATAACAAAAAACACATATTTAATAGAGAAATAACTAAAATACACATTATTTATTAAAGAAATAACTAAAATACACATTATTTAATAAAAAAATAACTAAAATACACTTTTTTTAATAGAGAAATAACTAAAATACACATTATTTAATAAAAAAATAACAAAAAAACACATTTTTTAATAGAGAAGTAACTAAAATACACATTATTTATTAGAGAAATAACAAAAAAACACATTATTTAATAGAGAAATAACTAAAATACACATTATTTAGTAAAGAAATAAGAAAAAACACAATATTTAATAGAGAAATAACTAAAATACACATTATTTAAAAGAGAAATAACAAAAAAACTCATTATTTAATAGAGAAATAACTAAATAACACATTATTTATTGGAGAAATTACTAAAATACACATTATTTAATAAAGAAATAACTAAAATACACATTATTTATTGAAGAATTATCTGAAATACACATTATTTAATAAAGAAATAAATTATATACACATTATTTAATAGAGAAATAACTAAAATACACATTATTTGATAGAGAAATAACAAAAAAACAATTTATTTAATAGAAAAATAACTAAAATACACATTATTTTTTGTAGAAATAACTAAAATACACATTATTTAATAGAGAAATAACAAAAAAACACATTATTTAATAGAAAAATAAATAAAATACACATTATTTATTGGAGAAATAACTAAAATACACATTATTTAATAGAGAAATAACTAAAACACACATTATTTAATAGAGAAATAACAAAAAAACACATTATTTAAAAGAGAAATAACTAAAATACACATTATTTAATAAAAAAATAACAAAAAATCACATTATTTAATATAGAAATAACTAAAATACACATTATTTATTGGAGAAATAACTAAAATACACATTATTTAATAGAGAACTATCTAAAATACACATTATTTAATAGAGAAATAACAAAAAAACATATTATTTAATAGAGAAATAACTAAAATACACATTATTTATTAGAAAAATAACTAAAATACACATTATTTAATAAAGAAATGACTAAAATACATATTATTTAATAGAGAAATAACAAAAAAACACTTTATTTAATAGAGAAATAACTAAAATACACAACATTTTTTGGAGAAATAACTAAAATACACATTAATTAATAGAGAAATAACTAAAATACACATTATTTAATAGAAAAATAACATTAAAAAAACACATTATTTAATAGAGAAATAACTAAAATACACATTATTTATTAGAGAAATAACTAAAATACACATTATTTAATAAAGAAATAACTAAAATACACATTATTTAATAAAGAAATAACTAAAATACACATTATTAAATAAAGAAATAACTAAAATACACATTATTAAATAGAGAAATAACTAAAATACACATTATTTAATAAAGAAATAAGAAAAAACACAATATTTAATAGAGAAATAACTAAAATACACATTATTTAAAAGAGAAATAACAAAAAAACTCATTATTTAATAGAGAAATAACTAAATAACACATTATTTATTGGAGAAATTACTAAAATACACATTATTTAATAAAGAAATAACTAAAATACACATTATTTATTGAAGAATTATCTGAAATACACATTATTTAATAGAGAAATAACTAAAATACACATTATTTAATAGAAAAATAACATTAAAAAAACACATTATTTAATAGAGAAATATCTAAAATACACATTATTTATTAGAGAAATAACTAAAATACACATTATTTAATAAAAAAATAACAAAAAAACACATTTTTTAATAGAGAAGTAACTAAAATACACATTATTTATTAGAGAAATAACAAAAAAACACATTATTTAATAGAGAAATAACTAAAATACACATTATTTAATAAAGAAATAAGAAAAAACACAATATTTAATAGAGAAATAACTAAAATACACATTATTTAAAAGAGAAATAACAAAAAAACTCATTATTTAATAGAGAAATAACTAAATAACACATTATTTATTGGAGAATTATCTGAAATACACATTATTTAATAAAGAAATAAATTATATACACATTATTTAATAGAGAAATAACTAAAATACACATTATTTGATAGAGAAATAACAAAAAAACAATTTATTTAATAGAAAAATAAATAAAATACACATTATTTATTGGAGAAATAACTAAAATACACATTATTTAATAGAGAAATAACTAAAACACACATTATTTAATAGAGAAATAAATAAAATACACATTATTTATTGGAGAAATAACTAAAATACACATTATTTAATAGAGAAATAACTAAAACACACATTATTTAATAGAGAAATAACAAAAAAACACATTATTTAATAGAGAAATAACTAAAATACACATTATTTAATAAAAAAATAACAAAAAATCACATTATTTAATATAGAAATAACTAAAATACACATTATTTATTGGAGAAATAACTAAAATACACATTATTTAATAGAGAACTATCTAAAATACACATTATTTAATAGAGAAATAACAAAAAAACACATTAATTATTAGAGAAATAACTAAAATACACATTATTTAATATAGAATTAACTAAATTATTCATTATTTAATAAAGAAATAACTAAAATACACATTATTTATTAGAAAAATAACTAAAATACACATTATTTAATAGAAAAATAACTAAAATACACATTATTTAATAGAGACACATTATTTATTAGAGAAATAACTAAAATACACATTATTTAATAAAGAAATAACTAAAATACACATTATTTAATAAAGAAATAACTAAAATACACATTATTAAATAAAGAAATAACTAAAATACACATTATTAAATAGAGAAATAACTAAAATACACATTATTTAATAGAGAAATAACAAAACAATACATTATTTAATGAAGAAATAACTAAAATACACATTATTAATAGGAGAAATAACTAAAATACACATTATTAAATAGAGAACTAACAAAAAACACATTATTTAATAGATAAATCACTAAAATACACATTAGTTATTGGAGAAATAACTTAATTACACATTATTTAAAAGAAAAATAACTAAAATACAATTTATTTAATATAGAAATAACAAAAAAACACATTATTTTATAGAGAAATAACTTAAATACACATTATTTCTTAGAGAAATAACTAAAATACAGATTATTTAATAGAGAAATAACAAAAAAACACAATATTTAATAAAAATATAACTAAAATACATATTATTTATTGGAGAAATAGCTAAAATACACATTATTTAATAAAGAAATAACTAAAATACACATTATTTATTAGAGAAATAACAAAAAAACACATTATTTAATAGAGAAATAACTAAAAAACACATTAATTATTAGAGAAATAACTAAAATACACATTATTTAATATAGAATTAACTAAATTATTCATTATTTAATAAAGAAATAACTAAAATACACATTATTTATTAGAAAAATAACTAAAATACACATTATTTAATAGAAAAATAACTAAAATACACATTATTTAATAGAGAAATAACAAAAAAACACATTATTTAATAAAGAAATAACTAAAATACACATTATTTCTTGGAGAAATAACTTAAATACACATGATTTAATAGAGAAATAACAAAAAAACACAATATTTAAAAAAGAAATAACTAAAATACACATTATTTATTGAAGAAAAAACTAAAATACACATTATTTAATAAAAAAATAATTATAATAAACATTATTTAATAGAGAAATAACTAAAATACACATTATTTAATAGAGAAATAACAAAAAAACACAATATTTAATAAAGAAATAACTAAAATACACATTATTTATTGAAGAAATAACTAAAATACACATTATTTAATAAAGAAATAACTAGAATTTACTCTATTTTATAGAGAAATAACAAAAAAACACATTCTTTAATAGAGAAATAACAAAAAAACACCTTATTTAATACAGAAATAAATAAATACACATTATTTATTGGAGAAATAACTAAAATAAACATTATTTAATAAAGAAATAACTAAAATACACATTATTAAATAGAGAAATAACAAAAAACACATTATTCAATAAAGAAATAACAAAAAAACACATTATTTAATAGAGAATTAACTAAAATACACATTAATTATTGGAGAAATAACTAAAATACACATTATTTAATAGAGAAATAACTAAAATACACATTATTTCTTGGAGAAATAACTAAAATACACATTATTTAATAGAGAAATATTAAAAAAACACAATATTTAAAAGAGAAATAACTAAAATACACATTATTTATTGATGAAATAACTAAAATACACATTATTTAATAAAAAAATAACTAAAATAAACATTATTTAAAAGAGAAATAACTAAATTATTCATTATTTAATAAAGAAATAACTAAAATACACATTATTTATTAGAAAAATACCTAAAATACACATTACTTAATAGAGAAATAACAAAAAAACACAATATTTAATAAAGAGATAACTAAAATACACATTATTTTTTGGAGAAATAACTAATATACACATTATTTAATAAAGAAATAACAAAAAAACACATTATTTAATAGAGAAATAACTAAAATACACATTATTTATTGCAGAAATATCTAAAATACACATTATTTAATAGAGAAATAACTAAAATACACATTATTTAATAGAGAAATAACAAAAAAACACATTATTTAATAGAGAAATAACTAAAATACACATTATTTCTTGGAGAAATACTTAAAATACACATTATTTAATAGAGAAATAACAAAAAAACACAATATTTAAAAGAGAAATATATTAAAAACACACATTATTTATTAAAGAAATAACTAAAATACACATTATTTAATAAAAAATAACTAAAATAAACATTATTTAATAGAGAAATAACTAAACTACACATTATTTAATAGAGAAATAACAAAAAAACACAAAATTTAATAAAGAAATAACTAAAATACACATTATTTATTGAAGAAATAACTAAAAATCACATTATTGAATAAAGAAATAACTAAAATTTACATTATTTAATAGAGAAACAACAAAAGAACACATTCTTTAATAGAGAAATAACAAAAAAACACATTATTTAATACAGAAATAAATAAATACACATTATTTATTGAAGAAATAACTAAAATACACATTATTTAATAAAGAAATAACTAAAATACAGATTATTAAATAAAGAAATAACAAAAAACACATTATTCAATAAAGAAATAACAAAAAAACACATTATTTAATAGAGAACTAACTAAAATACACATTAGTTATTGAAGAAAAAACTAAAATACACATTATTTAATAGAGAACAAACTAAAATACACATTATTTATTGAAGAAATCACTAAAATACACATTATTTAATTGAGAAATAACAAAAATCACATTATTTAATAGAGACATAATTAAAATACACATTAATTATTAAAGAAAAAACTAAAATACACATTATTTATTAAAGAAATAACTGAAATACACATTATTTATTGGAGAAATAACTAAAAAACACATTATTTATTGAAGAAATAACTAAAATACACATTATTTATAAGAGAAATATCGAAAATTCACATTATTTAATAAAGAAATAACAAAAAAACAAAATATTTATTAGAGAAATAACTAAAATAAACAATATTTATTAGAAAAATAACAAAAAAACACATTATTTAATAGAGAAATAACTAAAATACACAATATTTATTGGAGAAATAACTAAAATACACATTATTTAATAAAGAAATAACTAAAATACACATTATTTATTGGAGAAATAACTAAAATACACATTATTTAATAAAGAAATAACTAAAATACACATTATTTATTAGAGAAATAAAAAAAATACACATTATTTAATAGAGAAATAACAAAAAAACACATTATTTATTAGAAAATTAACTAAAATACACTTTATTTATTGGAGAAATAACTAAAATACACATTATTTAATAGAGAAATAAATAAAATCCACAATATTTATTAGAGAAATAACAAAAAAACACATTATTTAATAGATAAATAATTAAAATACACATTATTTAATAACAAAAAACTTAAAATACACATTATTTAATACAGAAATAACTAAATAACACATTATTTAATAAAGAAATAACAAAAAAAACACATTAATTAATAAAGAAATAACTAAAATACACAATATTTATTGGAAAAATAACTAAAATACACATTATTTAATAGAGAAATAACTAAAATACACATTATTTAATAGAGAAATAACAAAAAAACACATTATTTAATAGAAAAATAACTAAAATACAAATTATTTCTTGGAGAAATAACTAAAATACACATTATTTAATAGAGAAATACCAAAAAAACACAATATTTAAAAGAAAAATAACTAAAATACACATTATTTATTGAAGAAATAACTAAAATACACATTATTTAATAAAAAAATAACTAAAATACACATTATTTAATGTAGAAATTACTAAAATACACATTATTTAATTGAGAAATAACAAAAAAACACATTATTTAATGAAGAAATAACTAAAATACACATTATTTATTGGAGAAATAACTAAAATACACATTATTTATTAAAGAAATAACTAAAATTTACATTATTTAATAGAGAAATAACTAAAATACACATTATTTGATAAAGAAATAACAAAAAAACACATTATTTATTAGAGAAATAACTAAAATAAACGATATTTATTAGAAAAATAACAAAAAAACACATTATTAAATAGAGAAATAACTAAAATACACATTATTTAATAAAGAAATAAAAAAAACACAATAATAAATAGAGAAATACTTAAAATACACATTATTTAATAGAGAAATAACAAAAAAACACATTTATTAATAAAGAAATAACAAAAAAACACAATATTTAAAAGAGAAATAACTAAAATACACATTATTTATTGAAGAAATAACTAAAATACACAATATTTAATAAAAAATTAACTAAAATACACATTATTTATTAAAGAAATAACTAAAATACACATTATTTAATGAAGAAATAACTAAAATACACATTATTTAAAAGAGAAATAACAAAAAACACATTATTTAATAGAGAAATAACTAAAATACACATTATTTATTGAAGAAATAACTAAAATACACATTATTTAATAAAGAAATAACTAAAAAACACATTATTTAATAGAGAAATAACTTAAATACACATTATTTAATAAAGAAATAACAAAAAAACACATTATTTAATAAAGAAATAACTAAAATACACATTATTTATTAAAGAAATAACAAAAAAACACATTATTTAATAGAGAAATAACTAAAATACACATTATTTATTGAAGAAATAATTAAAATACACATTATTTAATAGAGAAATAACAAAAAAAAACACATTATTCAATAGAGAAATAACTAAAATACACATTATTTATTGAAGAAATAACTAAAATACACATTATTTAATAAAGAAATAACTAAAATACACATTATTTAATAGAGAAAAAACAAAAAAACAATTTATTTTAAAGAGAAATAACTAAAATACACATTATTTAATAAAAAAATAACAAAAAAATCACATTATTTAATATAGAAATAACTAAAATACACATTATTTATTTAAGGAATAACTAAAATACAAATTACCTAATAGAGAAATAACAAAAAAAACACATTATTTACTAGAGAAATAACAAAAAAACACATTATTTAATAGAGAAATAACTAAAAGACACAATATTTATTAGAAAATGAACTGAAATGCACTCTATTTAATAGAAAAATAACTAAAATACACATTAATTATTGGAGAAATAACTAAAATACACATTATTTATTGGAGAAATAACTAAAATACACATTTATTAATAAAGAAATAACTAAAAAACACATTATTTAATAGAGAAATAACTAAAATACACATTATTTAATAAAGAAATAAAAAAATAAAAAAATAAACACATTATTTAATAGAGAAACAACTAAAATACACATTATTTAATAGAAAAATTACAAAACAACACATTATTAAATAGAGAAATAACTAAAATACACATTATTTATAGGAGAAATAACTAAAATACAAATTATTAAATAGAGAACTAACAAAAAAACACATTATTTAATAAAGAAATCACTAAAATACACATTATTTATTGGAGAAATAACTAAAATACACATTATTTAATAGAGAAATAACTAAAATACAAATTATTTAATAGAAAAATAACTAAAATACAAATTATTTAATAGAAAAATAACAAAAAAAAAAACACATTATTTACTAGAAAAATAACAAAAAAACACATTATTTAATAGAGAAATAACTAAAAGACACAATTTTTATTGGAGAATGAACTAAAATGCACATTATTTAATAGAGAAATAACTAAAATACACATTATTTAATAGAGAAATAACAAAAAAACACATTAATTAATAGAGAAATAACTAAAATACACATTATTTATTGGAGAAATAACTAAAATACACATTATTTAATAAAGAAATAACTAACATACACATTATTTAATAGAGAAATAACAAAAAAACACATTATTTAATAGAGAAATAACTAAAATACACATTATTTATTGGAGAAAAAACTAAAATACACAATATTTAATAAAGAAATAACAACAAAACACATTATTTAATAGAGAAATAACAAAAAAACACATTATTTAATAGAGAAATAACAAAAAAACACATTATTTAATAAAGAACTAACTAAAATACACATTATTTATTGGAGAAATAACTAAAATACACATTATTTAATAAAGAAATAACTGAAATACACATTATTTATTGAAGAAATAACTAATATACACATTATTAAATTAAGAAATAACAAAAAACACATTATTTAATAGAGAAATAACTAAAATACAGATTATTTATTGGAGATATAACTAAAATACACATTATTTAATAAAGAAATATCTAAAATACACATTATTTAATAAAGAAATAACAAAAAACACATTATTTAATAAAGAAATAACTAAATAACACATTATTTATTGGAGAAATAACTAAAATACACATTATTTAATAAAGAAATATCTAAAATACACATTATTTTTTAGAGAAATAAATAAAATACACATTATTTAATAGAGAAATAACCAAAAAACACATTATTTAATAGAGAAATAACTAAAATACACATTATTTATTAGAGAATTAACTAAAATACACAATATTTAATAGAGAAATAACAAAAAAACACATTATTTAATAGAGAAATAAGAAAAAAACACATTATTTAATAGAGAAATAATAAAATACACATTATTTATTGGAGAATTAATTAAAATACACAATATTTATAAGAGAAATAACAAAAAAACACATTATATAATAAAGAAATAACAAAAAAACACATTATTTAATAGTGAAATAACTAAAATACACATTATTTAATAAAGAAATAACAAAAAACACATATTTAATAGAGAAATAACTAAAATACACATTATTTATTAAAGAAATAACTTAAATACACATTATTTAATAAAAAAATAACTAAAATACACTTTTTTTAATAGAGAAATGACTAAAATACACATTATTTAATAAAAAAATAACAACAAAACACATTTTTTAATAGAGAAATAACTAAAATACACATTATTTATTAGAGAAATAACAAAAAAACACATTATTTAATAAAGAACTAACTAAAATACACATTATTTAATAAAGAAATAAGAAAAAACACAATATTTAATTGAGAAATAACTAAAATACACATTATTTAATAGAGAAATAACAAAAAAACTCATTATTTAATAGAGAAATAACTAAATACACATTATTTATTGGAGAAATAACTAAAATACACATTATTTAATAAAGAAATAACTAAAATACAAATTATTTAATAGAAAAATAACTAAAATACAAATTATTTAATAGAAAAATAACAAAAAAAAAAACACATTATTTACTAGAGAAATAACAAAAAACACATTATTTAATAGAGAAATAACTAAAAGACACAATTTTTATTGGAGAATGAACTAAAATGCACATTATTTAATAGAGAAATAACTAAAATACACATTATTTAATAAAGAAATAACAAAAAAACACTTTATTTAATAGAGAAATAACTAAATTACACATTATTTATTGGAGAAATAACTAAAATACACATTATTTAATAAAGAAATAACTAACATACACATTATTTAATAGAGAAATAACAAAAAAACACATTAGTTAATAGAGAAATAACTAAAATACACATTATTTATTGGAGAAATAACTAAAATACACAATATTTAATAAAGAAATAACAACAAAACACATTATTTAATAGAGAAATAACAAAAAAACACATTATTTGATAGAGAAATAACAAAAAAACACATTATTTAATAAAGAACTAACTAAAATACACATTATTTATTGGAGAAAAAACTAAAATACACATTATTTAATAAAGAAATAACTAAATTACACATTATTTATTGGAGAAATAACTAAAATACACATTATTTAATAGAGAAATAACTAAAACACACATTATTTAATAGAGAAATAACAAAAAAACACATTATTTAATAGAGAAATAACTAAAATACACATTATTTAATAGAAAAATAACAAAAAACCACATTATTTAATATAGAAATAACTAAATTACACATTATTTATTGGAGAAATAACTAAAATACACATTATTTAATAGAGAACTAACTAAAATACACATTATTTAATAGAGAAATAACAAAAAAACATATTATTTAATAGAGAAATAACTAAAATACACATTATTTATTAGAAAAATAACTAAAATACACATTATTTAATAAAAAAATGACTAAAATACATATTATTTAATAGAGAAATAACAAAAAAACACTTTATTTAATAGAGAAATAACTAAAATACACATTATTTTTTGGAGAAATAACTAAAATACACATTATTTAATAGAGAAATAACTAAAATAAACATTATTTAATAGAGAAATAACATTAAAAAAACACATTATGTTATAGAGAAATAACTAAAATACACATTATTTATTAGAGAAATAACTAAAATACACATTATTTAATAAATAAATAACAAAAATACACATTATTTAATAAAGAAATAACTAAAATACACATTATTAAATAAAGAAATAACTAAAATACACATTATTAAATAGAGAAATAACTAAAATACACATTATTTAATAGAGAAATAACAAAACAATACATTATTTAATGAAGAAATAACTAAAATACACATTATTTATAGGAGAAATAACTAAAATACACATTATTAAATAGAGAACTAACAAAAAACACATTATTTAATAGAGAAATCACTAAAATACACATTAGTTATTGGAGAAATAACTTAAATACACATTATTTAAAAGAAAAATAACTAAAATACAATTTATTTATTATAGAAATAACAAAAAAACACATTATTTTATAGAGAAATAACTTTAATACACATTATTTCTTAAAGAAATAACTAAAATACAGATTATTTAATAGAGAAATAACAAAAAAACACATTATTTAATAAAAATTTAACTAAAATACATATTATTTTATGGAGAAATAGCTAAAATACACATTATTTAATAAAGAAATAACTAAAATACACATTATTTATTAGAGAAATAACAAAAAAACACATTATTTAATAGAGAAATAACTAAAATACACATTAATTATTAGAAAAATAACTAAAATACACATTATTTATTATAGAATTATCTAAATTATTCATTATTTAATAAAGAAATAACTAAAATACACATTATTTAATAGAGAAATAAATAAAATCCACAATATTTATTAGAGAAATAACAAAAAAACACATTATTTAATAGATAAATAATTAAAATACACATTATTTAATAACAAAAAACTTAAAATACACATTATTTAATACAGAAATAACTAAATAACACATTATTTAATAAAGAAATAACAAAAAAAACACATTAATTAATAAAGAAATAACTAAAATACACATTATTTAATAGAAAAATACCAAAAAAACACAATATTTAAAAGAAAAATAACTAAAATACACATTATTTATTGAAGAAATAACTAAAATACACATTATTTAATAAAAAAATAACTAAAATACACATTATTTAATGTAGAAATTACTAAAATACACATTATTTAATTGAGAAATAACAAAAAAACACATTATTTAATGAAGAAATAACTAAAATACACATTATTTATTGGAGAAATAACTAAAATACACATTATTTAATAAAGAAATAACTAAAATTCACATTAGTTAATAGAGAAATAACAAAAAACACATGATTAAATAGAGAAATAACAAAAAAACACATTATTTAATAGAGAACTAACTAAAATACACATTAGTTATTAGAGAAATAACTTAAATACACATTATTTAATAGAGAAATAACTAAAATACACATTAATTATTGAAGAAACCAATAAAATACACATTATTTAATTGAGAAATAACAAAAAACACATTATTTATTAGAGACATAACTAAAATACACATTATTTCTTGAAAAAATAACTAAAATACACATTATTTATTGTAGAAATAACTAAAATACACATTATTTATTAAAGAAATAACTAAAATACACATTATTTATTAAAGAAATAACTAAAATTTACATTATTTAATAGAGAAATAACTAAAATACACATTATTTGATAAAGAAATAACAAAAAACACATTATTTATTAGAGAAATAACTAAAATAAACAATATTTATTAGAAAAATAACAAAAAAACACATTATTAAATAGAGAAATAACTAAAATACACATTATTTAATAAAGAAATAAAAAAAAACACAATAATAAATAGAGAAATACTTAAAATACACATTATTTAATAGAGAAATAACAAAAAAACACATTATTTAATAAAGAAATAACAAAAAAACACAATATTTAAAAGAGAAATAACTAAAATACACATTATTTATTGAAGAAATAACTAAAATACACAATTTTTAATAAAAGAATAACTTAAATACACATTATTTATTAAAGAAATAACTAAAATACACATTATTTAATGAAGAAATAACTAAAATACACATTATTTAAAAGAGAAATAACAAAAAACACATTATTTAATAGAGAAATAACTAAAATACACATTATTTATTGAAGAAATAACTAAAATACACATTATTTAATAAAGAAATAACTAAAAAACACATTATTTAATAGAGAAATAACTTAAATACACATTATTTAATAAAGAAATAACAAAAAAACACATTATTTAATAGAGAAATAACTAAAATACACATTATTTAATAGAGAAATAACTAAAATACACATTATTTATTGAAGAAATAATTAAAATACACATTATTTAATAGAGAAATAACAAAACAAAACACATTATTCAATAGAGAAATAACTAAAATACACATTATTTATTGAAGAAATAACTAAAATACACATTATTTAATAAAGAAATAACTAAAATACACATTATTTAATAGAGAAAAAACAAAAAAACAATTTATTTTAAAGAGAAATAACTAAAATACACATTATTTAATAAAAAAATAACAAAAAAATCACATTATTTAATATAGAAATAACTAAAATACACATTATTTATTTAAGGAATAACTAAAATACAAATTACTTAATAGAGAAATAACAAAAAAAACACATTATTTACTAGAGAAATAACAAAAAAACACATTATTTAATAGAGAAATAACTAAAAGACACAATATTTATTAGAGAATGAACTGAAATGCACTCTATTTAATAGAAAAATAACTAAAATACACATTAATTATTAGAGAAATAACTAAAATACACATTATTTATTGGAGAAATAACTAAAATACACATTTATTAATAAAGAAATAACTACAATACACATTATTTAATAGAGAAATAACTAAAATACACATTATTTAATAAAGAAATAAAAAAATAAAAAAATAAACACATTATTTAATAGAGAAACAACTAAAATACACATTATTTAATAGAAAAATTACAAAACAACACATTATTTAATAGAGAAATAACTATAATACACATTATTTATAGGAGAAATAACTAAAATACAAATTATTAAATAGAGAACTAACAAAAAAACACATTATTTAATAAAGAAATCACTAAAATACACATTATTTATTGGAGAAATAACTAAAATACACATTATTTAATAGAGAAATAACTAAAATACAAATTATTTAATAGAAAAATAACTAAAATACAAATTATTTAGTAGAAAAATAACAAAAAAAAAACACATTATTTACTAGAAAAATAACAAAAAAACACATTATTTAATAGAGAAATAACTAAAAGACACAATTTTTATTGGAGAATGAACTAAAATGCACATTATTTAATAGAGAAATAACTAAAATACACATTATTTAATAGAGAAATAACAAAAAAACACATTAATTAATAGAGAAATAACTAAAATACACATTATTTATTGGAGAAATAACTAAAATACACATTATTTAATAAAGAAATAACTAACATACACATTATTTAATAAAGAAATAACAAAAAAACACATTATTTAATAGAGAAATAACTAAAATACACATTATTTATTGGAGAAAAAACTAAAATACACAATATTTAATAAAGAAATAACAACAAAACACATTATTTAATAGAGAAATAACAAAAAAACACATTATTTAATAGAGAAATAACAAAAAAACACATTATTTAATAAAGAAATAACAAAAAAACACAATATTTAAAAGAGAAATAACTAAAATACACATTATTTATTAAAGAAATAACTAAAATACACAATATTTATTAAAAAAATAACTAAAATACACATTATTTATTAAAGAAATAACTAAAATACACATTATTTAATGAAGAAATAACTAAAATACACATTATTTAAAAGAGAAATAACAAAAAACACATTATTTGATAGAGAAATAACTAAAATACACATTATTTATTGAAGAAATAACTAAAATACACATTATTTAATAAAGAAATAACTAAAAAACACATTATTTAATAGAGAAATAACTTAAATACACATTATTTAATAAAGAAATAACAAAAAAACACATTATTTAATAGAGAAATAACTAAAATACACATTATTTATTAAAGAAATAACAAAAAAACACATTATTTAATAGAGAAATAACTAAAATACACATTATTTATTGAAGAAATAATTAAAATACACATTATTTAATAGAGAAATAACAAAAAAAAACACATTATTCAATAGAGAAATAACTAAAATACACATTATTTATTGAAGAAATAACTAAAATACACATTATTTAATAAAGAAATAACTAAAATACACATTATTTAATAGAGAAAAAACAAAAAAACAATTTATTTTAAAGAGAAATAACTAAAATACACATTATTTAATAAAAAAATAACAAAAAAATCACATTATTTAATTTAGAAATAACTAAAATACACATTATTTATTTAAGGAATAACTAAAATACAAATTTCTTAATAGAGAAATAACAAAAAAAACACATTATTTACTAGAGAAATAACAAAAAAACACATTATTTAATAGAGAAATAACTAAAAGACACAATATTTATTAGAGAATGAACTGAAATGCACTCTATTTAATAGAAAAATAACTAAAATACACATTAATTATTGGAGAAATAACTAAAATACACATTATTTATTGGAGAAATAACTAAAATACACATTTATTAATAAAGAAATAACTAAAATACACATTATTTAATAGAGAAATAACTAAAATACACATTATTTAATAAAGAAATAAAAAAATAAAAAAATAAACACATTATTTAATAGAGAAACAACTAAAATACACATTATTTAATAGAAAAATTACAAAACAACACATTATTAAATAGAGAAATAACTAAAATACACATTATTTATAGGAGAAATAACTAAAATACAAATTATTAAATAGAGAACTAACAAAAAAACACATTATTTAATAAAGAAATCACTAAAATACACATTATTTATTGGAGAAATAACTAAAATACACATTATTTAATAGAGAAATAACTAAAATACAAATTATTTAATAGAAAAATAACTAAAATACAAATTATTTAATAGAAAAATAACAAAAAAAAAACACATTATTTACTAGAAAAATAACAAAAAAACACATTATTTAATAGAGAAATAACTAAAAGACACAATTTTTATTGGAGAATGAACTTAAATGCTTATTATTTAATAGAGAAATAACTAAAATACACATTATTTAATAGAGAAATAACAAAAAAACACATTAATTAATAGAGAAATAACTAAAATACACATTATTTATTGGAGAAATAACTAAAATACACATTATTTAATAAAGAAATAACTAACATACACATTATTTAATAGAGAAATAACAAAAAAACACATTATTTAATAGAGAAATAACTAAAATACACATTATTTATTGGAGAAAAAACTAAAATACACAATATTTAATAAAGAAATAACAACAAAACACATTATTTAATAGAGAAATAACAAAAAAACACATTATTTAATAGAGAAATAACAAAAAAACACATTATTTACTAAAGAACTAACTAAAATACACATTATTTATTGGAGAAATAACTAAAATACACATTATTTAATAAAGAAATAACTGAAATACACATTATTTATTGAAGAAATAACTAATATACACATTATTAAATTAAGAAATAACAAAAAACACATTATTTAATAGAGAAATAACTAAAATACAGATTATTTATTGGAGATATAACTAAAATACACATTATTTAATAAAGAAATATCTAAAATACACATTATTTAATTAAGAAATAACAAAAAACACATTATTTAATAAAGAAATAACTAAAATACACATTATTTATTGGAGAAATAACTAAAATACACATTATTTAATAAAGAAATATCTAAAATACACATTATTTTTAAGAGAAATAAATAAAATACACATTATTTAATAGAGAAATAACCAAAAAACACATTATTTAATAGAGAAATAACTAAAATACACATTATTTAATGGAGAATTAACTAAAATACACAATATTTAATAGAGAAATAACAAAAAAACACATTATTTAATAGAGAAATAAGAAAAAAACACATTATTTAATAGAGAAATAATAAAATACACATTATTTATTGGAAAATTAATTAAAATACACAATATTTATAAGAGAAATAACAAAAAAACACATTATATAATAAAGAAATAACAAAAAAACACATTATTTAATAGTGAAATAACTAAAATACACATTATTTAATAAAGAAATAACAAAAAACACATATTTAATAGAGAAATAACTAAAATACACATTATTTATTAAAGAAATAACTTAAATACACATTATTTAATAAAAAAATAGCTAAAATACACTTTTTTTAATAGAGAAATGACTAAAATACACATTATTTGATAAAAAAATAACAACAAAACACATTTTTTAATAGAGAAATAACTAAAATACACATTATTTATTAGAGAAATAACAAAAAAACACATTATTTAATAAAGAAATAACTAAAATACACATTATTTAATAAAGAAATAAGAAAAAACACAATATTTAATAGAGAAATAACTAAAATACACATTATTTAATAGAGAAATAACAAAAAAACTCATTATTTAATAGAGAAATAACTAAATACACATTATTTATTGGAGAAATAACTAAAATACACATTATTTAATAGAGAAATAACTAAAATACAAATTATTTAATAGAAAAATAACTAAAATACAAATTATTTAATAGAAAAATAACAAAAAAAAAACACATTATTTACTAGAGAAATAACAAAAAACACATTATTTAATAGAGAAATAACTAAAAGACACAATTTTTATTGGAGAATGAACTAAAATGCACATTATTTAATAGAGAAATAACTAAAATACACATTATTTAATAAAGAAATAACAAAAAAACACTTTATTTAATAGAGAAATAACTAAATTACACATTATTTATTGGAGAAATAACTAAAATACACATTATTTAATAAAGAAATAACTAACATACACATTATTTAATAGAGAAATAACAAAAAAACACATTAGTTAATAGAGAAATAACTAAAATACACATTATTTATTGGAGAAATAACTAAAATACACAATATTTAATAAAGAAATAACAACAAAACACATTATTTAATAGAGAAATAACAAAAAAACACATTATTTGATAGAGAAATAACAAAAAAACACATTATTTAATAAAGAACTAACTAAAATACACATTATTTATTGGAGAAAAAACTAAAATACACATTATTTAATAAAGAAATAACTAAATTACACATTATTTATTGGAGAAATAACTAAAATACACATTATTTAATAGAGAAATAACTAAAACACACATTATTTAATAGAGAAATAACAAAAAAACACATTATTTAATAGAGAAATAACTAAAATACACATTATTTAATAGAAAAATAACAAAAAACCACATTATTTAATATAGAAATAACTAAATTACACATTATTTATTGGAGAAATAACTAAAATACACATTATTTAATAGAGAACTAACTAAAATACACATTATTTAATAGAGAAATAACAAAAAAACATATTATTTAATAGAGAAATAACTAAAATACACATTATTTATTAGAAAAATAACTAAAATACACATTATTTAATAAAAAAATGACTAAAATACATATTATTTAATAGAGAAATAACAAAAAAACACTTTATTTAATAGAGAAATAACTAAAATACACATTATTTTTTGGAGAAATAACTAAAATACACATTATTTAATAGAGAAATAACTAAAATACACATTATTTAATAGAGAAATAACATTAAAAAAACACATTATTTTATAGAGAAATAACTAAAATACACATTATTTATTAGAGAAATAACTAAAATACACATTATTTAATAAATAAATAACAAAAATACACATTATTTAATAAAGAAATAACTAAAATACACATTATTAAATAAAGAAATAACTAAAATACACATTATTAAATAGAGAAATAACTAAAATACACATTATTTAATAGAGAAATAACAAAACAATACATTATTTAATGAAGAAATAACTAAAATACACATTATTTATAGGAGAAATAACTAAAATACACATTATTAAATAGAGAACTAACAAAAAACACATTATTTAATAGAGAAATCACTAAAATACACATTAGTTATTGGAGAAATAACTTAAATACACATTATTTAAAAGAAAAATAACTAAAATACAATTTATTTATTATAGAAATAACAAAAAAACACATTATTTTATAAAGAAATAACTTAAATACACATTAAAAAATTAAATTTATGAAAAAATATTCTAAACTAAAAAACATCCATAGACGCGTTTCGAGGTTTACCTCTCATCAGTATGGCTTTATTTATTTAAACTAATTGATTTTTAACTTACTTCGTCAACATTGTTCACCACCACAATTCAAAGTGAATATTTTAAAGGGTGTATTGACTATTTATACTAACTGACTTAATGACTTTATTTAATGGCTATGGTTAATAGCATTCTGAAAATGAACAAATAAACTAATTATTTCGGGATATTAAGCTGATGGTAATGACATGAAAGAATTAAAACGAAAATTTGAAAATTAAAAATAGAATAAAATTTTTTTTTTGCATAAATTATAATTACTATTATACAATTTCGTGTATATCAGAACATATATAAAATATATAAAGAAGAGACGCAATGTCCTCAAATGAGACAGTTGTAAAAGCAATAATTTCGAATAAAGCCTAGTTAAATAGGTAAATTTATACGAATGCCACAACGACATATGTAGCGCTCGTTACTATTTGTTTAATCGGACAACCCAATAATAACATTAAAAAATTAAATTTATGAAAAAATATTCTAAACTAAAAAACATCCATAGACGCGTTTCGAGGTTTACCTCTCATCAGTATGGCTTTATTTATTTAAACTAATTGATTTTTAACTTACTTCGTCAACATTGTTCACCACCACAATTCAAAGTGAATATTTTAAAGGGTGTATTGACTATTTATACTAACTGACTTAATGACTTTATTTAATGGCTATGGTTAATAGCATTCTGAAAATGAACAAATAAACTAATTATTTCGGGATATTAAGCTGATGGTAATGACATGAAAGAATTAAAACGAAAATTTGAAAATTAAAAATAGAATAAAATTTTTTTTTGCATAAATTATAATTACTATTATACAATTTCGTGTATATCAGAACATATATAAAATATATAAAGAAGAGACGCAATGTCCTCAAATGAGACAGTTGTAAAAGCAATAATTTCGAATAAAGCCTAGTTAAATAGGTAAATTTATACGAATGCCACAACGACATATGTAGCGCTCGTTACTATTTGTTCAATCGGACAACCCAATAATAACATTAAAAAATTAAATTTATGAAAAAATATTCTAAACTAAAAAACATCCATAGACGCGTTTCGAGGTTTACCTCTCATCAGTATGGCTTTATTTATTTAAACTAATTGATTTTTAACTTACTTCGTCAACATTGTTCACCACCACAATTCAAAGTGAATATTTTAAAGGGTGTATTGACTATTTATACTAACTGACTTAATGACTTTATTTAATGGCTATGGTTAATAGCATTCTGAAAATGAACAAATAAACTAATTATTTCGGGATATTAAGCTGATGGTAATGACATGAAAGAATTAAAACAAAAATTTGAAAATTAAAAATAGAATAAAATTATTTTTTTTGCATAAATTATAATTACTATTATACAATTTCGTGTATATCAGAACATATATAAAATATATAAAGAAGAGACGCAATGTCCTCAAATGAGACAGTTGTAAAAGCAATAATTTCGAATAAAGCCTAGTTAAATAGGTAAATTTATACGAATGCCACAACGACATATGTAGCGCTCGTTACTATTTGTTCAATCGGACAACCCAATAATAACATTAAAAAATTAAATTTATGAAAAAATATTCTAAACTAAAAAACATCCATAGACGCGTTTCGAGGTTTACCTCTCATCAGTATGGCTTTATTTATTTAAACTAATTGATTTTTAACTTACTTCGTCAACATTGTTCACCACCACAAATCAAAGTGAATATTTTAAAGGGTGTATTGACTATTTATACTAACTGACTTAATGACTTTATTTAATGGCTATGGTTAATAGCATTCTGAAAATGAACAAATAAACTAATTATTTCGGGATATTAAGCTGATGGTAATGACATGAAAGAATTAAAACGAAAATTTGAAAATTAAAAATAGAATAAAATTTTGGATCTATGGATGTTTTTTAGTTTAGAATATTTTTTCATAAATTTAATTTTTTAATGTTATTATTGGGTTGTCCGATTGAACAAATAGTAACGAGCGCTACATATGTCGTTGTGGCATTCGTATAAATTTACCTATTTAACTAGGCTTTATTCGAAATTATTGCTTTTACAACTGTCTCATTTGAGGACATTGCGTCTCTTCTTTATATATTTTATATATGTTCTGATATACACGAAATTGTATAATAGTAATTATAATTTATGCAAAAAAAAAAATTTTATTCTATTTCTAATTTTCAAATTTTCGTTTTAATTCTTTCATGTCATTACCATCAGCTTAATATCCCGAAATAATTAGTTTATTTGTTCATTTTCAGAATGCTATTAACCAAAGCCATTAAATAAAGTCATTAAGTCAGTTAGTATAAATAGTCAATACACCCTTTAAAATATTCACTTTGAATTGTGGTGGTGAACAATGTTGACGAAGTAAGTTAAAAATCAATTAGTTTAAATAAATAAAGCCATACTGATGAGAGGTAAACCTCGAAACGCGTCTATGGATGTTTTTTAGTTTAGAATATTTTTTCATAAATTTAATTTTTTAATGTTATTATTGGGTTGTCCGATTGAACAAATAGTAACGAGAGCTACATATGTCGTTGTGGCATTCGTATAAATTTACCTATTTAACTAGGCTTTATTCGAAATTATTGCTTTTACAACTGTCTCATTTGAGGACATTGCGTCTCTTCTTTATATATTTTACTTAAATACACATTATTTCTTAAAGAAATAACTAAAATACAGATTATTTAATAGAGAAATAACAAAAAAACACATTATTTAATAAAAATATAACTAAAATACATATTATTTTATGGAGAAATAGCTAAAATACACATTATTTAATAAAGAAATAACTAAAATACACATTATTTATTAGAGAAATAACAAAAAAACACATTATTTAATAGAGAAATAACTAAAATACACATTAATTATTAGAAAAATAACTAAAATACACATTATTTAATATAGAATTATCTAAATTATTCATTATTTAATAAAGAAATAACTAAAATACACATTATTTAATAGAGAAATAAATAAAATCCACAATATTTATTAGAGAAATAACAAAAAAACACATTATTTAATAGATAAATAATTAAAATACACATTATTTAATAACAAAAAACTTAAAATACACATTATTTAATACAGAAATAACTAAATAACACATTATTTAATAAAGAAATAACAAAAAAAACACATTAATTAATAAAGAAATAACTAAAATACACATTATTTAATAGAGAAATACCAAAAAAACACAATATTTAAAAGAAAAATAACTAAAATACACATTATTTATTGAAAAAATAACTAAAATACACATTATTTAATAAAAAAATAACTAAAATACACATTATTTAATGTAGAAATTACTAAAATACACATTATTTAATTGAGAAATAACAAAAAAACACATTATTTAATGAAGAAATAACTAAAATACACATTATTTCTTGGAGAAATAACTAAAATACACATTATTTAATAAAGAAATAACTAAAATTTACATTAGTTAATAGAGAAATAACAAAAAACACATTATTAAATAGAGAAACAACAAAAAAACACATTATTTAATAGAGAACTAACTAAAATACACATTAGTTATTAGAGAAATAACTTAAATACACATTATTTAATAGAGAAATAACTAAAATACACATTAATTATTGAAGAAACCAATAAAATACACATTATTTAATTGAGAAATAACAAAAAACACATTATTTATTAGAGACATAACTAAAATACACATTATTTCTTGAAAAAATAACTAAAATACACATTATTTATTGTAGAAATAACTAAAATACACATTATTTATTAAAGAAATAACTAAAATACACATTATTTATCAAAGAAATAACTAA